>OZ001351.1:25359257-25760179 GCA_963924055.1 Drosophila limbata
GCTGTTGCAACAGTGACAGTGCAGAAACAGAAACAGAAACAATAACATTAAAATTTATATTAATATTAATATTATTAATAATTTTAATATTAATGGTAGCTCAACAGAGATTTCGAGTATTTTTGCAAGAATTACAGAAAAGGACTGACCATAAAATTTAATGAAATCAGTTTAAGGATGAGAATAGACGTTGCTTAAATTAGGACAAGTAATTAGAAAAAACATTCAGAGTACGAAAATTTAAATGTTGAAATAAGAAGATTATATTAAAATTGATTTCATTTACATTATTAATATAATTATAATGTTATTGAATTTTAAAACAAAGTACACAATATTTTTATGTGGACAATTGTTGGTTCTAGAAAATTCTCAACAAATGAAACGAAAAAATTCTTTTGGTTTTTTTTATTTAATTTGATATATATTACTTTTCTCGTTAATATTTAAGAGTATTTCTGAAACTTAATTAAAATACTAAACAATAAAAGAATAGCAACAGCTATTTAAAAAAATATTTTTGATTACAAAATTTTTGTGAAATTTGCCACTTTTTTCTTCTAATAATAATAATTTAATGTTAACATTATTCCTACTTTTGATTTCCTTATTTCAATTTTCAAGAAAGTTATTTTATTTTTCCAATCTCGATAAATGAATGGCGAGTTTCTAATAGGATATTCAAGGGTGTAATGATTTTATTAATTATCAATCAGGCAAGAAATGAAAAAAAAACAGTAAAACTGATGAAATAATTCTTATTCATTATTATAAATTGGCAGTAAGAAGACGACACATTTCCATGGAAGTCTTTGATTACGAGTGCTTGAGTGTGTGTGTGTGTGTGCGTAACTGTATCTAACACGCATTTGCATGTAGAGCTGGCGCTAAGTTAACAAACAGCCCCCTTCCTCCGCCCCCGCTGCCACCCTCATCTTTTGGCCAATGTAAACTGGGCTGACTGATAAATAGGCAAGCATCACAAGCGTCGCTGACAGCGTTAAAGTTGACAGTACAGCTATCAGGCACACACACACACCTGTAAGCATACACACCTGTAAACACACACACACACACAGTCGCATGCTAACAGTGAACTTGAAAAGGTTATTAAAAATTCAAGTGCGGTAGTTGGGTGCTAAGGTAAACAGACGACGGCGACGACAACTGTGACGTCGACTGCGACGCCGGCAGAGCTGTGGATAAGTTTACTGCATAAACATATATAATATATATATATACACATACATATATATAAGTGTGTATTACAGTTGACCCATATTGTCATCGTGGATTTACCATAACGATGATTTACGATTATGTGCACAAAGCTGTTTTCTATGCTTTTATGCTACCAACTAATCAGCTCCACTACCACAAAATGAACGACTCGAATATACCCTGGAATCAATTATTAAGACACGCACAAAGTACAGTTATTAATGCAACTACACAACACTAGAAATTATAGCTCTCAGGCTCTGAGCCTAAATATATGCTATCATTTCTAATATTTGAGCAAACTATTATTATTATTATTATTATTATTATAATTATAAAAAACAATGAAATTTGTTGCATATAAATGTTTGATATTTAAAAAATTTGGCAATTATTTCTTAGAAATAGCAAACGATTTTATAGAAATAATTTAAAGAGTGAAGAAACGTGTTTATATTTAATTAATAATACTGTGGAATAAATTCAACCTACAATCCATTTACTTTATTGTTACATTCTAGGGTATTTGATTTGCGTCCCTTCAGCAGTTATTTCTAAGAAATGAATTTTTGCAAGCAATTGCGGCACTCGTAAAATGATTTGCATTTGTTGAGCCCGAGAAGACGCCGAGCTAATTGTAGCGCCAAGAGATATAGGAGATATACAATATGCAGGTATATTTATTATATACTTAGACATACATATGTACTATATGTATGTATGCTTAGCAGCAGCTACTAACTGTGCTACTAGTCATGGCTAGTCAGCTCTAATGACACCCAAGTGCAAGTACATCATAATTATTTTCAGATTTGCACTCTTGTCGTTATCTTTTTATATAATGCCTCCAATTTGATTTATTCGAACTGCAATCGACGCCCGATGATAGACTATAGTATACAGTAAGCCACGATTAGTATATTGATTATACTACTTAGTACAGCAACAACACCATCTGTATGCTACTGTATCGATAATTATCGATACAATTATAATTATATGCAAGTCGAGTTGAGTTATATGCACAGTTTTGCATTTTTATGTGCCTGAGAAATTCTGAAAAATTGTTTATATTTTATCTGTAAAATGTAAAAAAAATATATAGAGTATGTATATAAAAACTATTCGTACACCAATTTCAATTACAGTCGAACTTCCCTAACGCGAATCAGCATAATCCAAAGAAAAGGTTCGAGTTATGGAGATATTCGACTTATAGAGTTCTTTATCTTAAGTTTATTAATTTAACTGTCACTCATTTAGCTCGAGTTAGAGAGAAATTCGAGTTATAGAAGTTCGAGCTATGGAAGTTCAACTGTATTTTCAGCACTCAAATTTTACGTACTTAAATTTTTTTTTTTTTTTAATATTTTATATGTTATAAATATTAGTGTGCTTGTCACGATTACAATTTCAATAAATTAAAATAATCATAGTTTTATTTGTATCTGAATCAGTTGAATCCTAAGATTATTTGAAGCCAATATTTTAGACTGATTCAAGATAAATGATGTGAATAAAAATTGAAATTGTTAGTGGTACTCCTGGTGTACAGAGTGCGGTTGTCGTTTGGATTGTCCGGCATAGACCAGACGCTGGAGCGGCTTGGGGCAGATTTGTGCAGATTTTGTTTGCACTGTAATTGAAAGAGGCCGTTCGTATGTCGCATAAATGGAATCGCGCCAAGCGTCTTATAAATCAATTAACAATTAATAGAGTCATTCCCTCAATGCGGATATCGTGTGCATGTATTTGTAACTGTAATTGTATTGTAATTGCAAGAAATGTGAATGTTTATTGACTTGATGTTGATGACGTAAATGTGTCGGCAAGGACTGAAGAGTATAAGAGTACTGTATAAGTGCGACAAAGCAATGGCGTCGCATGCTGTTTACATGCGTATAAGACAGTGTAAGAGCCGTATAAGAGCTTCGAGTATGCCGAAAAAAAACCTTCAAAACAAACTAAAAATAGATTAAAAATATAAAAATCTTAAGAATAAAAGAACAAAAGGAAATGAAAGAAAGAGCTAGAAAAACGAATTCAGTGCTGATCACATAAATAGCTCAGTCGAGGACTGTTGTTTATAAGAGTGACATTTCGGCGGCAATTAACAAAGCGCAATAATAAATAAATAAATGTGTGCGGATATCAGCATGATATATAGACAAATGTATATATGCACATATATACTTATATCTAGCTGAAGCTTGAGATTTCAGACTTCGAGACTTGAGATTCTCGTGACGTTTGCTGATCGATGATGACGACGAAAGATGACGAAAACTGAAGCCGAAAGCAATAAAACTGCAAAGAAGACAACAAATAAATAAATAATTTATTAATTTAAAACAAAAAACAATGAAATGGCCAGTTGCGTGTGTGTGTGTTGTTTTTGTATTTCTTCTTAATTTTTTATTTAATATTGTTATTATTAATATTAATGTTGTTGTTGTAGATTATTGAATGTTATGGCTTTTGTCTCTTCTCGTTTGTTTGCTGCTTTTGTGCATTAAACAATTGACGCAGTGACACATAAACGTTAAGAGTGACAGAGACAGCAATAGCGCTCGAGAGAGAGAGAGAGAGAGAGTTATAAGTTATCAATCGCAGCATGCAAATGATTTTTCATTAACGGCAATTATTATCAATTATTGTATTAAAAGATGCTAAATGACAGCAGCGACGGCGGCTGTGACGTCGCTGCCAAGCCAGCGACAGCGACCGCGACAGAGACCGAAACCGAGACCCAGTGCCAAACCGAGATTGAGCTACAAGTCGTACAAGGAGCACACACTTACACAAGCACACTGTGCGAAACACATTCAACACTTACAAATGTAGGCGTGGCTCAGTCGCAATTTCTAATGAAAGTTGAAAAGCGCCGCTCATGCGATTGGCTGAAATGTCATAACTCCACCTCCCCCCGACACACCACAAAATGATCACCTGCCCTCCTCCACTCCACCCCCCTCCTCTCTCACTCACTCGCCCGCAATCGAACGCACAGCGTCAAACAATCAAGCGAGGCAACAAAAGCTGCAAACAGCATCGAGCAAGTTTGAAGCGAGTTCGAAGCGGCAACGATGCTGCGCCGCTGACGTCGACAGCGACGCGTCGGTCACCCACACAGCTGCCGCTGCTTAGGCCAGAGCTAGAGCACCAAAAAAAAAGCTTGTGATCAAGCTGCAGCTTATTTTACTTGCTCACTCTCCGAAACTTCCTCTCTCTCCCTCTCTTTTTTGTGTTTGCTCTCAGCGCAGCTGTTGCTGCTGCTGCGGCGCTGAAGCTGGCGTTGACGCTGACGGCGTGTAAACAGGATCTGAGCGTATATTACGTAGCGGCTGGCTTTAAGCCAACATCATTCCCAAGCCGAACGCCAACAACAGCTGCCGTCTCTCCAAACACACGCTCCAAACACACACGCATACACACACAATCAGCGATCAACGATCTACGATAACGAGCAGCTGTTTTTGGGCCCGTTGTCAGTTGTCAGTTGGGACTGTCAGTTATCTGGTCGCATCTCTGGCAAAAAAAAAAAAAACGCAAATTCTCCATCAACAATCTGCAGTCGCAGCAACAGCCGCAGCAGCCGTCGACGTCGCCGCAGCAGATCACACAGCAAACTCTCTTCCTCTACGAGCAGCGCCCCCGCAAAGGCGACAAGTGCAAAAGTGAAGTGAACTCCAATATACGAAAGCATCGTTCGTCGCTCTTCGCTCTCTCTCTCGTGTCGCGCTCGTGTTGAGCTCGTGTCGCTCTGCTTCGCGTTCGGCTCGTGCGCCGCTTCAAGTCGCATTGTAAATTACTTGCAAAGTTAATTTTAGTCTCGGCTTTTAATACCGTTTTAGTGCGTTTTCGAGTTGGTCGTGTTTTTGTTACCAAATATCAAAAAAATAAAAAATTTTAAAAACTTACAAATTTAATTTAATTCCAGTTAACAATTAAAAAATTCAATTTAACTCTGCAACTGTGAAAACTCCACCAAAACACAGACATTAAAATTAAATTAAAAAAAAAAAATACACAATTTTTTTTCTCATCGGTTCTTAACAATAAACTGTTACTGACAATTAACTGCTAAAGTTTCGCGTCCTGCCCAACAGTATTTGGCAAAAATAAAAAACTATTATTTTTTTTGATTAATCACATTGGAAATGAAAACGGAAATGTAAGCTACTCGCCCCCGCCAATCCGAGCCTCGCTTCCTGTAAATTAAGAACAGTTTTTTTTTTCGTCGCCGAGAGAGAAACTTTATGCAGCTTTTGAAAGCAACAACATAACAATAAAAAACAAACGAAATTCAACTGCAAGTACAAATAACAATAAAATAAATAAGAAGAACATATACATAAATTGTATTTAAAAATAACAAATAATTTGAAACAATAAACAACAACAATAAGAAATCAAATAATAAAAAACAAAAACCAATCGAGACGGAAGTGTTTTTGACAAATCGGCGCATCCTGTTTGAGCTTTTCGCGCACACACACACACACACTTACACACGCACACGCACACGCTGAGACTCGCAACTGTCTCTTTTGCAGACACGTATAAGAGTGGTGATTACGGTAAGTGTTAAACTCTGAACATTGCAATTGTATGTATGCATAGATCATTTTTTGGGAACTAAGAAGGATTGCTGGCACTGTATAAGTCGCGCGTATAAGAGTGCGTATAAGAGCTGCAAAATGCGCCAATTTTCACAGCTGTTTTGTGCAGCGCAGCGAACGATAAAAAACCTCGATGGTCAGTATAAGGCTGGTAGAAGACTTTGGTATAAGAGTGCTTTTAGCCGAGCGACCACAAAAAGCGACAAAAAAGAAATAGAAGAAAAAAAACATACACACACACACACAGTTATAGACAGAGGGAGAGACAGACAGAAAAAAAAAACACAGAGCAAGTGAAACCAAGCACAATTAACAATAATAAACAAATATTGCAGTGTGCAATGTGCACAGTGTGTTTTAGTAACAGAGACCATAAATACCGCGTCTCCGCCAACTAAGTATATTATCAAACAAACGGTTCTAATGAAAACCCTACCCTACAAAAACTACTACGAAAGGTGGGCAGGGAGCGAGGGGGGACAGAGGTGGGTTAAAAAAGGAGAGTGCAGTGAGTTTAAAATGCCAGAAGAATTCACAAAAAGATGCAAAATAAAGAAAAATAAATATTCAATTAATTAATTTTTATAAATAATAATAAATAAAATATTATATGAAACAAAAAAATAAATTAAGAATTTAAAGTGCTTCAAAAATGCTAACAACTCAAAGTCGCAATCTTCGAATAATTGGCAACACTGGGCAGATGTCGCGTTTTGTTGCCGGTTTTGGCAGCCTAGTGTCGATTACGAAAAAATAAAAAGACAAACAAAAGTATTGCTAGGCTGTAGGGGAAAGAAGAGGGAAGAGGGAAGAGGGGGGGAGAGGGGAGGAGAGGGGTCTCAGCTGCCGGCCCGCTTTAATTGTTTTGCAATTAACGAGCTGGAGACGATCGACTGCCCGATTACCCATTATCCATTACCCATTATCCATTATATAGTATACATTGCCCAAATGCGGCCATGTGACGTTCGAATCGTAGCCAAGTCTGTGGTGTATCTGTATCTTATGGATACGTCCGCTGCTGCTTTGTCGTTTTGTCATGCGCGCTGCATGATGAGGCGTCTGGTTATTTAAGCGATCAACGCACATGCGCCGCTTTTCAATAGGGGGATGCCTGCCCCCTAATCCCCTCTCGGCCCCCGCTCTACACACACAGCAACCTCCCTAAAGCCAGCTCAGCTCCGTTCAGCTTAAAAGAAACAAACAACAACAGTAATACAGTCAAAAAAACAACAACTAAAATCAGCATAGAAAACTTTCACTGATGTCGACGTTCCACTTTACCAGTTTCAGTTTCAGTTTCAGCTTCAATTTCTGTTTTCGTTTTGGCTACGAAGATGCGTTCCAAACGCAAAAAAAAAAAAAAAACAATTATACAAAATATATTCAAAGTCCAATATAATTTTTTTGTTTGTTTTTTTTGTGTGTGTGAAGTTGCAAACGGATTTCCGTCACTGCAAATTATCCACTTCCAAGACAATTTGCATAAATGCTGTAACGATAACAAATCAACTGAAAATAAAAAAAAAATGCACAAAGTTCTAATTAAATGTAGTCACAACTGTGAAAAAAAAAATAAACAAATTTAATTAGCATTTTTTGGAGAGCGACAAAAAGGTGAGAAAATTATTTCTACTTGAAGTGCGACGTCGGCAGAGGCAGAGGCGGAGGCAGCGTCAAATCAAGTGCCCACTTGAGTGGAAAATCAATGCACTTCCGCAAAATCGCCAAACAGATACAGATACAAGCACTCAGATACACAGATACAAGTACAGAGACAGCTGCAGATACTTGCAAACTGCCGCGAGATACTTAGACTTGTATGCGAAGATACAAACAGCAAACATTGCACTTTTGTTGTTGTCTTTTCAATAAATACATATTTATATTTGTAGGAAATCAGTTAACGAATTCTAACTGCATTCGCTGATTTAAATAACCATTTCATCATTTGTTGTCTAAGCTGTAACAAATCTCGCAAATTAATGAAAATACTCGTCTCTGTTTCTGTTTCCCTGCCTATATTCAGGAGATCTGGGGGCCTTACTTAACATCACTTTTGTACAGTCATGCTCCAGATAGTTTTGAATTTAACAATGCAATATACAAATGACTTAAAATACTTTATTTTCAATTTAAATACAACAAAATTTTTAATGTGATTATTTACTAAATTATTTTAATTAAAAAACATTAGTAAAATATTTATGAGCTTAAAGTATACAAGTTCAATTCAATCTGATCTTTTCTATTATTATATTGTATCAATATTTTTTTAAATAAATTTTTCAAATATTTACAACTCTATAAAATTTTTATATAATTTAATGTAATTTCTCACATTTTCTTTGACACTTTTCATAGCTCTATTCAAATTATTTAAATATATATTTCCTTCTATTTTGCCATAATTTGTTGCTAAATTATGTGACATCTGTCCATTAAATTGCTAATTTTAAAAATGACTTAAAATACTTTATTTCCAATTTAAATACAGCAAAATTTTGTATTTGATTATTTAATAAATTATGTAAATTAAAAAACATCAGTAAAATATTTTTAAACTTAAAGTATACAAGTTCAATTAAATCTGATCTTTTCTATTATTATATTGTATCAATATTTTTTTAAATAAATTTTTCAAATATTTACAACTCTATAAAATTTTTATATAATTTAATGTAATTTCTCACATATTCTTCGACACTTTTCATAGCTCTATTCAAATTATTTAAATATATATTTCCTTCTATTTTGTCATAATTTGTTGCTAAATTATGTGACATCTGACCATTAAATTGCTAATTTTAATTGCGTATTTTGCAAATTAACTAATTGCCAGTAAATAATAACGCTTTTCAATTTTCAACGAATATTTCGCGTCAAGCAACAACAAACAAAAAAAAAAAAAAACCCATCATAAGTCTTGGGCCAAGCTCTAAATTAGGCATAGCAAATAAATTGGAAATGGGTCTTAACAATTTGCAGTGTTGTGTAACGTTTCGATAAACTGTTGCCATGATTTTTGATTGCACTTGCAAATTAAATGTTGATTGAGATCAAAAAGCACGACAAAATTTATTCTTTGGCATTTCAAGGTCAAATTCAAAATGATCGACTAGCTGACACTCCGTACATTTTAGCTGACAAATAAGAGTTGTCATTTGCATAAGGGTTGCCCCACATTTACATAATTCCCTTAAGACAGTAAAAATAATGAAGTTGATTGAACTTGTTTTGCAACTACCTTATAAAATAAAGCCCAAAATATTACAGAGTATAATTAATTTTTAGATTTTTTTTTGTTGGCACTGTGCAGTTGAATTATGTAGTTATTTATATAACTATATGGCGTGCATTTATTTACTTGTGTATTCAATTTACATAAGTTGTGCCTGTTTTTTTCCTTTTGCATTCTCTTTGCAGCTTCCTTTTATGATGTCTCGTTTTGTTGTTGTTGCAAAAAACTTTCGCCCTTTTGCTGTAATAATTTTTTTTATTGTTGTTGCTGTTGTTGTTTGCCTGTTTGTTATTAATTTTTTGTGCACATTTTGCGCAATTTCTTGACGACTCCTTTAACAAATCGATGACGTGTTGTTGTTGTCGTTGTTGTTGTGGGTGTTGCTGTGGTTGTTACAGCAAAAAGTTGTTGATAATAAATTCAGTGTCTCCCTTTGTCTGTCTCTCCGTCTGTCTGTCTGTTGTGTTTGTTATCTACCGTCTACTCCCCTGGCTGCTGCTGATGATGAGCAGTTGGCAGATTGACTTTATTACTCATACGCCATGTGCGTTGACGCTGACGCTCACGTTGACATCGCCGCTGACGCTGACGTCGACGTCGTTGTCTTGCACGTCTTTTGGTACGGCAGGTGCCAAACAAGCGCACAAATATTTGGACTTGCCCGATAATACAAATTGCAAATAATTTATGTGCACTTGAAATTAACAGACAGCGCTGCAGCAGCGCAGTAGCAGCGCCGTAGCCTTAACAATAATAACAACAACAACAATGAAACTGGAGCGACCCGGCAGAGTTATTTGTAGCTAGTAGTTTACTCGTATGTTATCACTTCATTAAAAGTCAAAAGCTGCCGATACTTGGGTGAAAAAACGCGCCTTGAAAATATTCGAGCAACGTGTGCGTGCATCATCATCATTATTATCATCATAATTATGTTGATCATCAACAACTTTGATTGAACATTAACAATAGACGTCTTGCATATCTTAAAAAAGAAATCATATTATAAAGGCACAAAAGCCGACAGTTAATTTGCATGTCAAAAATTGATGGCTAATCAGCTTGATAATCAGACTAAAAACAACACTAATGAACAAACTCCAAACTATACTCAACTACCCATATATAATGTTAGATATACATATGTATTTTCGATCCTAAGATCAGCATTTAAGCATTTACAATTGTATAAATTGCAAGTGAAAGAAAACCTTGTAACAATTAATAGTTTTTTAATCATTCTTGCTGCTTGTGGTGTTGCTTAGTGTACACTGCACATAGCATTGTTGCAGCAGGGCTTATTTTCCAGCCAAAAACAAGATTGCATAAGCCACAAATCCAATCCAATCCCATCCAATTCAAGTTAAAAACATGCCCAGCAGCCCTGATCACAAACTTGTTTTCATATTGTTCGTTTCTTTTTATTATTTTCGTCTTTTGTTTCTTTCGTTTTTCTTTGTAAACGAAATAAATATGAAAAGGCAAAAGTTAAAATAAAATGCCGACTGCGATTGCGAATGCGACCTTAGAATGAATTTCAAGGCGCAGCGGAAAAACTTTTGAGCTGCATTAAAAAAGTCTCGGTAAATTTCCATGTGTTGTGTGAGATGCTGGAAAACTTTGTTTGGCTTTCACTCAGCAGCTGATGATTATGATGATAATGATGATGATCTTGTTGATGATGTTGTTGATTGTTCTTGATAAAGTTGCGGGTAGTATTTATGGGGCCAAAACGTTTATTGTTATTTATAGCCAAATAATTGCCGTTGGCAAAATGATAAGACGTCGACGTCGACGACGTTGTAGCCCCTCATATGACTGGTTGGTAGACTGTCCAACCAACTGCCACGTTGATGAGGCTAGTGAAATATGAAGATCATTTTGCACCGTAACCGAAACCAAACGCAGCCCGATAAGATTTCGCATTTCATAACAGCTACAGATACAGATACAGCTACAGATACAGATACAAATACATGTGAGACTGCCAGACAATTCTTCGTGTCTTTCCATGAATATCAACTGTTTATTTATAATACTCATATGCTTATTCGTAAATATGATAATGTGAATGAATCCTGAGTCATGCTGAGTGATTACTTCAAGTGGCCCAACAACAAGTGTCCACAACAATTGGATCGAGTTATTAATTCTATTTTCGTGTTACTCAGCATATCACGAGGAAATTTAAGTACATTTCCAAAAGAGCTAAATTAAACAGATGGGGAAGGCTTTCGATTAGCAATATTAATAATAAATCTTAGTAATAATAATAATCAATAAATGGTACGACTTTGTACAAAGCTTGATTTCCCCTTTTATTATCACTGAACTGACGCAGCCAACTTCAAGTTATTGCACATGCTGCAAAAATGAATTCATTCACTTGTATCGATTTAATTGTTTCATGCGCAGCCAACTTCAAGTGGATGCTGGCCATGTCTTTGTTTCCTGCGCAGCCAACTTCAAGCCAGTGCTCGATAAGCAAAATCCATTTGCAGCCAACTTCAAGCCGATGTTCGATAAGCAACATCCATTCGCAGCCAACTTCAAGCTGCAATCTCCTCTGTTCATTGTAGGATATTTTCACATCGCACCATAAAAATCAGCTTAAAATTACAAATTGTCGAAATATTTCCCATGGCATACATTTGAATTAGTCAATATTATTATTACTGCTATTATTACTATTTCTTTTATTTTTGAGCTGTCCAAAAAACGACAAGCAATCGACAGGCGAATTATAAATTCCATGTATGAGGCGTGGGCTCAGATAATTGGGCCTTTCCCGGCCACATAACCTGGCAATAGATATATATCTGCATGTATGTACTCGTACATACATATGTATATAGATGGGAAACAATAGCGGGTAGAGGATTGGGGGTAATCTCGTTGTTGTGTTGCCTCATTAGCATCATTGGATTGACAGATTTTACAAATGAGACGCCAATGAGAGGACAGAAACGATAACTAAAAATACATAAAAAAAATAAAAAATAAAAATAGGAAACGTAACTCAATTTCAATTGAAGCTTAAAGCGAATTGTGTGAAGTTTTGGCTGCGCAAACACTTAATGATCAGTAATAATAAACGAGCTAAGAACACGCTTTGTAACATTTATGAAAAGAGCGCGGGAGCAGGGTAAAAAATTTGATTTATTTGCATTGAAAGAAATAAAATAAACATGAAATTAAATAAAAATTGTAAGACGTAAAAAGGCAAGTCTTAAAATGGACAAAACGCAGATATGTACATAGGTGCGACTCCGACAGACGACAGGTGGCAATTTGAAATGACAAGGCAATTTGCAAAGAGCTCTGAGATCATATATTGTGCTCAGCCAGGGCATAATCACTTTCGGCCCGGCCAACAGCCAGTACCTACTTATCAACCAGACCCGAAAAAAAAGAATTGTTCTAAGTGCCAACTGGGCAAACACCAAACGAACCAAACAAGCGACACCAAAAAGCGACACTCACTTGGAATTATTTTGCCCAAAAGTCAAATGAAGTGTAAACCTTGGCGCTGCTAATCGACGGATGGACGAAAAGCCCCCCCCCCCCCCAAAAAAAAAAAAAAAGAAACACCCACACCAAGAAAATAGCTGAGTTGAAAAGATAAATACAGAAGAAGAAATATAACAAAAAAAACTGGGCTAAGCAAAGAAAACGGAGGCTAAAATAATAATTATAAAACATGGGGCCGCAACTTGTCGCTGTTTTTTCTCCTCATTTCTCATAAATAATATGCTATATAAGTAATTATTATTCTTACGATTGTTGTTGAAATAAACCGAGATAATAAAAACTAACTAACTGAAAAAAAAACAAAAAATATATAAGTTAAATCTGCCCGCCAAAAGCGGAAGTTATAATGGGAGATAAAAAAGAAACAAAACTGAACGGCGACACACAGGTAATAACGTAAATAATAAACTAACCAAGTAACTAATAAATACAAATACATACAAAAAAAAATGAATAAATGAATATTGTAGAAAAAAAAAGTATTAACAAATTGATTCGCATCGAATTTTAAATCAATTGGAATTGAAACTGAAATTGATTTGAAATTGAAACTCAATGCAATGTTTGGTTTTGTTTTTTTTTTATTTGTATTTGTTTGTTTAGAACTTTGCTGGAGTTTTGTTATTATTATTAACTGTAGTTGTGGCTGTTGTTGCTGTGTTGTAGTTGTTGTTGATGTTGCTGCTGTTGCCACTAATTGCATTCTAATCGCCGACGAAGGTCTCGGTCTCGGTCTCGGCCGCAATGGCGGTCGCAGTCGCGCTCTGGCAATAGAACAAAACAACAAAAAAAAAAAAAAAAAAAAACAAATAACACACACATAGCGAGAGACAGTCAGACAGACAGTCATAGATAGATAGATAGATAGAAGTGCAACAAAAACAAAATTCATTCGCTTAGTTTGCGCTGTGGGAAGCAGTTGGCCAAGACGCATCTCAGCAGCAGCATCGGTGACTGACCACAGCAAACAGCAGCAGCAACAACCAAAACAACAACAACCAAAACAACAACAACATTTGCACTTGCACCCGGTGCGTATGTGTGATATTTTAGCCAAGAGGTTTGTGGCATGTGCGAGAACTTCTATATGAATACAATTCTTGTTTCTTTCTATTTATTTGATTTTGATTTTACATTTTATGTGTTGCATCTATTTTTGTTCCTTTTGCTTTTCCTTTTTGGCCCATTCCTTTTGCCCATTATTGCCAGTTGTTGGTTTTGTATTTTGTATTTTGTTGATCTTCACATTGGCCCACCGAGCGTATGCGCAATGTAACAAACAAATTGCACTTGCCCTAGAATATGTTTACAATCTTTCATGATGTCTGTTCTCTCCTCTTCCGTTCTCTTCTCTCCTCTGGCCAATTGCCAACACACTTACAGTATTTATTTTATTTCGCTTTTTGTTTTTGTTAATGCCTTCTTCTTGATTAAAATCATTGGGCGACATATGCAGGCACAATACATAATGTTATTATTATGCTTGTGCACTAACAATTTCACAACTGAAAGTGCTGTAAATTTGGTAATATTTTCATTGAGAATTCATTAACAAATAAATTTATTAACTATAAGATTTATTTCGACATTATCTACTTCAAATTCAAGCTTGAATTGTTTTCAATTCAACAACTAAAAGAGTTGATTGAACTTTATAGTAATTGCAACAACAACAACAAGAAGAAGAACAGCAACAACAATAACAATAATAATAATAGCAATTATAAGCAACAAAAACAACAATTAGTTAGCAACAATTGTCGCTCTTTTTTTATTGTCAATTGAACTTGGCTGAAACAAAACAAAACCAAAACTAATTTGTGATATTTTCGATGATTGTTATTGTTGTTGTTGTTGTTTAATTATTGACATTAATTTGCAGTTGTTGGCATCTAGTTGTAGTTAATTATTAGGCTTTTGGCCCATTGGCTGCAAATGCGACAATTTGCGCCATAAATAGATTTTGGCCATCGGCCATCGCTTGGCTAAGTGAACAAGCTACGTTTTGGGGGACGTTTATGTAGAGGGTGTGTTTTTTTTTTTTTTGGGAGGCAGGGGGGGGTATGAAAACAAAACTCTAATAATAGTTAATCTACACAGATCGTCATTGAAAACCTTTTCAATTTCATATTCAATTTTTTTTTTTTTATTATTATTTGTTTGTTTTTTTGCTGATTGCTGAGATTCGTGGGAGTACTGAGAACTGACAGCGGAGAAAAAAAAAAGGGTAGCAGGGGAGTTGTGGCGGCACTTTGGATGTGAGCCATTTGCATTGTGCTGGGCAAATTGAAAAGAGGAAAATGTGAAAAAAACGAAACACATAAAATTAACACGCAACTGTGCACACAATAATCGTATTAATAACAATGATTTTTTTAATATTATTATTATTTATTTATTTTATCACACACATGTGTAACTACATAATATACCCAAACTATATAGTAAGTTATTTATTTTCGCTTTTATATGGCATGCCAACAGCTCAGCTTTTCCAGCCTGCTACCAATTTCCGTCCTCGTTCTTTGTGCCTCGCGGCGAGTGTCGAGTCTCGAGACTCGAGTGCTTCGCGTGACTCTCGGGCCATAAACTACACACATTTGTCCGTGTGTATGTGTGTGTGTGTGTGTGTGTGTGTGTGTGTGTGTGTGTGTGTGTGTGCCTCATTATAATCCCTGACCATATACATACATACACAGAGTCGATTGTTGGCATTTTATTGCGATTGCAGAACAGTGAAATCAAATCACAGCTTAATCAAATTTAAATTGATTCACTTGCCTTCTGCTATAAAGATTATCAAAGCACCGAAACCAACTGTAAATCGTTCTTATCGACGAAACTTGCCAGTTTCTTTGCCTCTCTATTCTACACTCTGATAAGCCCAATACAGTAACTGTATTGATTTATGATTGCCTTCAACGCTTAGCTTTGATTTTTCTTCAAAAATTAGTTGCACAAATTTGTATTGTATTTCAAAACTGCTCAGAGCTTTTACTAAGTAGTATTAAACTTAAGAAAAGGTTCGACTTATAGAGTTCTTTTTCTTGAGTTTATTAATTTTACTGCCATTCATTTAGCTCGAGTTACAGAGAAATTTGAGTTATAGAAGTTCGAGTTATGGAAGTTCAACTGTAATAGTTTTTCAATCAAATATTCTTTAAATATAATTCTGACAATTCTTTTTAGAAAGTATATTAAAAGAGCCAAGATATGCTTAAAAAAATATCCTTTCAATAATATATTTATATATTCAAAAAAAGTTCTTCTCATTGTTTGCCATTTTTTTGATTAAGCTTCCAAATTTAATTAAACAATTATCACACAATAAAATTGATTCTAATGATTATGTAACAAACAGCTGTAAATATTGCTGCAACATTGTAAATATCTGAATTGATTACTTTATCAATAAATGAAAGCCCGTAAGAAATTGCTCAACTGGAAGATACCTTAAAAATCCTTTAACTATTTAGGCTGAATATTATAAATATGCATATGATTCATAGTAAAATTCTTTTAAAATTAAAAATGTAGATAGATGAGAAGACGAGCACTAGTCTCTTACTATTTATAGTTTTTCCCCTTTTAGTAGACACTTTGTTGGGTATTTGGCATAAATACGTATACGTAATGTTGTCGCACTATTGATAACAATCAGTTATGGAAATGGTTGTCGTTGTCGTTTTAATTAAAAATTCAATATAATAATAAAAAAAAAATAATAATAATAATATGCCAGCAAACACCAGGAAAATAACAACAACAAGCAATAGGCTGAGGCAAAAGCAAATTTCAAGTATCGCGCTTAATGAAATGAAATCAGCAGCTAAAAATGTTGGCTAAAAATAGTCAAATACCTGGAGGCAAAACCAGTACCCAAGTCCACTTCACACACACACACACACACACACACACACACACAAACACAGCCAGAGAAAGACAGAGATAGGAGAGAAGAAGGCGCAATACACGTGACTCGCAGAAAAACGGACAGAGAAAAAGACAAAAAATGCGACAAACACGATTCAAAGAGTTTTTGCGGATTTATTGAAATTACTTGTAAAAAAAAGCAAAGAATTAATTGTTCATATAAATACATGTGTATTTATATGCAATGCTATTTTGGCGAGTACAGGTGGCACTATAAATGTTTAACAGCTGCTGGTAATGCCCTCTGAATGGGGCTGATTCGTCGCTATTTATAGGTGAGAGCACTTACAGTTAATGCTCCCTTTCGATGGGGTTCAAGTTCATCAGTGAGTGAGTGTAAGTGTGAGTGTGAGTGTGAGTGTGAGTGTGAATGCGACAATGAATGTGAATGTGAATGTGCGTTGAGTCATTAAGTCTGCTGCTGCTGCACTTCATTGGTTAAGTTAATCTTTGAGTTGATTAGCGTAATTATTTGATAACTGCCACTAATCGACACTTAATCCCCATTTTTGTGTGTGCTAAAACAAATTGCTTTCAGAGTTGAAATTAATTGTAATTCGATTCTTCATTTCTTTAATCGCTTCGAGAGCTGTCAGAAAGTGTCACTAAATAGCACCACAACCTCTTCAGATTGTTACCTTATCAATGTTGGCTCTAATGCTCTTAGCCTTCAGTTGGCCAACGTGTGCTCTTTGTAATGTGATAAGCTCAAGTCTCAAGTCTCTTCCAACAAATCAGACATTGACTTTTCTAATGACATGTTGAGAGTTGTGTCTCAAATTTGCATTAATTTTCTTTGATCTCTTTTCGATTTCAATGTCAGTCACAAAATTGATAACTAGGTCATATCTCATCTAACGCATATCGCAGCTTTAGACAATTTTGAATGAAACTGAAGCTATTCACTTATATCTATCATGGGCTCTTCGAAGCACTCCAGGGTTGTTGCCCCGTTGCCACTTGAGAGCCACAACTCTATCCCACTTCAGGCAGATGAACAACAGCCCATACACGTGTCAAGAGAGCTACCCTTCAACTTATTCACATTATTGACACAAATGTGCGTGTAAGCACAGCAGGGTTGCCAGCCTATACAAATAATTGCCAAATTTAAGCGGCCTCATTAAACGAAAACTGGATTTTCTATCTACTTCTCACTCGTTAATGACTAACGAAGACGTGTAAGCACAGCAGGGTTGCCAACCTATTCAAATAATTTCCAAATTAACGCTTCATAATCAAAACCGCTTTGTTTACACAAATGTTGAATTGTTTATTTGATTTTCAAGTACTCCTTACTCGTTAATGAATGGCCAGTAGCGAGTAAGCAGCACAGCGTTGCCAGCTTGTTCAAAACAACAAAAAGAGCCGCCATCTTGACATGAATGTGAGTCTGTTGATTGATCTCTTACAAAACAACAACGAGTAACGAGTTGAAGACTCAGCAGGATCCTCATCTTGAGTCAAAAGACAATTAAATATTAGCTTCCTCATTGAGTGAGACACTCGAGCTGTGAAGTGCCACATTAAGTATACGACCCATTGTACAGCTAGGAAGTTTCGTCATAACGAACGCGAGCAATTAAAACGAAATGGAAACCAAAATCATCGTAGTCGCATCGATAATACTAATAATAAAAGTAATAAACAAACAAAAAAAAATCACAAGCCCAGCACTTGTTATATCGGCCCGCCTGACTTCCAAATAACTTGGGCCCCCAATCATCAACAGAGTTAATCACAATATTTATGATCTGCGACAAATCACAGCGCATAATCACGCGCTAATAACTTGGGACCGTCCAGTGGCCGATAGGCTCGATAAGGTTGCCAGGTTGCCAAGTCAGATGAGCTGATGTGCTGACGGTTTACAGCCGAACCAACGAGCCGTATGGCTAATATACTATATAGATATTTTATTTGTAGTTTACTGAGATTTGTTTATGGGTTCGTCAGCGAGTTTTTGTATTTATTAATTAGAATTTATGGACGGCAATTGCGCTACCGCCCAGTGACAATAAATAGCCATTAGATACTTACGGTCTTCAAGACGCCTGACAATCTTATCTAACTCCCCAAGCAGACAAATGTACAGTTAGTCTCTCATGCATACATACATACATATATAGCTGGCACACGACAGACCGGAGCTGTTCGAAGAGTTTCCGATTATTCTAGAGTCAAAAGAGCCGCGTCGATGCTCCGTGTTATCTGCACTAGGTTTTTTCTGGATTCTAGATTGGCCAACAAATTGGCAAATGAAATAAATGAGGGCCGAGCTATTGGCTTGATCACACACTTCCCTAGATAGAGGGTTCGTTTGGTTTTAGATAGACAGTTGGATAGATAACCTTGCTCATATATACATATACTTTGTACCATATCTCTTGGACCGTCGATTACGCTAACAGCGGCAGCAGCAGCAGCAGCAGCACCAACAAAAACTAACTGCAGCAGCGACGCGACTGCGATTGCGACTGCGACTGCGACGCTGGCCACTAATCACTCCAATTAGCTAGAAAGTGTTTTTCGTTTTAAATTCGCACGTTGTCGCCGTTTCTTGGCATTGTTTTGTGAGGCAGTCAGCCAGTCAGTCAGACTCTTGACCAGAAAAAAAGAGAGACTGCCAAAGGATCACGGAAAGAAAGAAAGACACTGACAGGATTTCTTTTCATTTCATTGTGAGTGCTAATTGTGTGAGTGCAAATATTCTTCTTCAGCTCGACATCTTGATCGTGTAAATCAACAGTTATTATAATGTACACACGTTGGGCGCCAAATTACAAAACTCAACCAAAAATACCCAAAAAGAAATCAAATACAACAAAGAAATAAATAAATCGAAATGAAAAACAAATGTCTTCAAAAGAGACCAAAAAGAAGAAACTAAACAAAGCGCATGACAAATTTGAATGCACGGCAAATACATTGCCAACAAACGAAAACTACAACGAAACGCAAATACTCTAACCAAAAATGTGATACAAATTGATACAGTTTGTGGGCTAAAGCGTATACGAAAGTCGGTCATTAGTTTCAGTTTTGTAACCGCAATAGCTCATGAGCTGCTTTACTACATTATCTCCAAAGCAAACCGGGGTTTTTTTTTCACTATTTTTTCTATTTTGTATATTGTTTTTTTGTATTTAACATTTTTGAAAGGCAGATCGAAGCGCGTCCATTCCCTCCACTCAACAGTTGTTGTAAAGGGCAGTCAAAAGCGACAACAACAAAATGTTTTGCTTTTTTCAACGCTTTTGCTTGTTATTTTACAATATTTTTGTCGGTTTTCTTGGTTTTTGTTTTTGTGTTTTATTTGTGGCACATGCCAAAACGTAGCCACTTAAGGCCCAATCTGTATTGTGTGCACACGGATAATGCAGATTATATGCTCGGGCCGATCTTTTTTTTTTCGATCTTTTTATTTCGAATTTCAAATTGGGCAATGACAAAAAGGCCAAACAAAATGTAAACTGGCTCAGCAGCAAATTCAAAAGTGTAGCAATAATTTGCCCGCTTCCCTTCTCTCTTGCCACACTTCTCACTACTAGAATAATAGTTATAAATAATAATAATAATAATAATAATAATAAAAAAAAAAGAAATAATAATAATAATAATAATAATAATGCTGTGTGTGCGGCGCGTGTCAGACCAAAAGTGAAATATATACAAAAAATAATAGCAACAAAAGCTGCACACACAAAAATGATGAAAATTGCCAATAACTGTCCCATTTTTGGTTGCGACGCTCAATTCAATCATTTATATACATATATATATACAGATATTTTATGAACACGTTTCTATATAATAATAAATACATGATTCTATTGCCGGCTGCATATTGTGCAATTGACATACAAATTTGCTATTTATATAGCTTTGATAGAAACGGAACTGCAATATGATCGATTGATCAATCAGCCAGTCAGTCAGTTCTTTGAAAGAAAAAAAAACCCAAAGATCGGCGACCGCAAAAACCGCAATTAAATACCAGAAATAACAATATATCGATTGCCTATCCCAATGGGCCAAGACACGTGCTCGACGCGAGCACATACCAAATGTTCTCGGCCTTAACAGATCAGGAGAGTAGCAGCGAGGTGGAAGAGGAAGACTGGGTTCTGCTTTATGGTACCGAGCGCAATTGCCAATCGAATGATCTTAGATTTTAGCAGTCTCCGTTTCCCCGCTGCTGACGTCATCATCATCATCATCACGATCTTGATCATTATCATTAAGCTACTCGTTTTCTTCACTCAATTTTTTGCCCTTTTTGTGGTTTTATTACGTAATTAACGTGAAGCCTGTTTTGATTATTATTATTTGATTTTTATTCTATTTTCGCACGCTTTTCAAAATGATACAATGATAAGTTTACATTACAAGTTAATAGATTGATTTCATTTGAGGCGTGTTATTTCATATATTTATAACATCTAAATATAACAATACAGATAGAAAGCATTCGCTAACATTTCGTTTGCCTGCAATGTTAACTCAATGTAAAGTCCTTTGTAACAGTCTGTTCAATGGTATTGAAAATCCAGGTACGACTACTGTTGTGTATGTCGTATGTCGTATGCCGTATGATAATATTTAATAGCTATATACGTATTCCACAGCAAAAATTAACAGCCATAGTTGAGCATCCGTGAGCCGGGATCAGAGCGGCTAAGGCAATTTGAGCACATATATTTCTCTGTAACCATCATTACAGACACAGCTAAGTTGACATTTAAAAACGAAGTTGTATAACTCACACATGATACCTCCTAGATTGTACAGTTAAGTTTGCAAAGTGCCAAAAAAGATTGAAAACAAAACAATCGAATCTCTAATAATGTAACTGGCAACTGTGAACTGGCGTTAACATTTATTGTAAATGCTAACAGCATGCAATGTTAACGGACAATGTAAGTGTTAATGTCACTGTTAATGTTAATGTCACTGCAGCCTTCTTTCTGTCTCTCTCTCTCTCTCTCTCTCTTTTTCTCACACCTTTCTTTAGCAACGAAATTGAATTGAAAAACTGGAAAACCAGAAAAGAAACCTGTACACAAGCACATTTATTTATTAAATCCAAGTTCCACTTACAAACACACGCACACACACTAATCCTCATTGGCCCCAAAATCAATGATTCTATATTTATTTTGGAAGCTCTTTCCATTCTCTTCTTTGCGCTTTTTAGCATACATAAATATTAATTTGTTGAAATAATGTATAAAGATACGAGACACCGTCTTATTATAAGCCATAACTTTGAGCGTTTTTATGTTAATTTCTAAGGTTTTTTTTTTGTTATTTTTTTTGCTGTTAGAATTTCTATGTGAATTATTATGATTGTTGTTGTCTTTTATGTGTGGGTTATAACTTAACAAAGTGATGTTTACCTAATTTTTCGCTAGCTCGTTTACTGATCGCTTCATTGAAGCGTCCGCGTCTCTTACAACCTGTGAATAATCATGGTTGCAAAGTACTAATATGCAATTAATTGATGTCTACCTGTCCATCTGTCTCTCTACCTGTACACTGCGAACAAACAACAGAGTACAAATCATGTATGATATGAGCAGGAAACATGAACTTGAACTGGCGCGACCAACAGTTAATTACAGCCATATACAATACACATAACAATGGCTAAATGTTAGTCTGACGATGGGAATATACTTATAAGCATTGGTGTATTCCACATATGTATGTACATTCAATGGAAAGTTGTTTTATATATTATCAAATAATCAACTTTAATTACTTAGTCTTCCATGGCCATTTAGTTCCAAATTCATGTTCTTAGATAGATGAAAGTGTTATTTAAATCAAATTGCAGTAGTTTAAATCCCACAATCTTCTTTTCATATGATATAAAAAACTTTCAATAGAAGTCCTTACTTTCCTACTATCTTTTTGAAACATAATTATACTCTCCATGGTCACTTAAGTTCATTTTAATAACATCCCATTTTTAGGAATTTTTGAATATATTTTCTTTACAAAAATATATGAAATAGTGAATAAAAATGATCTAAAAAACGCATGAAATAAGAACTGTAAAATAAGATTAAGAACTGTTTTATAAAAGGGCACCAGTTTTTAACTAATAAGTTATAGAATCGTGTCTTATTCCATACAATCCAATCAAATAACTTTGAGTACAAAATTTCCGACAATTATGGCTGCAATTTCAATAACGAAAATCTGTCAATCGTCTCGTTTGTTGCTGTTGCTGTTGGTTATAATAACGTTAAATATTATTATTGTTATTGTTATTGTTATTGTTATTGTTATTGTTATAGGCATTGTTGTTGTGCCTACGAGTGTAGTATAACACACGGCATGGCGCACTTATTTCATACAAGTATCTATTCTACCGTATGCCCCCCAACTGCCCGCCCTGTCTGTATTTCTCATATAATATATAGTACATAGATGTGCTCGGACTTTTATTATTATTAGCCATCTCAATGGTGAATGTAATAAGTTTTCAATTTAAATAATGATCGTATACAAGTTTAGTAAACACGTGATAGTTTTTTACTGTTTCCGTTTTCGTTTTGGTTTGACTCTGTGTATCAAAATAGTTTTATAATCATCTAATACTTGGATAATGAATTCTAATCAACAACTTCAATCTCTCTCTCTCTCTCTCATTTTTCTCATTACAGCAAAACATTTATCACGTTTAATTGATTAAAGAGGGTCCCTCCTACCAAATACAACAACAAAATCAGATAAGCAAAAGACAGAACAACGCTGAGAAGAAAGCCAGCAAAATGACTGGTTTTACCAATGCCGGCTTCGAGAACGATGAGCCCGTAAAGGTAAGTCTTTGACATGGCTTTTATTTTGGAAATATGTAATAAATATATATGTCCACCTCTCGCGATTGATTCTTGGCAAAGTCAATGTACGCATAGTAAACAATGAGTGTAGTCCCGAAACGTATACGTATTCCCATTCCCATTCCCATTCGAATAATAAATACATATGTTAGATACAAGTTCGCAAATTCAATTCATTTCTTGACCTATTGTTTTCATGTTTTTACGTATAGTTGAGACAGTTTTTACTGTATGTGTTTTGTAGCTAAGATATCAATTACACACGTTGTACAGCTAACTTGTTGTGCGGAAAACAAGTAACAATATATTCATATTCATAGCCATAGAATTCATAATCAAGTTTTCTGAAAATCGCTCAACTGTAAGACTGGTTCACATACTCGTAGAACAATGTTCGGATGTACAATATATAGTATGTATATGAGATCTACATACTTATGTAAATTCCTTTATATGAGCAAATAAGTTTACAGCTCGAAGAATACAAATGTGTAATATGTTTGCTAGATTCATTCATGCGTAAAACCCGTTCTGGCTTAGAAATCTAGCTCGGATATTACAGATACTTTAGCAAATAGCTCGGATTGCCTTCGAGGCAAAAATATAAAAAAAATATATAAACTTTTATAATGACACGCATCGCATTATTTATTAAGTGGCCCAAAAAAAAAATAAAAATAAAAATAAAAAAGAAGGAAGTATTCAAATTCGAGAGAGAAACAACACAATTATATGTATGTAAATGAATGCGATGATCACGAGATTGTGATGATTGTGATTATGAATTCATCATTCATTTCGAGCGTTGGTCAATTGGGGAGGGTGCTGTAAAGTGGGCACTCCTAAAAGCAACCTAAAATAAATTTCACCTCAAGAAACTGAAACTGAAACAGCAGAAAACCAACAACGACAAACCCACGCCAAAATACATATTTAAAATACAAAAAGAAAGAAATGTGACAGCAGAATGAGCTTAAATATACGAATACAAATATGAATACGAATGCGAATACGAATGCGAATACAAATACTCGATAAGTATCTACATACTCGTACAGATATATAGTATGTACATAGCAATATCGTATCGTTTAATGCCCCAGGTAATAAATGAGCCTGTCCTAATTGACTTCGAGGTACAGTTTGTTGTTGGTCTTCGAAATTGGGCTTTGCAGCATTACAGGGTTGCCAACAAATTGCCAGAGTTGCTCACATTCATATAAGTTCGCATATATGTACTTGGTATATGTAGATAAGTTATTGCACAATTAGTTGCGTTTCATAATATTAATAAATATTGGCAATTTATAATGAGTCCGTAAGCCACCCAGCATCAGACTGCGGCCACAATCAGCCTGCACAGCATCCAAAGTACACTGAGAGAAATAATCAAGTATTTCGTAAAATAATCAAGTATTGTTTTCTCATTCGGGAGGAAGTTACTAAAGTCGAGTATCTCGAACTTTATTCAAGTACTATTTCTTAAGTTTAAAAATTATTTTAATATTAGAAGAATTTTCTAACTCATTTTTGATAAATCTACAGTTTTATTTGTTTCAATATTCTTTGATCTTTTACCAAAATTATTGGTACTTGAATAAATTTTTTTTTTTTAGTATTTTTATGAATTTTACGACTTGCAAATACTTAATTAGGGGTCATTCTAACTTGACTCTAGTCTGGCTTTTTTCTCTCTGTGTACTGACAACTTGGCCAGTTCCAAGTACAGTGGACAACACAGTACTGAGAGTTCTCAATGGTCAAACCCGTTTCTGTTGTCTGCAGAGACAACGACAACAACAACAACAACAACGACATTAAAGTTAAGAAACCAGAGAACGCCAACCAATAACCAAACTCAATAACAAATACAAATTTATGTAAAGTCCAAAGACATGTAAAAAAGATGGCGAGAGAGAGGCGAAGGCAAGAGACGGAGAAGCAAGCACCAAAACCAACAGACACACAGACAGACAGACAGAGAGAGACAAACGGACAGACTCGGACAAAGTGACAGATCGACGGACTGAGACTGAAAGCCAAAAGGCAAACACGAAACGTGCCGAGTTTAAAAATAAAAAAAGAAAGATAAAACAACGCAAATCTCGTGCGCTGCAACGCCGCTCTACGCGCTTCTCACTGTCAGAGAGCATGTAACTGGTTTGCAGCGGTTTTTTTTTTGGCGTTTGCTTTTGTGCATGCTGCCTGCCTGCAGCTTTTGTTGTTGTTTTTGCCTGTAATTGTAATATTTTATGCTATTTTATGTTTCGCACTTGCTGGCAACGCCATCTAATTAAATTGTTATTGCACTCACATTCGCACTTGCATTATTATTTGTATTACTTACACACACACACACGCATACATACGTACATATTTACACATGCATGAGTAGTTGATACTTATTGTCGTTAGGCGTTTTCTTAGAAATCGCTACTAGCGACACCTGCCGTCCATTACAAACATCAGCTGTTTTGCTCAACAACTGTATGTTAGTGCGTGTGTGTGTGTGTGTGTGCTTCTACAGAGTCCGCGACGAAGACCAAGAGAATTGACGTCGACAACAACAAACACCAAAAAAAAAGCAACTACGGTTACAGTTGTTGCTGGAGTGTATCGTAATGATATGCAAATGTGTGTACGATTAGTTTTGGATGTTATTTTTATAGCCTTGCAATTGCAGTTTGGCAGCTACTTGCTGCCTAAGTCGGTCAGCTGCGAGTGTTGTCCAACTAACTTATTTTTAAATTGAAGATCAACAATTCTTCGCCATATGTGTGATTGCAACATTTTTTCTATACAAATACATACATACATATTAATGTATGTGCATTCACAGCACACTTTCGTTAAGCGCGCGCTGCACTTTGCGAAATACTCATTGCAATGTTATCGATAACGATAAACGTTGGCGTTACGTTCGTTTGTGGATTTATTGTCTAAGACAGGTACGCAGCTGCCCACGGTGTATAAATAACTTTCACGCCAAATTCTAGAAAACTCTTTTGCACTGGCAACTGCGGCGTATGCGTAATATTTTGACAAATGCATTCGGACCTGGCTTTGCTGACGTGGCCAATAACAACATTTCTTGGTCATTTTATTTTGCGTATTGTTCGCCAAAAACTAGTTTCTTTTTTTTTTGTTTGTTTGTTTAGTACCTAATTAAATGCAACTTTTGTTTTGTTAAAAAAAAAACAACAACAATTACAATGGCAATAATAATAAGGAATAATAAAAGCAACTTTACAGTTCCACGAATTTACGTATTTAGTTGTTATTGTCATGCATTTTTAATATGCTTAGATGTTTTCTGCTTTTAATACCCTTGCAGAGGGTATTTATATTTTGTCATGAAATTTAAAGTTAAGATGACCAAACACTAAGAAGCAAGAAAATAAAAATTAGGCAACCAAAATTCGGGTCAATGTTATTAGGAAATATAATTTAGGATCACAAAAATTTGGATACTTCAAAATCAAAAATATTTTACTAAATTCCTGCTTCGATCATCGATCTTAAGCATTCAACACTGCAAATACTTGTTAGGGTATAGGGTATCTCTTTGTCGGGCATTCTCGACTAAAGCTCTCGTACTTGAATTTGTTAAACACTTTTAATTTGTATTTCGATTTATTGATAAGACTGGGGATTTTTTTCCCCCTCCTTCATTTGCATACAAACAAAACGACTTCCCCCTCCCCCACCACACACAGCCCCCCCTCCCCCAAATCCTTCAGCAAAGTTCACAAAGCGTTGGCTGCGTGTGAATTTTAACTGCAACTATTATGCGCTAATATCTTAACTATATACGAATATTGTTGTAAAAAAACTGTAATCGATTTACGACTTGCATAACGCCGCGTGCGTTTGTTGTTGTTGTTGCTTTTACAGTTATTGTTGTTGTTGTTGTTGCCCACCTAATTGGCCAGGGAACGTGAACCTGATGCCAGACCAAAACTGAAACTGTTGGGGGGCCCCTGTTAAATGCCAATTACAATTTCATACCTTCGAAACACACACTCACACACACACACACACACACACACACACACACACACACACACACACACACACACATTAACTTTACGTAAATTGCGTTGGCGTTTCCCCCCTCCTCCAACCCCTTTCCCCGCATGCCATGTAACCTTCTGAATGGTGCGAACGGCGCATGCAAAATCGCAATTTAATTTTTTTTTTTTCGGCCAGTTCTACGACCGTGCCCAGAGTTTGTTGTTGTTGGTTATTGGTAGTTGCCACCACCAAAGCAACGCTTGTGACTCTGGCAGGTGCCTTGCGCATTTTTTATGACCATTTAAAGGCCGCGCCGCGCATGCGCAATGTAAAACGCACACAAAACGCGAGCAAAACGCGCGCGCATGCTCGCTTTTAATTTTAGAAACTAAAAGCGTAAACCCGCCAAGACATAAATAATTAATTAGCATTGTCAGTGTGTGTGTGTGTGTGTATGTGTGTATGTGTGTGTTGCTGAGAAAGCAAAGCAATAAACCCAAATTAAATACTCTTTAAAAAAAATTAATAACAACAAAATTTAACATACACTTAAAAATGTTAAAAGATTCGAAAATTTAATTTTTATTATTATTTAAAATTAGTTTAGCTTTGTTTTTGTAAAAATTTTTTTTTTTATTTTGTTAACATAACAGTTACTTGATAATTCAGATAATCCGTGGAAAAAGCAAATCACATAAATCGATTAAACAGCTCTCTAATCTAAAAAAAAATATTTCTTTGTTATTGGCTGGAAAGTTTTCTTCTTATTTTTAATATAAATATATTATATATTATTTTGCAATTAGTTTCATGTTTCAGAAAGACCTAAAAGGAAAGTGCTTTTTTTTGTGAATATATTTTCTTTTTAAAATATTTTTTGAATCTTAACTAACTAAACTGATATTAAATTATGACATTAAAGTTTAAGAATGAATTCTTCTATGAAACTAAATTTTGTAAAATCTTTTTACAGATTGCGTTTAGAAAAATTTGCATTTGCAATAACTCGAAACTTGTTTTAAGCATTAGTTAATAATATAATAAGTATCATAACTTTAACATTTATATGTTCTTTAAATGTTTTATATTATAGATTTTTCTTATATCATTTGAATCTCATTTCAAGTCTGAGCTAACAGTATGATATCATTTTATTATTGTGATTCCCCTAGACGAATTGAATAATATTATTACGAGTATACTAAATCATACAGGAGTTTTTATAGAAGATTAGGCCAAAGCTAATGAACATAAATTTAGTTTTGAGTGCCAAACTTAGTTAAGACAAAGACCACGCCCCTTTTCGTCCCCCGACCTCCTTTTTTGCTGCTCTGTAGATGTAATGACAAAGCCTCTGTATACACTAAAATTGAACAGTGAACACTAACGAACAACGATTATCTCGTTGTGTTTTTTTTTCTTCTCTCTGCTTTATTTTTAGCCAAAAGCTGGTTTTGAGCCCGACACCGCTTCGCTGCGAGAGAAAGTTGTGCTGAATCCGGAAGAAAAATGGCGCATCTTAAAGAATATCTCGATCATCTCGATAGCGTTTATGGTGCAGTTTACCGCGTTTCAGGTGAGTTATCGATCGATTGGTCAGAATTGGTGGTGTTCGAAAAAAACCCCACTAAGTAATTGTAAATTCAATTGGTTTTTGGTTAACGAAATTGGTTAACGAAATATATATTAATGATAATGATAAACACAAGTGATGCAAACAGGGATTAAAAACCTAACCGAAACCGTAACCTTTAACCGGTAAAAACCGATTAAAATTTAAGACCGTAACTGAAACCGTAGCCGAAAAAAAAATGTTCATTTGACCGAAACCTTAAAACCGAAACTCTGTAAACCGATATAACCGTTTAGTAACCGTTTCATTTATAAAGGCTTATATCAGTTTTTCATACATCCAAAAAAAAAGCTATTTTTCATTTTTAATTTTGAATTTTGGTTTTAATTTTCTTATGTTTAATTTTGAATTTTTATTTGTGATATTCATGATCGAATTTTCATAGCACAGTAAAAAAAATTAAGAAAGTAATGCCTTTTTAATTATTATTATTATATTATTAAAATAACTATATTTTTGCAAAAAAAAATTATTTTGTGTGCCGAAACCATACCGGTATTTCAAAACCGAAACATACAAAAACCGATTCACCGTTACGAAACCTTTATTCAAAGATTTTGAGTAACCGATAACCGAAAACCTAAATGCGAACATACCCGAAACCGCAACTGAAACCGATACTCGTTGCGGTTTTAATCCCTGGATGTATATCTAAACTACGAATCGTGTTTTATATCGAAATGTTAGAATCGCCTAAACAGAAAAATGATCAACAAGTTATCGAGTTAAAGTAGTTGAAAGCCGATTCGGCGAAAAGTCGACTTATCGATTTTTCGATGTAACATCACTAATCAAAATCAATAATATATTTTTAATTTTGTTTTCAGGGCACGGCGAATCTGCAATCCTCGATCAACTCTAAGGATGGACTGGGCACAGTATCGCTGAGTGCCATTTATGCGGCGCTGGTTGTCTCTTGCATCTTCCTGCCCACGCTGATCATTCGCAAGCTGACGGTTAAATGGACGCTCGTTTGCAGCATGCTCTGCTATGCGCCGTACATTGCCTTCCAGCTGTTCCCGCGCTTCTACACCTTGGTGCCGGCTGGCATCCTGGTTGGTATGGGCGCGGCGCCCATGTGGGCATCCAAGGCCACATATCTGACACAGGTGGGGCAGGTGTATGCTAAGATAACAGAACAGGCTGTGGATGCCATCATAGTGCGATTCTTTGGCTTCTTCTTCCTTGCCTGGCAATCCGCTGAGCTTTGGGGCAATCTCATCTCCAGCTTGGGTAAGTCAAGTCAGATTAATTTAGTTCAAATAAATTCAAATCAATTTCTACTTCATTTCAAATCCCTAGTCTATAAAGAAATCAACTATAAACGACATTTTTGAATATCAAAGTTTATATGCATACAGGAAAACTAAAAAATAAAATACTGCACTCAAAGTTAATGTCATATTTATTCTAACATTCTTTGATATTATTTATTATTTCTTTATGCAACGTAAAACCAAAGTCTTCAATAGTTTGTTTAAATAATCTTTAAAAATGTCCAAGTCAGGTATTTTTAATAATTTTCGCTTAGAATTCCCAATCGGTTCTAGCCGTTTGGTGGGCATTTAAATTAAATACTTATTGATATGTCTATATTACCTTAAAGCAGAAATTTGTATTTAATATGGCTTAAAAGATATATTAAAAATGATTTACATACTATATCCATATTAAAACCGAGTTTTAAGTGCACATTGGAATTAAACTAAAAATTGTGTGATTTTTTTTGGTGTTTTTTCTGTCTGTTTAATCAATTTCCTGGTGCTTTTCCATGTCTTCCTCAGTTCTATCCAGCGGCGCACATGGCGGCAGCAGCAGTGCCAATTCCACGATCAGTGAGGAGGATTTGCAGTATTGTGGTGCTAACTTTTGCACCACCGGTAATGGCGGTCACGGTAATTTGGAGCGTCCGCCAGAGAACGAGATCTTTGAGATCTCAATGATCTATTTGTCATGCATTGTCGCCGCCGTTTGTATTATTGCCTTCTTTTTGGATCCTCTGAAGCGTTACGGTGAAAATCGCAAGGGCTCCAACTCGGCGGCGGAATTGTCCGGCCTCCAATTGCTGTCGGCGACATTCCGTCAGATGAAGAAACCCAATCTGCAGCTGCTCATACCGATCACCATTTTCATTGGCATGGAGCAGGCTTTCATTGGCGCCGATTTTACTCAGGCCTATGTGGCCTGTGCATTGGGTGTCCATCAGATTGGATTCGTTATGATCTGCTTTGGTGTGGTGAATGCTCTGTGCTCTATACTCTTTGGATCTGTGATGAAATACATTGGACGCTTGCCCATCATTGTGCTGGGCGCTGTTGTCCATTTCACGCTCATCTCCGTTGAACTCTTCTGGCGTCCCAATCCCAACAATCCAATGATCTTCTATGCCATGTCCGGTCTCTGGGGTGTCGGCGATGCCGTCTGGCAGACGCAAATCAACGGCCTCTACGGTCTCCTCTTCAGACGAAACAAGGAGGCCGCCTTCTCCAACTATCGCCTGTGGGAATCCGCCGGCTTCGTCATCGCCTACGCCTACGCCACAACGCTCTGCACCCGGATGAAGCTCTACATTCTGCTGGCGGTGCTGACGCTCGGATGCATTGGCTACGTCATCGTCGAGATTCTCTACAGGAAGAAGGTAAGCAACTACTTGCATCCATATTATCTAAATAAATGGACAAAAATTGAATTAATTGGAAAATAAATCAAAATAACATTTTATTTTCCATTTTTTAAATCAACAAATTCTTCGACAAATTAAAAATAATAAATCTTTTTGAGTGCTTTTATTAACATGAATTTTCAATACAAACTTAAGTTTATCCGAGGCATTTGATATTTTTAGAAACTAATAATTTTTATTTTATGAAAAATGGCAAATAAGAGTTACATATTTGAAATACACATTTTAATTGTAATTAATTATTCGAAAATATTGCAAAATTGAAAATTGATAAAATAATATTTTTGAGAGTTTTGCTTATGGAATTAACTAATACATGTTCTCTTTATCTCTTCTTCTCTACAGCAACGCAAGATTAAGAAGCAGGAGAAAATCGAGGCCGCTGAAAAGGAGAAGGAGGCGGCTGCCGCTGCAGCCGCTGCTGAGGCCCATGCCGCCTTTGCTGACGGCGTCGAGGAGACAGACGATGAGCTCGACGATCTCGAAGAAGATATTGTAGTCACGCGCCTGTAAAAAAAACCGTATTTTGTTAATTGTTGTACGTTCTTTTTGTTTATTTTGCCGTCGACGTCGTTGCGGCTGCAGCAGCTGCCCTCTTAATGTTACTGTTACTGATTTCTGTTAACCGTTCACTGTTAACCGGCAGTTAGCTGTTAACAGTAGTGACACGTTCAACAGTCATAACAGGTCACTTTACACTGTTAACGCACACACAATGTTAGCGCTTAACATAAGAAGAAAACAAAACACACTGATAAATAACAGTTGCATAGCCGCAGGCGCGCCCATTTAGTCGGCCAATCGGCGACGCGTCCGAACTTTTTTTTTGTCGTTGTAGTTGTCGTAGTACTTAGTACATTCCCCCTCCCAAAAAAAACATTTAACACAAATGGTCAATTTAACAATGCACAATGCACTTGGCATATGTGTGTGTGCATGTGTATGTTTGTAAAAGTGTGTGTGCATATATGAGTGAGTGAGGGTGTGTGTGTGTGTGTGAGTGAGTGATTGTGTGTGTAAATGTGTGTGTGAGCTTAGTTTGTAAATATGCAAGAGATGAAATCGACAGTTGACGCCTTTAACTTAATGTAGTGAGAATTACAGACACACACACACACAAAGTGAGTAGGGATAGAGAGAAAGAGAGAGAGAGATGCAATAAGCACAGCACCAGCACTACGCACTCAATGACAACATGCTGCAACAGTATGTGTGTCAATATGCCTAATAAATTGTTATTTTATTTTAAACACTAGCATTAAACAAATCTATATGTATAACATTTTTTTTTAATTTTTTCTCTCTTGGTTGCTGCTAACATACACAACAACAAAAAACAATCAAACAAGAAAACGTGATAATTAAACACACAACCACTCACACACACACATGCATACAAGTGTATATATACACACTCACACACACAGAGTCACAAAATAGTCAAATTTCTAAACTTAAAACTGGCCGCTAAAACGTTAATCTTAAATGAAAAAAATAAAAATAAAAACAAACTTATTTTTAAGCAGTCGAAAAAAAAATAAAAGTAATTAAAAATGAGAAACAAATGAAAAAAAGAATGGCAAGCGATTAAAACAAATTTGATAAATGCAAAAGCAAAAAATATAGCATGCAAAATGATAAATACATTTTTTGCTCAGTATTATGTTTTAAACTAAATTTAAGTGAGTTATTGTTTCCTGTTTTTTTATTTAAACTTTTTTCAAAAAAAAAAAATGAAAAAAACGATATATACATATATATAAAAAGAAAATTATATCGAAAAAAAAGAAAAATATTTTTTTTGAGTTTTGTGTTTTGAAACAAAAAAAGCAAACAACAGCAACAACAAAGACAAACTCCTTTCGATTGCAATTATTATTATTTTAATGATATTGCATAAATACAATATATACATTTAAATTTTGTCGTTTTTTTAAAGTTTTACCTAAACATAAACAAATCAAAATGAAAACATACAAAAATCAAAACAAAATATAATTATATATATAAAATTTATATATATACATATATATATATATATATATATTCTATTTTTTTTTTTTTGATTAGCTTATTAAGTAGTTCATTATATTATGTAAAATATGAAAATAAATAAATGAATATAAATATTTGAAATAATTGTCTTTTATTAAAAAACAAATTACAGCACATGGTCTAAATAAAAGATTGAAATTGACTTTCTCTGCAGCTGCACTGTCAATAAACTCAAATTTAAATTGAATAATTTTATTGAGAATTCTGCAATACCAAAAAAATTGTATACAAAATTTTATTTTTTCGACCTAAATTGCCTAAGCAATTTGATTATGATCAAATGTGTTTAAAATATCGAAAACTGAAATTTACATTAACTTAATTTTAGCCATTTTGCCAAGAACTCTGCGAGAATTAAATAACTGATCGTACAACTCCATTTCGACCTAAATTTCACTTCGATTATAATAAAATTGAATTATATTTTTCATGATCAAATTGTATGACATATAATTTAAGAAGAAAATTATTACCTTTAATGAGATTTTTCGACCTATTTTTCTAACATCTTCAAAGAAGTTGCTCCCATAGCATATTTTCGACCTATTTTACTATGTTATAGTTTGTCCAATTGAACACTTTTTTATGAACAGATCGTTACAATTCGACCAATTTAAGTTGCAGTACCAGGCTATAAAAGTCGAGTTCCGACTAGGAATATATAAATGGCTCTAAGAAGATCGTGACCCTTTTAAAATTGGTAACAAATAAAGATAAAATATAAATATATTGTTAATTTATTGTCAAGTTGTGGGCATAAACCAGCGGTCGGCACGGCCCTATCCCGTAGGCATAGGAAACTTGCGTAGCTACTGCGCTGTCGCTCATGTACACTCACGTACGACACACTTCTACGATTTGCTTCTGTTAACGTCGCTGTTATTCCGCTGTTAGGCGAACAAAAATGCACACTAACGCAATGCAAACATATGACTGTGTTGGTGCCGACCACTGGCATAAACATATAAACCAAAGCCACGTCATGGCCCAGAAGTTGAACGACAAGTCACGCTCTGATTTGTCTGTCAGGTGAATTGGACATGGTGAGACATCGTCACATTGCCACGTTACCCAAGTTGAGCTTAGTTACAATTTGATAAAGTTATTCTACATTTAAATATATAAATTAAAATAAAGTATAATAAATTAAATTAACAAAAAAAGCGAACAATTTCTGGATTCAAATTGAGACTAAATGTAGGACTGAGATTAGAAAATAGGGTTTAATTTAATTACAGCACGATGGCATCCTCATCGCTGTTGCTTTGCTTGTTCTTGCGTCGTCGATTCGACTTTATCTTGCTGAGCACGCTGTACGCCTGCTGGATCTCAATGAATCGCTGATGGGCAGCGGGACGCAGTGCCTCGTCCTTGACCTTATCGGGATGATTCTCTTTCGAGAGCTTGCGGTAGGCAGCTGTGATATCTGCCTGCGATGCTGTGGCACTCACACCAAGCACCTTGTAGGCATTGCGTTCGCCATCCACATCCATGCTCTCAAATACCTCCCGCCATGTCTCGTACCAGCCATGATGCTGGGCATAGTTATAAGTGTCGAGCAATGCCTGCTTCAGATCGGTCCACCAGGCGGAGGCGAGAAAATTGTGTAGGGCCTCATGTATGGGCACTTCGCCGCCATCCTCATCCGTAATCGTGCCATTGAACAAGATCACACAACCCCACAGACTAAAGTAAATGCATAGGGCTCCGGTAAACTTGAGAGTGCGCTCCGTTGGGCTCCTTCTGCGTGGCGGAGTACGACGCCACTGCTTGGCGATGGCGTCAAAGGCCAAAGCGGAAACGACTGCGGTCAGCAGCAAGGAGTACGTCTCATCATAGATGAAATAACGCGCCGGATAAGTAACAATTGCACCCAGAATGGCGGGCCAAAGGACACCGCATTCGCGTCCAATGTTGCCAACGGTCCAAACGCCGAGCGCAATGAAAAATGGAATGCACCAGTGCAGCCAGGTGAAATCAATGCCAGCGGTGACGGTTTGCGGAATGGCCGAGGAGCACAGTTGGCCAAACAAATAGCCAATCATGATCTGACCTAGAAACCGTTTGGCCGAATGTGGCGGACGTTGATACGCCTGCAGCTTGGCCACAAACGACTTGACAAAACGCGGATCCTCGTTAGCGTCACGCACGTATTCGGGTATGACAAAGATTTCACTCAGCCAGCCGACTCCCATGTAACCACCGAGTGTGCACCACCACACAAACGCATGACGATCCCGATGCAAATACAAATGATGCAGTCCAAAGATGCCGCCAAAGAGCCATAAAATATAGGCGATCACCACCGATTTTTGTGCTGGCAATGCATTCACATCCCGTTTACTTGATCTGACGTGTCCGTTCGACTTGGGTGCACTGGTGACGGCGGAGGAGGGGGAATCTGACACTTTGCCTTTGCCATGTCCAGTGTTTGGTTGTTGTTTGTGGGCAATTGTCTGTTTGGTGCCCATCTCTCTTTCCCTCTCTCTCTCTCTGTCTGTCAAGGAATTCTTATTGTCACACACAAGCAAATAATGAAATTGTGAAATTTAAGACTCACCTGCTTTAACCCAAATTCAAATGTTTGTTAAACTCGCTGTAGATGCTTCTTCTTTTTCTTAAGCGACTGTCGCGATCGAAAAACTTTCTCTTTTCACAAATTCTGTGCACGCAGCTGCAGCAACAACAATATCAGCTAAGTGAAAACAGTTATAAACGCACTGATGCGTATTTAAAATTGTATTTGTTCTAAACGCTTCGTTTTGTCTTTAATAATATTGCACTCTGTTTTCATTCGAAATGCGCTCCCGTCTGCCTGCATTCGTATGTCTATCGTTTTGTTGTCGTTTTGCGAATGCGCCACTTACTACCAGTTCTTCAGCCTGTTGCTTCTTTTCTCTACTTTCTTTCGTTCCGCTATCGTTTTAAGCCAGATCGCTTAGCCGCCGAGTCCAGTGTTGGGTTGCTCATGAGTGAGTGAACAAAACACGGGCAGTGTTTAGCCAACACTGGCCGAGTCGCCAAATTGAAACAGTCTGGCAAGCCCAACAATAGTATCAATGTTGTACAATGTTGCTGATCGGAAAGCCAGTGCTAACTAATTTACATTAATATATCGATATTTGCATTGCCGTTTTGTTTTTGAATTCTTTTGCAGAACAAAAATGCCGACTATTTAAAAATGTTGTTTTATTCACTTACTAAATGCTTACACGTATAAAAAAAGTAGTTTAGTTCGAATTTGACACTGTATTTGCTTATTGATTAAATGTAGAATATCTACACACTTATAAATAATAATATGCAATACTCGCATAGCTGACAGAAAATATGAGAACATTTTTTAGCAATCTTACAATCTATGGTTATGAGAAAAAAATGTAATACTTTTAATGCGCGCCTCTTAACTGTTTTTCGTTAATAAATAAGTACATGAAGACCACAAAAAGAATTATAAACAAAAACACTAAATTCATTTAAAATTCCAATTGAATGGAACAGAAATATTACAAAGCGAATTATCGAGCTCTTTGTTGTTGTTGACAATTTAGTTATTCTTCTTTTTCGGCTTTTTGGGATTACGTGAACGCGACTTGGCCTTGCAGAGGGGACAAATTGGTGCATTGCGATGGATTTGCTGATGACAGGACAAGCATGATTTCATTGGAGGCGGCTGTTGCCTCAGATTCACATTGAAGTCCGAACGAAACGACGGATGATGCCCAATGCCAATAGAGGGCGTTTGCTGCAATCGATTTGTCGCCGGCGGCGGCGGTGGTGGAGCCGAAAAATCACTTTTACCCAGACGCGCGGCAGCAACAGCTGCTGCGGCTGCGGCAGCGCCAGCACTGCCGGGTCCGCCTGGTGGTGCCGGTGGCATAAACGCATGCCCAGGTCCACCGGCACCACCACCACCACCACTCTGCACCGTCGAGCCACCGACTCCGCCTCCACCAGAAGCATTAGGTGGCAGCGCCGTTACCGTAGCCTCGGGCATTAACGGATGCCGAGCATGCGGTCTGGCCAATGACGCGGGCTGTGAGGCGGCCGCTGCTGCTGCCGCGGCAGCTGCTGCTGCAGCCGCTGACTGGGCGGCAACCTTAAGGAAATTCGTTTGAAAGCGATCCTTTGATATGGGACTGCCCTCTTCCTCGTGCAGATCACGCAACGGACTGAGACCAAGATAGTCACGCCGCATGTGGTCGATTTGATACTTGAGAGCTAGATATTCCTCATACACGCGATTGGCCATGTCAAAGGAACGCGTCTGATTCTCCTTGGTCTGCTTAATGATATTCTCCATATCATTGATATCCGCATGTATCTGGCGCAGCTCCTCCACGTGAGACATTTTCTCCTCCAGCAGATGTTCCATCTCTTTGCGATATTCATCGAGGCATTTCTCCTCATCGTCGCTCAGTTTCACCTCCTTTATAATTCGCACCTTGAGCTTCTCAAGCGTCAGCGTTTTGTCTCTTATATCCTTGATTGCCTCCAGCTTTGCGTAGTAGTGCCGCTCATTGGAGCTGGAAATCTCGCTGGTGGCCATTTTGTGTGGCTGCTTGCTTCGGACGTTTGTTTTTTATTTTTGCGTTTGATTCGGTTTGTGGTTTTCTTATTTATCTACAGCACTTAATGTTTACAGTGTACGCCCAGTACCGTTTATTCTATTATACCGCGTAAAGGTGCAACTTTTCATTGAATTTTTATTATTTTTGTATGCTTTTTTCACTTTTGCTTTGTGTATTTCTAACAGGGCTGGATTGTTCTCACCAGGGCTGGCTATTTGTTCCCGCTATCGATAGATCGCATAAAACATACACAAAACACAATTCGATACTTTCAGAACAAACTTGGCGCGACATTTAAATAACAATAAACAAAAATAATTTAAAAATAATAAAAAAAAACGTTAAAAGTATTTTTACCAGTTTAATTAAAAATTGTATTGAATAAAGGTGATCATATTAATATTGGGTGTTCGTTACTACTTAATGGACGATTAGAAATTAATATATTTTAATTAAAAAATAAATTTTTTATTTAACTAAATTCAATTTATACTGCTGAATGAATTCATGCAAATATTTAAAGTCTCTAGAATCAAATTTAAAAGAAATTCCAAAAAGTATTAAATTATTTTGTGGCGCCATCTATTGGCTGCTTTGCGGGAGTGTCACCCTTGGGTTGAAGTTTTTAATTAATATAATGGAATATAATATTCGAAGCTCTGCAAAATTTAAAGAAAAATGTCTGCATAGTTTTAAAAATCTAAGCTTCAATACTGGAGAAAATAAAAAGAAAGAATCCCGTTAAAAAAAAACTTAAGCTATTTATAGCAATTCGGTGAACCAGGGCTGCCATCTGTTTCAGAAGTGTATGGATTTTTTTCTAATAAGCCAATGCATAAGAGGTCTCCATCGATGTTTTCGATGTTTGCTTCGACACAAAAATTTTTTTGGAAACGGTCTTTAAAGCTATGTCAATAGTGTATATCTGTAAAATCGATTGTTATTAAACATATTACTCATAATATTTTAAAGTTCATGCTTCCCAATATTTTAGAGGGTCATAATTATCAGGATTGTTTATTTTTTGATGTACATGAAAACATTCGATAGACCACACATGTTTTGCAAACATCGATGACATTGATGTTTCACTCGATGCTTCTCCACCTCTAAAAATTGACAGCCGGAGAAAAACTTTTGTTCAGATTCAGTGCGAACGCAAATTAAACATTACTTTTTTTTTGTTTCGAGTATATAGAACATACGAGAAGTTTAGTAAAAATATTCAAAATGGCTGCGCCAATTCAACATGAAGATTTGCTTAAACTAAAGAGCTTTATTGATTTCGTCAATACAAATCCGACGCTATTGAACATGCCCCAATTGCAGTTCGTCAAGGATTTTATCGAGAAGTTCGGCGGCAAGGTGCCCGACGGTGATTTCAAGATGCCTGAAACTGGGTAAGTGTGTGTGTCCGGTGTTGTGTGTGTCTGCCTGTCTGCTGCAGTTCAATGTAAATGAACATATATGTACATATTTTAATTTCGCTTTAGTAGTAAATGTCCATTTGGCGGCGATATCGGCGCTAATAAATCAAAGCCGGCTGATTCTTCAGCCAGCGCCGAAGCGGCAGACGATTCGTCCGATAAAAACGACGAGGATACAAGCGCATCGGAGTCCGAGTCCGATATTGAATTGGATATGGAAGGTATGTATGTGTAGAAATGTCAAATTAATGAATCACGTGTTTCACGTTTGTGTGCGTGTTTGTTTGTGTGTATAACTCCCAACCTCACAATTTTCCCTTAGGTGTCATTGAAGCCGACAATGATGCAGCTCAGCCAATGGGCGACTCTAGTAAATCGCCCACGGATGAGGAAATGGACCAAGCTGGCGATTTACGTTCACAGGCTGCTGCCGCATATAGTGAACAAAAATTCGAGGAGGCTATTGGCTTCTATACCAAGGCTATTGAGCTCAATCCGGGCAATGCTCTGTATCATGCCAAGCGTGGCCAGGCCTTTCTTAAGCTAAAGAAGCCAAATGCATGCATTCGGGACTGCGACAAGGCCCTGGAGCTGAACTGTGACTCGGCGGCAGCTTACAAGTTCCGTGGACGTGCCCATCGGTTGCTTGGTCAGTTTGAGGAGGCCGCCAAGGATTTGCGACAGGCGTGCAAGCTGGACTTTGACGAGGAGGCCGACGAGTGGCTGCGCGAGGTGACACCCAATGCCCAGAAGATTGAAATGCATCGCATCAAGCAGGAGCGCAAACAGGCTGAGCGCAAGATTAAGGATCGCCAGCGTGCTCAGCGCAAGGCTCGCCAAGAGCAGGCCAAGCAAAGCGCTGCTGGTGGCTTCCCAGGTGCGGGTGGCTTCCCAGGAGCTGGTGGCTTTCCAGGAGCTGGTGGTTTCCCAGGTGCTGGTGGCTTCCCAGGAGCTGGTGGCTTCCCGGGCGCTGGTGGCGGCATGCCTGCCGGTTTCGATATGGGTGATTTGATGTCAAAAATGAAGGATCCCGAAGTGGCAGCTGCCATGCAAGACATACTGGGCAATCCCGCCAACATTTCCAAATATGTTTCCAATCCCAAGATTTTCAATTTGATTAAGAACTTCTTCCCGGGCGGCTTTCCGGGTGGCGATCCAACAGCTGGTGCCGCCAACAGCGACGATTCTCCATTCTCCGGAGAAGCGGAGGGTAAGTCCACAAACACCAGCGAACCAAAGGCCAAAAAGGAATCGTCTGACTTTGTGGATGATGGACTCGATTAGGATGTGCAACGCTGGCGGCAGCAGCAACAACAAAACATGAATAAATACAACCACACACAGATATAATCGCATTTTACCAAAAAAAAAATATAACACACATACAAATCCAACACTCTCACACAACACAACACACGATTTAGAGCGAGACGGGGAAAAGGGAAAGAATGGAAATTTAAAATTTAACAAGTTAACTATACAAGAATAATCGAAAATTCATTTCTTTAAACGTTGCTGCTGTGCTAATTCAGCAATAAAAAGCTTACAACTTATATAGAGTTTTCTTCTTTGCCATAACGGAGAATACAAAACAACAAAAATGTTTCCTTATTAACATACATATATATAAATTGATCTATCGATGATATCTAGTTGAACTAATGCTCGATATGAAATAAAAACTAAAGCAAGACAAAAAAAACAAAAAAAAAGCAAATGCAAAAATAATAAATACACACTTTAAACGATTAGCCTTAAATTCTCTAATCCAATATTGAGAAAGATGAAAGAAAACAAACACATACATACATTAAACATATGCAGACAAAACAAAACAAAAAAAAAAAAAAACAAAGATTCAAATTGAAGAAAATTGTACTGAGCGTAGGATTTGGAATTATAATTAATAAGCAAATGCATTTATCAAGCATCACACACACACACACGCACCACCCTCACCCACCCATCACACATACATACAATCACACACGTATTTGGCCAGCACGCCTCATCTGCCAAATTTCCAATCTACGTGCAATGAGTGCGCAATTACATTTGTCAAATTCAATCGAACCACCTTCATTCACGCCATTATACCATGATTCATGTACACCCGACAAGCAAATATAAAACAAAATCAACTAATGTAAATCGGAATTAAATCTTGTTGTTTTAATGGTCGGATTTAATCGGGTCGTTGTATTTGTTGTTGCAATAAAAATGCAGACATTTTGTTTAAGGTCAAATTAATAAAAAATAAATGAATATTCCTATTTTTAATAAGTTTTTAGATGTCGATTATTTGAATAGAAGGAATTTCTGTTCTTATTTTAAATACGATTTTTTTTTTTTTTTTGATTACAGTCGAACTTCCCATTTTCCAAGAAAAAAGTTCGAGTTAAGGAGACTTTGACTTGGAAGTCTTTTTGTTCGGTTTAGTATACGCTACTGCCACTCAATTTAGTTCGAGTTAGAAAGAATTCGAGTTATATACGTTCGAGTTATGGAAGTTCAACTTTAAAGCAAAATTTACAAATTATTACGTCGATCAACCATCATCCTGAGAAAATAAGAGAGAATATAAAAATATTTTGAAAAATAGGGAACACCCTAATTTCTATTTAATGCAAAAATGTATTATCACAGCTTATTTGACCCACTACATTATTAACAATGATTTGGTTTGATTTCTGAAAATATTTTGCTAAAGCTTAAACATTAATTAGGAAATCTGCGTTTAAATTTTGTTATACAATGTTCTGAGGTCATTGCAACACTTTGTGTCTGAAAGATTTAACGCCTTGAAGTAGGCAACGACGAGCACACGATGAGTCTCTGTGTGTGCTATTTTTGAGAATGAATACAAGTTGTTTGGAATTCTGAGCATTATTAAATGTTAACTACGCCCAACTTGCAATTTGCATATTGACGAATAAACGTGAAGGCAAATTGTTGTATATTTGATAACGATGAATAACATTGATTTCTACACGTATTGCATGTAGGCATATGTGTGTGTAGGCAAATTCATAATCGTATCATATAATTTTTTTTTTCTTTTTAAATTATTCACGTTCTCCTTGAGGCAGCGGCGCAGTTAATACAAACAGTGCATATATTCATAGCATATGTATGTACATATGTGTTCACCTGGTTTATTATTGCATTACTCATTTAATTCGCCTGCACTCCCTCTCACGCTCTCTCTCTTTCACATTGGAACTCTCACTTACAAGTGACTCAGTAGAACTGATAGCAATATTGCATTAGCAACAAGAACTACAATAACAACCACTTTTGCTCTCGCTTCGTTTTCTTTTGATTAGATCACAAAATAAAAGGCGATGAGCAATTAACCGTTACAATGGTCTGTGCGTGTCGCGGGTGTGTTTAAGGCCAAATGCACCAACAATAATAATAATAATAACAGCAACAATAAATGCCATTGGATTGGTGCTGTTACTATTTGCTGCGTCCGTTGAATTTTTTGTGACATCATGACGTCATCCCGACAGAGAGTGAATGAGTCGCAGCCAAGGTATATTTATATAAGGTGACGTCGACAACACTGCTTCCCTCTTTGAGGTAGCTATTTTGACAGTGTGTCTATGAAAATCGTCGAATATTATGTTAGCAACATCAGGTGTCAGCGAAGACGTCACCTTATATAAAGCAGCTACGACGCGTCGTCGCTACTGCTCCAACGACAACAACAACAACAGCAACTTGTTGTGCTCTGTGGTTGATTTGTTTGCGTTCTGCTTGTTGCTTTTGTTTGTGTATTTTGGCGCTGCGGGCGTATGCGTTGCCGCCGCTGCCGCTGCCTTCGGCCAGCCAGCTGGCAAATAACAAAAAAGGCGTAAACGAAACTGAAAATATTTTCGTAGTTTTAGTTTCGTTTTTAACGTACGCGCGCCAAGACGCAAAAACCGACACAGCTCGAAATTCAATCGCAAAACAAAAAGCAATACAAAAAGAACACAAAATCCAAACGAATTTTGAATATAAAAAAAACTTTCGGCGTAATACTCTAAAGTGTATCCACAGTCAGCGAATTTATTTCGTTAGTCCAAAAAGTAAGAACTCAACGATCGCATGCATAAGTATACGTACAGTTAGTCAATTAACTGTTTTAAAAAAAATTTGAAAAATATTCAAATATATTATTTTGCAAATGAAATACATTTTCTTGGCTTTTTTTTAAAGTTTTATACCATTTTATTAAAATTAAAAGTTTAAATAATTTAAAAATAATTAAAATTCATATATGACTACTTTTTTTTTGTCAAAACATTTACTTGAGTAACTGTATTACATATAACAAAAATACATACAGTTGAACTTCCATAACTCGAACTTCTATAACTTGGGCTAAATGAGTGTCAATAAAATTAATATACTTAAGAAAAATAACTCTATAAGTCGAATATCTCTAAAACTTGAACCTTTTTTTTGGATGAGTTAGGGAAGTTCGACTGCATTTTATTCAAAATTTACATGTTTTAATGGTTTTAAATATAAGTTTGTGTGTGTGTCTGTTTCAAAAATCAACCCATTTCAAAAACAACAAAAACAAAACATTCTGAGGCGTGGATTAAAAGGAGATTTTACGATATGCATCTACAAATAAGTACATATAAAAATACACAAGTAATTAGTCAGGTCATGAAAAAAAAGGAACCTTTGACGATGATCTCATTGCCTTGGAAATCGCCTTGGAATGTCGCAGAACGTGTATTGCACTAACTAAACAGCAAGCAAGGCGTGCAACAACTGCTAAGAGTCACTATAATTACTCTTATCAAATTTGTTCTTACTGTTTTATTGGGAGTTGTCAGAAGTGTCGATTGGCGGCATATTTTTTTTGTTAGCTACAAATCAATTTCTTAAAATGCATGTTTAAAAAAAGCTGTTTTTGATATTCTTGGCACATACTTACATAGTTGGAGCATGATATCACGATATCTTAAAAAAAGAAAAACCGGCGCCGGTTTTTATTGTTGTGATATTGTTTTTTTTTTTTTTGTATGGTTGCTAACGAAAACTAAAAAATTCAAATATTTGTCGAGAGCGAAACGGAAATCCGCTCACTAATCAACATAAAATGTGATTCGGGTTTGTTTTGAAAACATTGGAATATTTGATGATTTGATTGTTTGTTGTTGTAAAAGGGTAGGGCTCCAATTGAATGGCATTCGAAACCAGAATTTCAACTTCAATGTTTGATTCTTTTCAATGCTTGTAACTCGTTACGTCATCCCACTCAATGGTTGGATGGTTGGTTGGTTGTTGTTTTTGTTTTTTTTTTGGAATGGCTGAGATGGTTGTGATGGCGTCATTGTTTTGACTGTGAGCTAATACTGACTAATAGACCTTGTGGGAGATGAGACTGAAGAAACAACATGAAATGCGATAAGCTTTTCAATTGCTCAGAGAATTCGAAAATGTTGCTAAAATACTGGGAATTTTGAAATTGGTAATCAAAATTGAAAGTTGAGTCTAACGTCAGTTTTTCAATACGCACAATGTACATATATTTATGAATATAGACATGTACATATATTGTACACATTTCGATCTATAAGAAATCGCCAATTGCCTCCACTCGCTCAACACTTTGCCCAAAAACACACACATTAATGTGCGCCCCCATTTCGAAAATATATATATGTATATGTGTGTGTATATACAATTTGTCTATATGTATATACATCTGGTCCTATGTGAATATATGTATATTGAAAAGATTTTCATGTTTCCATCGAATTATATTGCTAAAAACACAAAAGGCAGCGACCATAAAGTTCATGACGTCACTGTATAGCAACCCTTCAGTTTCATTCATCAACGATTGTCTGGTGAATCATTAGTGAATGTCTCCCCATGCTTGGTGAATCATTGACGATTTTGTATGAAAATCGTTGGTGAATTTGACATTGAGAGTTCATACAATCGACGAAAAGGGAACTTTCACCAGTGATTCGCTTGCGTTTCATTGGAGGGAAGCCTTGGTGAACTCTGCCGAGAAATCCTCAATGATTCGCTAACGATTCCCAAGCCATTTTCGTTAGGGAATCTTCCATGAATTTTACGGAAAATTCCCCAACGATTCCTTATCGATTTTTTTTGTAAAAATTAAAAAAATTAAGAAAAATTAAAAAAAAATATCTTTTTAATTATATATTTTGAATTTTAATTTTATTAGACTTCCTTTACATTTTTGAGTACATTTCTCTGTATGTTTTGCAATACCGTGCGCAGCTTGTCTTGCCAAGTACATATGTACGTATATGTAGATGCAGATCCCACTATATGCCGTCGACTACGGCCGTCAGAGAAATTCCAGACGAAACTCCTTGCATGCTTCCAAGTTCAATTCATATTCTATAAAAAAAAAAATATGCATTAGTTTTATTATTTTAAAAATTAATAAATTATATTATAAAACACTTACGATTTGTCTTAGCAGTAGCAGCAGCAGCAGCCGGCAGCGACATTGTCAATTTTTTTTCTGTTTTGTTTTCCTTTGACACGTGCGCTTGCTGCGTTTTGTTGCACAAATTTCGTCCCGCTGCCGGCAGCAGCGTTCGACGTTCGCTCGACAGAGACGGAAACAACAAAAAACGAACAGAAACAGCCTCTGTCTCCGTCGTAAAATTTTTGTCGACGTCAACGTCGGCCGAAAACTTGTACGCTAGAGAGGGAAAGAAACAAAGAAAAAACGAACAGAAACAGCCTCTGCCTGCGTCGCTTAAGCAGCGCACGCACGATGTGCAATTTTTTAAGACGTCGGCAAGCAGGGGAACAAGAAAAACGAATAGAAACAGACGAAGTGTAACTCTGCCTGCGTCGCTCGAGCAGCGGCCGGTCGACGCTGGCAGAACTATTAGAAAAATAACAACAAAATGTCAAAAAATAACAACAACATCAAGCGACTGCCGACGAAAATGAATTCCAGAACTGCAGGGAATAGAGATGAGTACAAAATATACAAACTAGATACAGTCATACCTACAAACACACACACACACACACACACACACACATGCATAGATCTTTGTGTGTAGATAGACAGTAAATAGAATTTCTAGTTTCTCCTGCGATGTTTCAATAACATTTGGCGTTCATCGAGGCCGGCATTGAAAATGTTTAATTTTAGAAAAAATAATAACAAAATGTATGGCCAAAAATACACAACAGTTGAGAGGCAATATGGGCGTGGCTAGGGCAAAACATTTGTAACAACTGAATAATAACGAAATACATTTAATTGAAATTCACTCGAAATTAACTTTGCTTAGAGTTTTTCAAAATACGAAAATGTTGTGACTATTCCATTTATTTAAGGCAGTCCTTGTTGCTGCAGAAATAAGTAAAATAAAATAAACAAATAATATAGATACAACAAAAATTGTCATTTTCAAACCATAACATGTTTTTATGTGTTGAGTAACTTGGGGAATTTTGTAAAGAATTTATTTCCCGAAATGCATTAAAATAAAATTTATAAATTTTTTGATTAAGCTAATAAAGTTATTTATATTTTATTCGAAAATTTCAAATTTCGTATACGTTTTTCAAATGTAAGATGTTAATTTCAAAAAGGGATTTTACTATTCATTTAACTAGTTTTATTATTCGAAAATTTATTTTAATTCATTTAAATTTAAAAATCAATTTCATTTGTATTTAATGCGTTGTTTTTATAGGTAATATTTATGAAACTAAATATGTTGCCTACTTAAAATAACTGAAAAAATAAACACAAGACCACAAAAAGCTAATCGCATGTTTTTCTATTTCTAACTATTTAATTTTAGACCCAACCCACCTCAACCCACCAACCGTCTTAAGTAACCACCGCCAAGATGTCTCACTCCGTGACCATAACTCGCACCACGACCAGCACCACCAACACCTCCTACATTGTGCTCAATACGGGATACCTCAAGACCTTTCCTGGTCTTTTGAAGCTCTTCCAGCTGGTAAGTGACATTAGCACAATTTCTGATGCGTTGCGATAATTAATCATTATATTATGATAACATTTATAGATCATTGGCATTGCCGTTGTGACTCTGATGGCGATCAACTTCCGTGATTCTACCTATTATTATCGCGGTAGCCAGGATCTGTTCCACTTTCTGATGGCCACCACATTTATGATAGGGACATTTTGTTTATTACTCGCCTGTCTCACATCGCTGAGCACGGGCGGACTTATCGCCAAGACGATTTACGTAAGTTTAACAATCGTTTGCACATTTACATTTTTTTTTAAAATAATTTTCCAACATATTTTTGGTATCAACAGGAACTGATCTATCATACGGTGGCGGCTCTGCTGCTGCTGGCCTCATCCGCCTTCCTGCTGGTGAAGCTGCGCGATACCAAACATGATGCCTATATGGCAGCTGGCATTTTAGGCCTGGTCAATGCGGTGCTGTACTTCATAAGCGCATTCCTGGCACATCGATCATATCGCGGCATTTAAGCGGGAGAATATCGCTTGCATTTTACAGAAAGCGCATCACAGCATCATCATTCAAGTCAATACATTTAACAAACAGATCATCTTAGAATCACATTCAGAATCAGAATCGGAATCGGTTATAGCCATACAGAGAGTCTCTTTGTTGTACTGTTTAATTATTGTGGCGATACATTACATACTCTTATTATTATTATTATTATTTTATTTTATTATATTTTATTTTACTTCATTTTTCTTTTTTACCTTTTATCTCACTCGTCTGTCTTTTATACCAAACAGCATATAATGTATTCGAATAAACGTGTCTATATGTTTCTTTTTTATACAAAATTCGTTTGGTTTTTTACATACATGCTTTAAATTATTAAATAACAATACTTTTTATAGAGCATATTTACTGAAGAAACAAAAGATAACTCTTCCAAAATACATTATATGTATTCCTATATACAAAGAATTTTAGTTCCAACTATTGTGCTTTTACATTTTTGTGAGTTTTCTGAATTTTAGAATTGTTCTTTGTGCGTTAACTGCAAACTTTTCTTTTTTTTTTATTGGCTAGTATATGTATTTGGAATAAACTTTTTCATAATATGAAAGAAACACATAAAAGTTCCCAAGATAAACGATTTAAAAAGAATAATAATTGGATACGAATAAAAATAGAAATCCATATACCTATGGATATTTGATATATAAACTACATAAAGCCACGAAAATGCTGTTGTTGTGTTCATTTACAATGCTTAAGTAATAAAATGTTGTCACTGTTTTTAACTTTCGAAATGAAATTTGATTAAGTTTCTCGAAAACATAAATATCTATAGTTACTTTATACCATTCTTATAAACGCTTCTAGCTTAAATTATTATAATTTTTTTTTAAATAAGTTCCTAATTATAGCCTTGATCCTCCAGTTGAAAGTAATATTGACAGGAGTGGATGAGAAAGAATACAACGGCGACACAGATATTGATGGCAATGAAGTACATGAATCCCACGATAAACTCATTGCACCAGACCTCCATGAAGGGCATCCTCTCGTGCAATATGACAGTGGCAATGAAAAGGACAACGGACAGAACGCCGCCAACGAGCATCATCTGAAAAATGAGTGAAATTCTGTCACAAACTATGTAATGTATTAAAGGAATCTTGGCATAAAGTATAAAAGAATGTATATTTTTGATTGGCACGACAAACCGAGTCGATGAAGCCATGTCCGTCTGTTTTTAGGCAAACCAATCTCTCAGTTTTAATGCAATTTTGATAGTATTTTTGGTACGACTTTGAAGTACTTAAACTCGATAATTTGTGTTTTTTTATACTATCAATCGAGTTATTTTAAACGATTTTAATGCAAAAACGACAACTCACTGTAGTTTGTTTATCGTAGCTAATTTGCAGAATTAAGTTCAGGTGATTATGACAAAAGTTGATAAAAATAATAAGGTTTAAAATTTTGAATTTTCGAAAATGTTTAAAATCGGTATCTTGAGGCAACAAATTATTTTTATTAATAAATTTGAATGCAGAATAAATTGAAAGGCCAAACCAAGATCATAATGATATTCCAGCTGGAAATCGGTTCAGTTTTGTCAAAGTTACGAAAACTTTTCATTTAAACTCGATATATATCGTTTATATTTGGACATATATCGACAATTCGATTAATTTTTATATTGTCAATCTTCACATTTTAATATTGAACTCGATTCACTGCCTGACTTAGATCACAATCCTGAACAAAATTGACTACAATCATAGAAATGTCATAGAAATTATCAGTTCAAAAGTAAGATGTATTATAAATGTATTTGTTGATTCCCGAGGTTTCCCAACCAAATTGAAATGTGGAATAATATTTCCTTAAATCGGATTACTATATAATTGAGGAAATCAAAGAACTTCGGCATGCCGAAGAAATGATTTCTTGCTCGTTTCTGTTTTTGATTATAGTTGTGAATTGCTCACCGCATTCGAGGTAATGAAATTGATATCGAAATGACTCAAATACTGGGCGCGTATGAGTACCATGACTATGAAGCTATAGAAAATGGTCAGCACAAGGGTCCATTTCATGTAGAAGAGCTCCAGCCAGGTCAAATGTGCACCGTTCCCATTATCCACGATAAATATGCGCTGGCAACGATCTCGATCATTTGTGGTGAACTCAGTGCGCAATGCGGTCTCCTCTCCTCCATGGATGTGGACAATCTTGTTGAGCATGTGCAGGGCACCAAAGCAACAGATCTAAAGGCAGAATATGACGATCAGTTTGGGAATTGAGGCAGTGATAATGATGTTAGTTACTCACAAATGCACAGAGAGCCACAAAACCGGTGCTGAATCCCAATCCCTTGCACATGTTGCAGCGATGAGTTAACAGCAACGACTGGCCAGGCCAGGCCAAGAGCAGCAGCAAGAGGATCCAACTCCACTCCAAACCCACCTGTTGTTGCAATTGGAAACGCGAGCAGAGGCAGCAGCTGCTTTTGCTTTCGCTTGTTTGGCGGCACTCAAGTAAACAGTTTAATTTTACAAATGTTTTGGCGACTTTAATGCGATTCTTAATCATAAATGTCAGTGTGTGTGTGTAATGGTGTAAATGTAAGATGCGTGTGTGCTTGTGTTTGTGGCATTAAAATTAGTCAACGTATGTGGCGTTAAGTGATTTGGATTTTGGTTTTGGAGCTGCCAATCAAAAAGATATCTAACAAAGCGTTGGCCCAGCGTATCCTTAACTCTAGAAACAATATGATCCCAATTGAACTGGTCTACATCTCTATTAATCAGGATTATACCCATTTGTTTGTTACTGTCTACTGGCTAAACTTGACTCCAATATTGTTGACACGCGTCTGCATGTGCTTCAGCACATCCTCCGAGAACTCCTCGATGGTGGTGAAGCGGCTCTTCTGAAAGCTATAGATATCGGCCAAAAACGACAGCAGCTGTTCCCTAAAATAATGGCAAATATCGCGCAGATTCTCATTCGGCCCGAAGAAACCCCAGGCCATCAACGGCGATATTTGCTCCGATATAACATAAAAGTGCGCCATAAAGCCATTGGGGAACTTAAGCATACGCTTTTTGGCCTTCAGCACCGACCACACGGCCGTCGTCAACGCCTGAAAACGAACAGGAAAGATATACAAAAATCAGTTAAAATGAGCGCACAACAATTGCTGGATAGACATGCTGGAATGACACTTTCAATTTCATATGCAATTAAAAATCTATCACCTTTTACCCAGTCGCTTCATTGATCTTCTTCCCAATTCAAAATATTTTTGAAGCTCTTCACAGAACAAATAAAAAATTATGTTTAAAATTTGGGATTCTTGCATGTTTTTTTTTAAATTAATTTTTGAGGATATTATTGATAAAAAGGCACAACATTAAATTATCAGAAAACAGCTTAAAACAGTCGATTTTACTGAAGAAACTCGAATATAATTGTTTTAGTAATTGAGAAATCGTTTTTGAATCAAGTATTTTTTATTGGATTAAATAAATTCAGAGATTTCTTTTGACACCGTTTGAGATTGATTTTACGCAGGAATCACGGATTTTTATACCCGGTACTTAAAAATTAAGTAAAAGGGGATATTGTCTTCGTTGCAGTGTATGTATGTAACAGGGAGAAGGAAGCATCTCCGACCCTATAAAGTATATATATTCTTCATCAGCATCAACAGCCGAGTCGATATAGCCTGTCTGTCCGTCCGTCTGTGTGAGCGCCTAGATCTCAGAGACTATAGGAGCTAGAGCAACCTAATTTGGCACACGGACTTCTATAAACCCCACGCAGATCAAGATATTAGAATTTTTTTTACTAATTACCTTGAGCTACTGTAATTACCTATCATCATACGCAACAAGATCGGACAAATAGAAAGGTATTAATGGCTGATTAACGCTTTTGAGCAATGTAAGTGCCTAAAAGCATGCAATAATAATATTTTAAATTTATTAAAGTAAGAAACGGGTATCCTTTAGCCGGGAGCTCGTCTATAGCCTTTCCCACTTGTTTTTTACTGCATTTTTACAGAGCCCTGCGAGTTCCGTTGGTTTATATCCAGAACCAACAAATATTTGATTGTTCCTACATAAAATGATAATCAAGAAAATGTATACTGTACGGTGTCAACCGCGACTCCTTTAATGCCCTCTAGAAAAATAAATAAAGTCTTAGATCTAAAAAATTTCCAAAGTTTAAATAATATAGCAACCGGATTATCAAAATTTCATTTCGAGAAACGTCGAAATTTCCATTGTTTGCTTTTAAGCGATTTTTCCGCATTTCATACGAAATTGAATGTGTCATTCCAGTAAATTTTTATAATTGAGGGTCTTACCGTCTCCTTGAAGCCATTGGAGAGCCAACGATTCTGGACAACAGCAATGACACTGGCTGGTGGCGCATCCAAGTCCCGGAAGGAGTCAAGTATGATGAAGTCCAGGCAAATGTCGTAGAATGTCATGGCCTTGACATTGCGCTGTTCCAGCTCCATTTGAATGCACGGCCAGTTGCTGGGATCGTGCAGAAAATTAACCATATCCTCGTAGCCGACCAGAAACTCCTTGGTGTCCTTGTCACTCAGGCACAGGAGGTCGGTCAGTATCTGTCTGCCCGCATCGCAGATCCATTGGCCCACGGCCGGATCCTTGAATAGAAATTGAAAGGCGAGTCGAACGCAGTGGAGCTTTGCCAAATACTCGGTATCACTGCTGCAGTGCATCAATTCGGCACGTATTGTGCGGCATGGCACTGTGTACTCATCATGGTGTTTGAGTGCCGTTTGGAATAGAGGATACTCCTCGTACGCCGTCTCAATGAAGCCATCAAACTCACGTAGATCGGCCACTTGATCCAAAGCCGAGGCGAAGCTTTCCGCTGAATCGAAATAGGGATCGGAGCCGGCGCGACTTAATACGCTGCCCGATTTCCTTGAATGTCGATCATCATCATCATCATTACCGGCAGCAACAAATCCATCCTCCTCGGCCTCATCAATGGAATGTTCCTCGCGGAAGAGCACCGATCGCTGATCCAGGAATAACAGTTCGCTCTGCTCCTGCAGCGTATACGACATTTCCAGCAAGTTCTGTATTTCGCGACAAAATTCCGAATCCTCGGCTGTTGTCAGCGATGCTGGGACACCGCCTGGTGAATAATGTGCTGCCAGCGCATCCTCCCAAAAGTTAATAACCGTGTCCAGTGCCTCCATGCCCATAACGCCCAACTGTTGGGCCGTCAGCTGTATTACACCGCCGCCAGTTATTGTTTGATTTTGTGCGCCGCCAACGCCAATGGATCCCGATGCCATGGACAGGCGATCCGAATAGGCGAGCGTGGACCCAACGGGGCTGCCAGATCGTGCCGATGCCTTTGAACCGGCTATCGATGTCAGATCATTGGGACTGCGCATACTGTTTCGCGTGCGTCGTCCCGTGTATTTTCTTGGTCGTCGTGTTGGACGCGGCGGCTTGCGACGTCGCAAAAAACGGGACAGAACGCCCATGAGCGCCACTCCGGCGGTGAGTGAAAAGAGCACAACCTATGAAAGTAATAATTAAACGATATGGCAACGTAGGGAATCTTGTGCTTACTTTTGTTGTGGTCGAGACCCGAAAGGGCAGACACCATCCAGACGGCACTAGACGCTGCATACTGTGGGAATACTTTGTGCTTGTTCCTTTTGAGGTTAGACTGGTCTGGCCCAGTTACGCGCGCAACTTTCAAAGTCGCGTGCACATTGGCTTCCCTCCTCCCACCCTCTTCAATCGTCAGCCGTTCTTAGATCGCGTGTTGTTTTGCTGCTGTTTTTTTCTCTGTTCTCTTTGCCGCTGACCTTTTGGAACCGATTTGAAGCGGCGCTGTGTTATCGTCCGATTTCTATTGACCACACTACACCTCACACACAATTGCGTGAAATTGTTTTGATAACAAACCACGTTTATATGCTTGTCAATTGAGAGCCAGTCGACTTTCACTTTCCCCGTTCAAAACAACAAAAAATTGCATCACAATTTTTGGCCCACAAAACGAATTGCGGCGGTGAACTTGTCTGCAGTTCAAATGAACTGGTCATTGAAATTAACCAACTCTATTTGAACTTGCTTCGTTAGTTGTGAACGAATTGGTATTCCATTGCTCCAATCTTATGGAATCAACTCTGTTAAAAGGCCAGCCTGTTGAGCTGCGTTTACAGAAAAATGTTATGCTGCTCCGTTACGTTCTCTGAACAACCACATGGAACCGTTTAGCAGCCGTTAATTTGAATTTGAGCGGCGTGCACTTTGCAATTCAAACTAAAAAAAAGCCAAGCTGCTGCAGCGCTGCCTTTATTTTGTTCATTCCTTCCATTTTACTTTATATAATTTTTTTGAAATCTGACCTTATTTGACGGTTGGGTGCGATTTGTGTATTTGCTAATAGGTAGAGTGGTATTGGTGTTAACCGTTTTTGGGAGCAGGAAGCCTTTTACAAAATTTGTAATAAGCCTATAGCTAATATCTCTTGTATCTCCAAGTGTTGTTGCTGCTGTCGCCTCTCTGCCAGCGTCGACGTCCACTGTCTCTGGCTTAAAGCACATACGTCTCTGTCAGTCGAACTTTAACGGCGCTGGTTAACGGACGCGTTTCACTTGCTCTTCTCGGCGCTCTCTCTCTCTTTCGCTCTGTTCAAAACTCGCATCGCATAGCATCGAAAGTAAGAAGCAACGGTTGAAGCTCAAGACACTTCCTTTTTGTTATTGTTATTGCTTATTATTATTACTGTTGTGTTTTGTTCTTATTGCCTTTCCCCATTGACATTTTGAATGCGTGTGCGGTGCGTGCAAATAGAACCTCCCGTTGCGTAGGCGTAAAGAGAAACTTTTTGCGACGCCTAAGAATTTTTGTTTGCCTAGTGTTTTTTTTTTTTTAAATTGTTTGTTGTGGTATCTTTGTTGTGCTATTTTTTTAGCGACAAAAATTAAATTGTGTGAAGAAATTGGAAGTCCGGCAAAAGCGTACGTTGAATTCAAAGCTGATTGTTTTGTATGCAAATTCTTTTGCAGTTGTTGCCGCCAACTTCGACGCCAACGCCGACAGCGACGCAGGTAATTGAAATAATTTACAAATGAAGTTAAAACAATGCGCGTGCACGTGCACATTTGAAGATCAAGGTTGACAGCATCCTGACAGTGACAGCGACATTGGCGGTGGCATAGAGACAGTGGCAAGGCCACCGTCTACGTTGCCACTGCTACTGGCATTGCCACTGTCAAGGTGAAGGTCATTGCAAGCGATGTCGGCAACAACTGCATGCAGTTTATTGTTGTTATATAAACCGAGAGTCTGCCAGCCACCCACACACCCATAGAGCCACACACACCACTAACCCACTAAGCAACTGCGCATGCCTCTGCCGACGTCGCTCTCTCCGCGTCTTGTCCTTTTCGCACTGCTTTCTCTGCATGACGCTGACGCAGACACTTCCGCCATGGCCAAAACGTCGCTGCGACAGCATTGAACTTGACAGCTACTTTCAATGCGACGACGCACAGTGGAGCCAATTCGCAATTTGGCTTTGCAAAAGTGAGATTTTTTTGGATTCTTTCGTAGGGCCACTAAACATAAAAAAAAATTATGTTCGGTGGTTTGAAATATAGAACTAGATTTATATTTAATCATTTAATTCATAAATAACAATACATAATAATTTAAAGCTAGTTTCATGATGAACTTTTTAGGCTTTGAAATGATTGCGCGTGCAGGATGCTAGGCAACCTCTGTGCTTTAAGATTAAAGTTCAAAATTACATACATATATACTGTGCAAAAAAAAAACTCATTTCTATTCTAATTTCTAAAATTAAGTCATATACTCGTATTTGGGCAACTTAATGTCTTTAATTTGAATTTTATAATAGAATTTATCATGAAATGCACTAAATTCAATGCTCTCGTTAATAGACAATTTTAATTTGGGTGCATTTATTGCTTTTGCCCAAGGTTTCTGTCACAACATGGATTTTAGTCACAATTTTCGACCCGAGACCCCATGGTGCGAGACTCTAAAACAGAGACTCCGATTGTGGCGGCGGTTGAGACAGAGACACTGAGTGGAAGACATTAAACAGTAACAAGGTTAGTGGGTTAACTTTGTTTCTGGCGTCTTGTCTTTGGACTGTGCAACGACTCTTTCTCCTACGCGTCATAAGCTGCCGCTGCCTCCGTCGGCGTCGCTGCTGCTGCGGCCGGATTTAGAAACCCGTTATCAATTGCTCATATGTATGTATGTTTCAGCCACGCTCTTGATCGTCGCTTGCCTTTGGCATTTCTTTATACACACCACCCTCCCTCCCTCTTCCCTCTTCAGCCTTCCCCATGAATGTCCATTAAAAGCCACTTAATCTGGTTGCATTTTTGTTTTCAACTGTGGTGCGCTTTCAATTTTGATTACTTTCCATGGCAAGCAAAATCCAATTGCAACAGCAGAAACCACAACAACAACAACAACAACTACAACAACAACATCAACTTCAGTTGTGCCACATGCGAATCAAAATGCATGAAATTTGTTTTTGTCGTGGAAGTGGCACAGGTGAAACTGACGGACGCTTCTTTTGGATCGTCGTTTAGCAGTTAAGCAAGTTCCACTGTAGTATCAACAGCAAACACAAGACTTAAACTCCTTCAACATCCCTCAAAATCAATTTCTCGTCTTTAATCGGAATTTATTTGTGTATCTTCATTAGAACAAATTAAACTAGACTAAAGAAAAGTATATATTAAAAAAAAATTGTATTTAAATTCGTGAAAGGATAGTCAAGAAATCCACGAAAAAAACTTGACAAAAACTTTCCAAACATTTGGACATTTTCGCTAAAAAAAAAATGAAAATTTATTTTTATTCTTATAAAAAAGTTGAAAACTAAAAATTCTTTGAAGTAGCTTTAGTTTTCAAAAACTTACTCAAGTTTTGTTTTTCCTATACCATATATTCAATTGTTTTAATGTGTATCTATTGTATTGATCTTTAATAACGTAAAAGAATAATAATAATTAACTGATAGTATAATATATGTTTAGCTTTACAAGTTATCCATACAATTGTTCAAACTTTTATTATTATTATTGAATCTCAGTATGGGTTTGTTCTTGGTTCACGCGTCGGACATTGACTCGATGCCATGATCGAGTTGCAATGAGCGATAAGCGGACGAGGGACCGTCGAGTTCGATGACTTTTGGCTACATGGATTGCATGGTAAGCCGCGTTTTACACTTGGCTGAGAGTCGGATGAACTGACAAATGCTATGCCACGTACGATAATTACGACCACAGGGATGGGACGAGTGAAAAGTAAGGGGAGCGACGAACATGGAAATGGAAATCGAAATGGAAATGGGAAAAACTCTTCAAAACTTGCGACGACGAATTATGTGAGACAAGTTAAATGAAAACCAAAACAAAATCATCAAATGCCGACTTCTATGGAATGAAAAGGGGAGGCGGTGTAAGTGATTTGTAATACCTGGAAAAATACTGAAAAAAATTAAACAAAATAAAGAGACGGAAAATTACTGGGTAATAAAAAAAAGAAAAAAAAGCAGAGCTTGTCTCTAGTTTTCACTTTCACAAATTGTATCTGATGAATTTGGTGGGGTCGCTGGTCGACACTAAATGTTGTTGTTGTTGTTTATGTTGATGTTATTTTGGATCAAGGGGGTCACAGGGGTGGTGGGGCAGGGCGGTCAGTTAATGAGCTGAGCTCCAGCCACGCTCTGATAACGTCAACACTCAACGCCATACACAATACGTGTTTCAAATAAAGAACTCAACTTTTTTATTTTTTAATGGAAATGGAGCATACAAGTTGCGGGACTTCCTCAAATCAATTGTGGTGGAAATTTTAATATAAACTAAACAATTTGCATAACTGAATCATCATTCATTGTTGATGAATTCGAGCTGATTTCTATAAGGGCATTTCCAGGATCGAGAACGCGACATTTGAAATTTTTAAAACTGTTTTCTCACCTGTGCATTTTATCAACACTATTTTAATGATAAAAGACAAGCTTTGAAGACTTGTCGTTTTTTAATTATTTATAAAAAACAATGCATCGCGAACGCGACGTAATATAGAAGTAATTTTTGACTTCATCTTGACAAATGCGAAAGTCTGCGAAATGTGGCGAGTAATTGGGAAGAAAATACTCTTAAACCATTATAAAATAATGTAGTTTTTCATTTTAGATATAATTTTGATGTTACTATCATTTTATTAATTTTACACGATTTATAGTAATTTGTAATGCGACATCGCGAACGTGACAAGATTTCCACCTAGTTTGTGCCAAGAATTTGTTCACCAATTTTATTCGATACATCGAAAACAACTTGTAAAACTTGTTTTAAATTAAACTTTCAATATACTTCTAAGAATTAAAATGGTTCATGTTACAATCTGACTGTCCTACTTAGTGTAATCGTTAAAATACAAACGGTCCATTTTGGAAGTCAATTTTCAAGAAAATGGGCAAAAATATGTAAAAAGTGAATTTATTGCAATATTAAATCTATATGTTCATCCTATTGAATTTCTTTTAGCGCATATTGCTTAAATAAATAACTTGAATACATTTTTGGAAGAAAATTTCACAAGATTGGACCTTTTTCTGGAAATGCCAATATACCCTGTAATTAAAAAAAAAAAATATTTTGATTAAAAAGTATCCGTGTTGTATAATTCCTAGTAGGAATTTCCAAATCGGCATCGACTGACATATTCCTCTTTACGATTCCCTGCTAGGGTATCTCAGAGTTGGCTACAGGGTATGTTGCAGTCAAGAACTGTCGTCTCTTTCAGATTTATTCAATTTAAATTTTAAAAAACAATTTTTACATGCTCAAAGTACTGTTTAAATATAGTAGTTTGTTAGGAGAGTTTAATCTGTAATTCGCATACCCTGTAATACTTCATATTATTTTTAAAGAAGGGTGTTAAAAGCCCTTTTGTTTAAGAGAGTTTTAGAGTTGCTTAGATTAATCGAAATCGAATTTATTAAGTTGCTTTACATATTGTAGGAGCGATTTTTAGGAAGTTCCCAGCTCGGCATTTTCCACAATCCAGCTGCGGAGGAAGGAAACTCGCTCGTATCCGTCGGGTGCTTCACGGCCACAACTGCCGAGGACAAAGCTGGCGACGCCAACGAGCTGACCATTGTAGACAGCCGGACCGCCAGAGTCGCCGTGGCAAGCACCGAGATTGGCGCCATGGAGGAGGCACATGGTCGACTCCGGAAGGCTGCGCATGTAGCGACTGGTGCACTGGTCACGGGAGATGCTGCGCACCTGAATGTAGAGCAGATCCTTGGAGGTGGGACCGCCATGATAGATGGCACCCCAGCCGGAAATCTCCACAATCGAGTTAATGGGCGGATCGTTCCGGGCCAACGGAATCTCATTGATGTTCGAATTGTATTTGAGGTTGGACTTTAGACGGATTACGGCAATGTCGTAACCGACACCTCCACTCTTATAATTGGGATGCACCTTGACAGCTGCCACATCCACATAGGTCTGAGGGCTATTAAGCTGAAGACTTCCCGCCTGCACGGCCAGCGAACTTGGTGATACACTGCAAAGAAAAACGGTAGTAACTAGTTGACTCGGCGAAAATCATGCGACGAGTTAGTGACGTAACTGCAAATTATGGAACGAGTTTTAAATCAAAATGTTAAAATCCTCAAAATATAAATCGAGTTGTCGATAAATAAATAAACGTCGTCAAACAAATTATCGAGTTAAAAAATCGCTATCGCGAAAATGAAGCTGTCGACTTTTACCAGTGTTATAAAACAAATTTTTAAATCGTCAAAAAAAATCGAGTTATCAATATAGCGTCCCAAAAAAGTGATCGATTTAAAGTTCTTGAAATCACTTTCGCGAAAATCGATTTGTAGATTTTTCGATGCATTTTTACATCACTGCGCTGAGTCTTGGTGCTTACGGACTGGAACCGAACTGAACGCAATGCGCCGCAGTCAGCACATAGTTGGACGAGACGATGGAGCCACCGCAAATGTGGCTACCACGATGGCGCACCGACACCTGATGCTTAAACTGTCCCGCCTTGGCACGTTTTCCTCCAACGATGCGCGGTCCAATCGAGAATGTTGGCTCCTCCGTTGCCTTCGCTTGTTGCCATGTTCCGCTGATGCCCAGCAGAAGGATCAATAGATTCACTTGCAATCTCATGCTTCTGCTTGACATTGAACTACTCCCGACTAATTGTGCTCAATGGCGCTACGACGTTGTCTTTTATGGCGAGCTCACTAAAAAGTAGTCATCATCCTCAACATGTCAATGTCAATGCTATAAAGCCTAGTCGATCTACCCGTTAAATTATACACTACCAGGGGGTGAGGGTAAGTCCGCTTATCAGACTCGCAAATGACGGCTTCTTAATTACCCAAACAACACAGACACGTGCCATTAAGAGCAATGCATTGCATTGCATCACTTACACAGAGAGTATATGGGCCCAATTGATACGGTTGTGGCTTAACTCAAGTCAATATGGATTTTACTAATAAACAAATGAATCAGTAAGGGGTTTCCACGAGTTGACATCTAACTTAATTTAATTTCTAGTTTTGAGAAATCAAAAATATAGGCCAAAAGGTAGGTAGGTTAAGATTAAAATATACGAAAGGTACGGCAACTTGGGAGCCGTCTCTGCTGATCTTTCTTCATTTAATCACGAATATTGCATTACAAATTGGCATGTTGAATTATCCAATCGCGATGGGAGAAGACTTTGGCATAGCCATCGGGCTTGTTAGAACCACAACCGTCGACGACAAAGCCGGCAATACCGACCAATTCGCCATTGAAGATCGCTGGACCGCCAGAGTCGCCATTGCAGGCACCGTTGCCCGCTTCGTGGGCCAGACAGAGCATGTTATCCCTGAAGACACCGATGCTGACACTACACTTGGCCCTCGATATCGAGCTGAGTGAGTTCCATTGCATCACACGTGGCAGATCGCCGCCCGTTGTGAGGCGACCCCAGCCAGAGATGATGACCTGACTATCGACAGGTGTTTCAACTGAAGCCAGCGGTATGGCATGCAACTGGCTGGAGAAGATGAGAGGCCGCTCCAGCTTCAGTAGCGCCACATCGTTCCAAAACGAAGTGTAATTCTCATGCACACGAACATCGATCACATTGATGAGCATGCCGCCTTGGAAACGATCCAAGCTACCGGCTCGAATGCTCAACGCAGAGGCCGGAGTGCTGGACAGGAAGAGAATTGATTGGCTGATTTGGATTCAAATCTTCTCTAGGATTCTATTACTTACATTTCTAGTGTGCCATTATCATGCTGAACACTGACGCAATGCGCTGCGGTTAAAATGACATTACGGGAAATGATGGAGCCACCGCAAATGTGGGAGCCCAGTTGACGCAACGAGATCTGATGTGGAAACTGTCCCAACTTGGCATCCACGCCACCGACCACACGTCCCTCCAGGCGCTGAGGAGCCGCCGAGGCCAAGGCCAGAGTTGCACAGGCCAAAATTAGAGCTCTCAACATGTCCAAGATTGATGAAGTAAAGTCCCAAAGCGGTACAGCCGATCTATTTATGCTTCTAATACCTGCTAGTGGTTCTATCTTATCGTCGTGGCTATATCTCTCTCACTTTTTCTCTATCCGTGTCTATCTCACACTCAATATTCGCACTTGAATCCAACGAATTGTTCAATTCCATCGAGCCGCGATAAGAAATGCTTTGCAATCTCAATTTGAATTCAATTTTAATCCGTATTCCCTTTAACTGATTTAGCGGTCTTAATCGTCAAGGGTTTTACCCATATCATTAATTTATGGCTTATTAGTTTTACAATCATTATATAGTATTATAGGAGAATTACCCAAATTATTGGGAAATTCAAGGAAACATTTTGTCGAATTGTTAGCTAGCTTTCAATCTCTCAATCTTATCAATGTAAAGCCCATATCTATATAAATTGTAGATTGATATACACTTTAAATTGTTTTTAGTTTATTCTTGAATTGAACACTGTTATGAGTAGAGTGATCTCAGCTAGTACAAATATTTCGGGATGGTCGATAGGCTCAACTTGAGATTTCTCTGATATTTTTAAAATCGTCCAATGACTTGGCTTTCATTCACTCTCTACATTCTCTTCTTCTTTGGCCTTCTTTAGACACATATTAATAGACTCTGCGATTATTGGTCTTGTGATTTACACACTGTGAACTTTTGCTATTGGAGACAAGTTTGATGTCAATCTCGATGGCAAATAATTTTTTGCCTAGTCAGACGAGTATATTTAACAACACTTTTCGCATTTCTTTTATGTGTCATACAATCTTAAGTGGGAACTAGATTCCTTCGCAGACCTTCGACATTTATAAAAAAAAGGGCTAGTGCTTTAAGTTTACGTTATCAGACAGCTTAAAAAAGCTTACAAATCAATTTTATTAATGAAAAATCATTTAATTCTTAGGCTTTGTATTAAGTACTTTATTTGATAATATCTGACATGATCTTTATATCATGCAACTGTGAATACTGTTTAGTCAACAAGTTGTTAAAAGTACTGTATACTTTAGTGCTTCCGTCTTTAGTTTAAATTACAGTAGTATAGTCAATCTTATCCAAGCGGCTTAGTTATAAAACCTGATCTAAATTATAGCGCATAATTCGATTTCTTATCGTCGGCATAAAGATCAGACTATGGTCTTACCGAAGTTGCTATCAAAAATACACTAATCGATTGATTTATTGCTTGCGATGGGGGAAGAACAGGAAAATATCTGAAGAAAAGAAGGATCAGCGAATATTGTATTATCTGATCAAACTATGGCAAGGAAGCTAAGGATTATACAGATGTAGATCGGAGAAAAGTATGTTATGAAAAATCAAATCAACTGAAAAAAAAGGGTAAAAAGTCCAGTGATGTAAAAGAAACAAAAGATCAGAAATTGATTCAAATCCCACTTTTGTCCATCTAAAGAAGTCAGGATTTCACTTCCGCCCAATAAGTAAAACATCAGCTCAAACTGTAGAATAGATAATGGTTATATATAATTGCATCGCTTTGAATTGGGATCTAGACTTCCAGCTGCTGTTGGAGCCAGTCGGAGTAGCCGGCGGTGCGGACAAAGACATCCGGATAGCGGGAACCGCAGGCGCCGACAACAAAGTTGCAGACTCCGAGAAGTTTGCCATTGTAGACGGCAGCACCTCCGCCATCCCCATGGCAAGTGCCCTCCTTGAGGGGATGGGCCAGACAGAAGCTCCTGCTGGCATCGTGCTCGCTGTAGGCATCGAGACAAACCGCATCCGCGGCAAAGGTCAAACTGAGCTGGCGTATCTTGAAGGAGGAGGTGCCCTCGACGGTGGTTCCCCAGCCGGCGACAGTGACTGCAGAACCATCCGCCGGCAGTGCCTCATCCTTGCCAATCAGCTGAATGGCTTGGATGCGATCCGTCCACTGCAGTGGAGTCTTCAGTGTGATGACCGCCAGATTGTTGTCCAGCTTAAAGTAATCCGGATGGATGACGTAGGAGGCAATGCTCACAATATGTCCACCGGCATATTGATTGGTGCTTCCAACACGTCCCGAAATTCGGCTGCTGTCGATTCTGTGGCAAATGGAAATTAGTTGGACTTGAGTTCAAATCAAGAAATTCCTCCTTCGAACTTACTGCTTGCCATCCCGATGCAGACAATGGGCGGCGGTGAGGACTTTGGTAGCCGTCATGATGCTGCCACCACACACATGGGCGTTGTCCACGCGCAGGGACAGAGCATAGGGCGTGGCATCATTCGAGGCCTCGTCGCCGCCCAAAATGCGACCTTTGGTCGGAGTGGCCGCTGATTCACAGCCACTGGCCAGGAGAAGGAGAACGGGAACGGGAAGTAGGAGGAGCTTCACGTGCAACATTTTGTAGCGTCAAGTCGTTGCCGAATGCGTTGCGCAAATGACGCCGAATGGACGCCGGGGTAAAAAACATTGAGCTTGGCCAGCTACACTAAATCTAATCTTATCACATGGTCAGCAGCTATATTGGCTGTAAATTCGCAATAAGCGGTAGTACCTGAAGGTTTACCCCCCTACACAGAGAGAAAAATGGTGTACTGAAATTGAGTTAAGTTCAACTAAGTTCGAATCACCTATCAGCTATAGTCGAGCTCACGACTATAGGATACCCGTTACTTATTTAAGTGAATTTAAAATATTTTTTATTGCATGCTTTAAGGCATTTACATTGCTTGAGACTTAAATCAGCCATTACTACAGTTCTGTTTGGCCAATCTTGTTGCAATTATGTAGGATGATAGCTTTAATTGATAGATAACGTTAATTACCAAAAAGTACGGAGGCGGAAAAGGGGCGTGGCGAGCATTTAAAACAAACTTGATCTGCGTGGGGCTTGCGTGGGGTCTGTGTGCCAAATTTGGTCGCTCTAGCTCTTATAGTCTCTGCGATCTAGGATCTCACACGGATATCGACTCGGCTGCTGATGCTGATCAAGAATATATATACTTTATAGGGTCGGAGATGCTTCCTTCTCCCTGTTAAATACATTGCAACGAACACAATATACCCTTTTACTTATTTTTTAAGTAACGGGTATAAAAATACTTTAATTTCGTACTTGAAATAAGATCAATTTACATGATTTCAATATTTACAGCCTTAGTGCGAAATCCAGTTTAAATTGCGGCGTCTTAAGTACGAAATACTTAATTTTTTCGCTCTGTGTACCCCTATCAGCAAATTTGGCATAGAGGGGTGCCCAAGAGGGCTAAAGAGGGGCTGGGCTGAATGATTGGAGGAGACAATCATAGCGTGAGTAAGAAATGACTCAATAATAACTGACTGACTAACTGATCAACCCGATCAGATAAAGTAGTTGACTTCGCGAATGAACTCACGGTGTATGGGCTTATCTAAAGTCTATCAGTCCCTACCGCTAGCTCCTAGTGCAGGGTATTTTGCTATCAGCTTGCGATTGAAACCTTTGTTCGATCGTCGTGCTATCGATAGCCTCCTTTTAGACCAAATACACATGTCGCACGTTAGTTAGCTGCTGATATGGTCAACTAACTGGAATTTATGGCCATAATAAAATCCGATCGTAATGTTTTTCCGCCCTGCCCCCATAAAATCAACGCGCAACTTTTCAACAGAACTTCACAACTTTATGCACATGAAAAAAATATATAAAAAAAAAGTATAAGGGGAAGAGTGAGTGTCAACGCATGATTGGTTGGAACTCCCAGGAAAGGATCTACTTCTGATTGGCGTCGATCCAATCGCGGTAGTAGGCGATACGGCTGCTCACATCGGGATATTTGGTGCCGCAGTCCCCGAAGAAGAAGCTAACGAGTCCAATCATGACACCAGCGTCATCCACAACGGCTGCTCCATCGTCACCACGGCAGACACCCTGTTCCTCGGCGCTGGAGAGACACAGCACTGAGTCGTAGCCATAACCGGCGGCCTTTTCACAATTTGGTTTGCTCAACGTATTGAAATTGGCCTTCTGCAGATTGTACTTGGAGGCGCCATCCAACTGTTCACCCCAACCGGTGATATAGACAGGCGTTCCATTGACTGGCACCTCGGGAAGATCCTCGCCAGTCTCCAAGGCAGCGGGCAAAGCAATTTTGTTGATCTTCTCGTTAAAGGTCAAGGGCTGACTGAGTGTCACAATGGCCAAGTCATGCAAGAAATTGCCATAAGAGGGATGGATTTTCACCTCCTTGATGTTGACCAAGGAACCGCCGGCAAACTGGTTGATGCTGCCCACGCGAGCCGTCAACTGATCCACCGGGACACTGCAACAAGAGATGGAAGAGTCATTAAAGAAACGGGCCAAAATTAGTGTTGTAAAATACATCAAAAAATCAATAAGTCGATTGTCTGCGGAAGCGATTTTCCAGTACTTTAACTCGATCTTTTTTTTTTACGATATATCGATTTAATTAAACCGATTTCGTTCTTTCAATTTTTGATGACCGACCGAACTAAAGTGGACTTTCAATCTTTATATGCGGATCCGTATATTTAGTTGTACTAGTGATGTAAAAACACGCCGAAAAATCGATTTAAAAGCGATTTTCAAGTACTTTTACTAGATCTTTTTTTTTGGCGATATATAGACAGTATTTTGACGATTTAAAACTCGATTCAAAATTTAGTAAAAGTTTTTAAAGAAGCTTTACATTTAAATATATCTATAGTCAAATACAAATGTTTCTATATTATACACATGCAAGTCTGTAAAATTTTAAGTGAAGTATAAATACATCGATTAATCGAAAGACTCGAATTTCGCGTATGTGATTTTCAAGTATGTTACTTGAACTCGACAATTATTTTGGTGTTATATCGACAACTCGATTTTAGTTTGACGATCTTATATCACTAATTCAAATCAAAGACCAACTTACGGCTGGGTGCCCAAATCGGAGACACAGTGGGCGGCCGTGAGCATGTGCGTCTGGGAAATGATGTTGGCCGAGCAGACATGGGCCTTGTTCAGGCGCAACGATGCCACCCAGGGGAACTTGGACGCCTCGGCGTCCTCGGATCCCAGAAGACGGCCCTGTGGCGAGGCCACAGCCAAAGCCAGGGCTACAGCCAGGCAGAGCAATGAGAGTGTCAGACGTTGGGCCAACATGGTGTTTGAATGGAAACTGAATTGGCCAATCAGACTTATGGACTGGTTTACCTGCTTACCTGGTCGTCATCTAATCTGGCATGTCAGCGCTCGATAAGCGGCTAAGGTTTATTATGACCCGGTCGATTGTCGATTAGATTCGTGGCCCATAAAAAAAGCAGGCGCCTGTATAAATGTTTCCAGGTTCAGCGGGCGTTCAATTAGTTGAGATTGAACCCAACATGCAGACAGTACAGATTAGTTATTGCCTCATCCTCTTTCTCCTGGCACTTGGAGCAGCTGTGTCGGCACAGTCCACTCGTCTGCTGGATGGAGAAGCTGCCGCTGTCGGCTCGCATCCCTATAGCGTCTCCCTGCAATGGAATGGAGCTCATGTCTGTGGCGCCGCCCTGATCAGCGATAGAGTTTGCTTGACTGCAGCTCATTGCGTCACCCGAGGTGGTGGCATCGAAAGGTATTCATAGAATTATCGCCAGTTTTAACTAGTGATTTAAGTCCAAGTTATCGATCGAGTTTTAAATCGACATGTGCAAGTCACCAATACAAAAATCGAGTTGTCGATGTATCGTCAAAAAAAAATTATCGAGTTTAAGCACTTGAAATTTGCTTGCACGAAATCGTGCTGTCGAACTTTTGAATTCAAAATAGGAAAACCGAAAATCTATCAAAATATTGACGAAGAAAATCGATTTTCTAATCTCGATGTATTGTTAAGAAAATATCGAGTTGAAGTAATCGAGCTGTCGACTTATCGATGTATTTTTACATCTCTAAAAATTGTAAATTCCTTTTAGTTCGGTCGACTAAACTTTAATTCTGTTGTCGATATTTCACGAAAATCGATTTACTTAACTCGATATATCGTCAAAAATCGAGTTGTGGATTTTTCGATATATTCTTACATGCCTAGTGTTAACCACATTGATGGACTCTAATCTTCGATTACTTAACTTAGTTATCCGGCAAGAAGTTTCTCAATACGTGCGGGCAGCATTCAACGTTCAGCTGGAGGACAACTCGCTGCCATCTCCAAGATTGTCGTGCACAAAGGCTATGCCGCTGGACTCAATGATCTGGCACTTTTGGTGCTTCAGGCTCCACTCACTCTGAATGCCAATACGCAGCCCATCGAGGTGGCAAGTGAAGCACCTCCCACTGGCGCCGAGTTGACCTACTCGGGCTGGGGATCCCAGAATCCCAAGGATCCGATCAGTCATCGTTTGCACGTGGGCAGCCAGAAGACAATCAGTGCATCCGACTGCCAAAAGGAGCTGTTCATCGAGCACGAGGGTCTCTTGTGCCTGGCATCCGCATCCGCATCCTCGGTCTCCGCCAATCGCATGTGCTTTGGAGATGCCGGAGCACCCGCTGTCTACAAGAACCAACTGGTCGCCATTGCCGCCTTCTATGTTGGGGGCTGTGGCACCAGCAAACCGGATGGATTCATGAATGTCGTCTACTATCGCGAGTGGATCAAAGAGAATAGTCCTTGAATGAAATTATCACGTGACCATCACCAGAAACGAATTCCTTCGTTTTGGCAATCGGGAATTACCCTTTAATATATTTAAGATTTTTATAATAAAATGGCATTCCAATTTCAACCTTGGGCAACTTTTGTACCAATTGAAGCTCAGAGATACATCTAAATTCGACTTATAGATAAAGAAAATATGTGTTCTGGGATCATCTGGTTTATTTCTTGGAAATTATTTATTTGACTTCTTTCTTTTCTTCTTTTTTCGGTTCTCGTAAACAAAATGCCAAGTTTTTGAACGAATTCATCACGTGATTTCCTTCGATTTGGTAATCGGAAATTATCCCTTGATATATTTGAGATTTTTATAATAAAATTGCATTCCAATTGTGTAAATAATCTACCATTTAAAGTTTCGAGATCATTCAAGAATCGTAGATGTTTTTTTTTCAAATTTATTAGAAATTCCCAATTGGCTCTTTTACTCAATTTAAATATCTCCGTCTCTCATCTACCAATCTACCAGAAGATATAAGTATGTACGTTAAGCTTTGAACTTCTGAACTGATCCAACTTGTTCAAAAATATATCCTTAAATTATGAAACTCAGCATTCTTTATTTGAGGATTTTACTAAATAATAATTCTCAGTTTGTTTGTTTATTTGTTTTCTTTTGAACTTTAAAAACTTACTACGATTCTTATGAAAGTGTCAAACAAGCTTAGATTAAAAAAGATCTAAAATAATTATATAAATATTTTAAGCTATTTCTTTTATTACTATAACTGTTCTAACCCAGTAGATTGATTAAGAATCTGGATACATCTCCAGAACTAACTGAAAAAAAAATACGTTAGCATACTCTTCTTATACATGTTCAGTTTAGATAGGGTATACTAACTTATCAAACGTATTTTAATGATAACCGTTGAGTAAGAAAATGAAATATACTCAAGGTTTTATAGGCGAAAGTTAATATGACCAATTGAAGAGAATGTGGAATTCTATTAATGAAACTCGCCTATTCTCCTATCTGTTCAAAGAAAATCAGATGAGTTGACAGTCATTGGATTAATGAGAATGAAAGTTACAAAATGAACGTGAGAGGTTAGATAATCTAATGTGGAAATCTTGCTTTTCTTTTTTGCTAGGATCAAAAAATAATTGTCAGTTGTGTCGACGAGGAAGCAGGCGACATTATGACGCCAATTTGCAAAGCATAACAGTTTTAGTATTGAAAACAAGTTTAGCACTTTTTTATAATTATATATTTATGTCGACTAAAAGCAATTGTTAGTGTAAAAATAATTGAAGAAATTATAAAATATAAGTGTAAAATTAAAAATTGAATTGGATCGTAATCAAACTTTATAGTAATTGAAAAGATAAAAAAATTAAAATAAAATTGGGAGTATTCCAAAATTGTATAGAAATCATGAACTTTTTTAAAATTGTTTAAAATAAAGAAAGCTTGTCGTTTGAAAAATAGAAATCACTATTTAGGTATCACGCTACCAACATTTAAAAATGTTAATTGTTGGATTTATTTACTTATCAGGTATTATAATAGGTGATCTTGGTTGCTGGCTAAGTGCCACCAATAACAGTAGATAGTAGAGTACTGAATGAACTGAGGACTACGCTAATTGAACGTACTCCCAGATAAGATTGATGAATTGATTTGGCAAATTGCATTTCAGCTCACGAAAAAAAAAAAAAAAAAAAAAAAAAAAATGGTCGTTGAGTGCTTTTGAAAGAATCTATTTATTTGCGATTTACTGCATCTGCTTCTGGATCCACTTGTAGTTGGAGGCAATGCTGATGAAGCGTTCGGGCAGGAGGCCACCGCATTCGCCGAGGATCTCACCGCCGAGACCCACCAGGGTGCCCTGGTACACAGCCGGACCTCCAATATCGCCGGCGCAGATGCCTTCGCGACGTCCATGTCCCAGGCACAACACCTGATCGTTGTCCACAATGGCATTGTTGACCAGACTGCACTCACGCTGGGCCTCCACAATGGCGGTACCAATCTGCAGGGTGCGGTGCATATCCGTTTCCGTCTGCTTGGTGCGTCCCCAGCCCGAGATGTCGACGTAGGCGCCCAAGGGTGGGTTCTTTGAGGCCAAGGGCAAGGCGCTGACATACTGATTGAAGACCAGAGGTTTCTCCAGACGCAGCAGGGCAATGCCAGTGGTCAGCTCATTGTAGTTGGGGTTCAGGGTGATCTCCTCCACGCGAATGCGCTGTCCGCCGTTGTACAGATCGATAGTGCCGGCCGAGACCATGAACATCTGTGGTGGCCAACTGTTGAGATTGAGAATTCAGGTTGTTTCATTTAATATTTATTTATAACCAGAGAGTCCTGTAACTGAAAGCCACTTACGGTGTATCCTTGCCCGCGGAGCAGACACAGGTGAGCGCTGTGAGCGCATAACGTTCGGCAATGATCACAGCGCCGCAATTGTAGAGGCCGCCAATGGAGAGAGCCGCCTGGTAGGGCAACTGACCCAACTCGGCATCCTCGCCGCCAGCGATGCGACCTTGGGCACCGCCATTGGCCAGACAGCCGGCAAACAAGGCGCTCAGTATCACAAATGTTGCGGATTGTTTCATTTTCGTGCGTCCTTCTTTTCAATTATGGCCAGTTATGATGAGGTCTTTTAGCTTTTATAGTCGCTGTGGGGTGGCGATTTTTATTCAATTCTTTTCCTATCTATATCTTATCGTTGCTATTGAGAAGATAGGTCCGTTCCATCCGGTTGATATCTGTTCTTGATTAGACAAGCGGTCGGAAAAAAGCTTGAGATACTCTTAGATTTTGGGCTCGCGTGGCGTGTCCAACTGATTGTTCGACTGTCTGTTGGCCTGTCCGTCCGTCCGTCCGTCCGTCCGTCCATCCGTCTGCCTTTCTGTCCACTCACAAATACTAAGAAATCAATGAACTTGGATGGGAGGAACACGTTTGCAGTTTGCCTGGGTGCTGGCCTGGCTACACAGAGAGAAAATAAACAATTTTTTTTTTTTTAAATTTTCACATTGTGTTGGAATTAATTATTTGCGATACTTAAAATCCATACTTTATACAACTACCAATTACTGCAAATGAGCATGAGAATTCTTAAGCCAAGAGCAAATAACCTTGAATCAAGTAGAGCCCTAGATTTACTAGAAATAAGTACAAAAGTTATAACAAAAGTTCGGAACTCAGGTTCGACTCATTAATTTACAGGGAATAGTCGCATATCAGTTTTGTAAAAACTTGAATCACAGGAATCGCTGTGACTTAAATTTATGTCAAATTCAAGCGAAAGCGATTTCTGTGGCACCCCTGTATATCTTTTTTACTTTCGCTTGCTTAGAATTCCCAAATGGTTCTTGCTTGTTTGCTATTAGAAGCAGTTCGACGGGCACCGACAAATTTTGAATATTATTAACAGCATAATAGAGGTGGAGATCTATCGAAAGCACTATCGACACTATCGATGGTTGGGCGCTATCGAGCTACCATCGATAGCAGCCTCCCACTTTCGATAGTTCCCGAAGTATTATCGATAGTTTAAAAATGGCTAAAAATTACTATTTTAACTCCTTTTTCCTAATTTTCATACAAAAAGTGGCTTGTTAGCAATTTTCCAAAATCATAAAAAATACTAGCGAAGAGAATTTTTAAAATTTCTTTTTACGGTTACTCTTAGAATTGCTTGAAGAATTTTTTTGCATCTAAACATTTTAAGTTTTATTCAGTGTGTAAAATGTTTCTTGACAAACTGTATGTAATTATTGTGTCCGGGACTATCGTCGACTATCGATAGCACTATCCTCGACTATCGATAGTTCTCCACCTCTACAGCATAATTTCTGTAGTGAGTCTTCACCTATTTTCACACTAACTAAAAGCTTTTAATACACACTCTTATGATTTAGATTATTTTATAAGCTGTATAAATTGTCAAAGTCCTAAAAAACCTAAAAATTTAATTTTAAATTGTGCTTTCATCAATTTTGCTTAGTGTTCTCGTTTAGGTTTGCAAATACTAGAATTAAAATATCTTATTTGAAATAAGATAAGCATACTTTAATATTTTCAATGTATGTGAGAAATCAAGTTTTAAGTGTGGCGAAATATTTGATTTTTTTCGCTCTGTGTAGCTGCCTGGTTAAGGCCAATGCACTCGGCCTTTGCTGTTGGCCAAATTGAAGCACGTATCGTTGCGGTCATTTTGGTCTGGTCACAAACAACAACTGGTTGTTCACTTGCAGCAACAACAAGAGTAACAGTAACAGTAACAACTGCAACTACAACTGCAACTCATCCATCTTCATGTTTTGCTTTATAACCACAGCACTTGTTGGCCAACTCTTCACATTTGTTGACTTGAAGTCACCGCCAACGGTCCATCCAATCCAATCCAAGCCAAGCCAAGACAAGCCAAGCCAAGCCATCCATCTTCAACACGATGATACTGCGAAACACAATTGTTGGTCAAGTGATCTTGATCTTGCTATATGGCTGCCATGATGCCTATTTGTCCAGCGCCAAGACCGTGAACAGCGATCAGTTGTCAATGGCACTGCCAGAACCACGAGCTTATCTTCCCGATGCCCAAAACCTGGACTTTGTCTACCATGATCACGAGGAGCTCACACGATTCTTGAGGTACGTCAAAAGCATTCAACAAAACATAAATCATCAAACATGTTGTCAATTTTTTTTTTTTTCTCTTACTCGGTGTTCAAAAAAGGGCAGAAAAGTGTAATAAACTTGTGGGCTTGTCTATATAAGTGGCAGAAAGTATATAATATATTCTCTCGATCATTTCCGACTGTCCGTCCGTCTGTCTGCCTGTCAGGCATTATGGTCATTATGGTCTCATGAATTCAAATTACAGGAGCAATTTTAAAGCTAGGGTAACACGATATATTCTGCAATCTTTAACTACCTTGAAAATTTCATATCGATCAAACAGTAAACATTAGAGTTATGTGAGAACAAAGTTTTGAATTTAGGAAGGTTTTTCGATATATATACCATTGCAGAGAGCATTATAACTTATAAAAAAAACCTCTTTACGAGGTAAAAGTCTAGTGACGAAAACATTTGCATGCCCCAAAATTTCTTATATCCAATTTTGTGACGAAAAATATTAAATTTTACACATGAATTATTAAAAAAAAAAATTTTTTGTCACTGGCACTGCGCAAAAAAGTACTATTCATTAGGTATCAAAAAATTTTGCGCAACGTGCCCAGTGACAAAAATTTGTATTTTTTTTATATAATTTATCCTCCCACTTACACCTGTTTATCTCACGAACCAGGTGAGTTTTCAAAAGTCTTAGTATGCACATTTGTAAGTTAAATTGATACCTTTCGATCGGTATATAACTCGACCTGATCCGACAGTCATAGCAAATTTTCCATTCTTCCTGTGTACATATGCTAGTCGCCTACCGATCGAAAGGTATCAATTTAACTTACAAATGTGCATACTAAGACTTTTGAAAACTCACCTGGTTCGTGAGATAAACAGGTGTAAGTGGGAGGGGCTAAATTTAAATGATTGGAGCAAATGGGGCCGTTGGAGCCTTTCTGAATTTTTAATTTTTTACTATTCTAATCAAAAATACGCGTCGAATGACACCTCGATCCTCAAAATCCGACCACTGGTTCAAAAGATAATTAATTTTGAAATTTTTAGCGGCCTTCCGAAAATGAGATGAAAAGTCAGTTTGTCTGTTTGTCTGTTTGTCTGTTTGTTTGTTTGTTTGGATCAAATCGTTAATTTAGCTTAAAAGTTTGAATGAGGACTTGTTCCCGCTCAAAAATCTAGAAACGTTTGTTCTACGACTTTTTCGAAAAATCGCTAGTTTAGCGGGAAATCGCTAAAAACCGCTAAACTTGAAACCCCTATAGCTTCCAAACGATAGAAGCTACAGATGTGATATATACATCGTTGAAAAGGTATTTTGAAGGGCTTTTAGTCATACCTTCAAAGTTTTTTTTTTAAGTAAAAAGGTAAACAGCTACAGGTAAAATAAGGTATTTGTCACTCGGCACTGCGCAAAAAATAAATATTTGTTAGGTATGAAGAAATTAGCGCAATGTGCCGAGTGACAATATTTTTTTTTAGTAATTTATAAGTAAACTTTAATATTATTCGTCACAAAATTGGATATCAGAAATTTTGGTGCATGAAAATGATTTCGTCACTAGACTTTTACCTCGTAAAGAGGTTTTTTTATAAGATATTCGTTATTCTTCAGATTTGTAAACAAATAACATGTTTATGTGTTGTTTACAATTTATAGGGTTTCTACTTTTTAGGATGATTATTTTTGTTGTTTTCGCAAATATCTCAACAAAGCTCAAAGATTGTTTATTGCTTTGTAAAAATCAGACTTAATTTTACCATATCATATACATATTTATTTATTTGACTTATTTGTTTGATTGAGATTAAATCGAATATATAGTATGTATGGGTACCGAGTATCTCACTGTCTAGCTCACTCCACTGCAGCGTTCTTTTACTAATATACTCAAGTTTTGCGCTTTTTACAGGGCCACAAGTGCTCGCTATCCGAATCTAACCGCACTGTACTCGATTGGCAAGTCAATTCAGGGGCGTGATCTATGGGTTATGGTGGTCAGTTCCTCGCCCTATGAGCACATGGTGGGCAAACCCGATGTCAAGTATGTGGGCAACATCCACGGCAACGAGCCCGTTGGACGCGAGATGCTGCTCCACTTGATCCAGTATTTTGTGAGCAGCTATAATACGGATCAGTATGTCAAATGGTTGCTGGACAATACACGCATCCATATACTGCCCACCATGAATCCGGATGGTTATGCCGTCTCCAAGGAGGGCACTTGCGACGGTGGACAGGGACGGTAAGAATTGCAATTAACACAATTCTCGCAGGAAAAGCAGTCTTCAACTGAGCTCCATCACTTGCATTACAGATACAATGCTCGTGGTTTCGATTTGAATCGCAATTTCCCGGACTACTTTAAGCAGAATAATAAACGTGGTCAGCCGGAAACGGATGCGGTCAAGGATTGGATCTCGAAGATACAGTTTGTACTTAGCGGCAGTCTTCATGGCGGCGCTCTGGTTGCCAGCTATCCCTACGACAATACGCCCAACTCCAGTAAGTAGTCTCAAAAGTGCGCCATCTCGGTTTTCTCTACCGTCCATTGAACTTAGGGGTGGGCAGCCAAATCTCCACAACAACGTCAGCAATTTTAGTTTTTTGTAAAGTTTCATACATTGTTTGTGTTCAGCGCCTCAACTCCAAGTTTTGCCTTTGCCTTTTTAGACCCCGTACTTAAAAAGAAGTGCAGGCAGAAGGAGGCGTGGCAGCAGTGCTGCCAACTTTTGTTTGAAAAAAGCTGTTTTTGAAGATGTAAAAAAGCTGAAAATTAATTTTTAAAAAAACCTAGTTTTTCAATTAATTAATTTCTGTATTTTATCCCGCACAAAATCAGTTGCTCAGAAAGAAAGTGAGTCATTTGAGCAGCAGCTGATCTTTTACTCATAAGATGTGAATAATTTCATCAATGTAGTCCTCATTCTCCTGATTTTCAATATCATATGATAATCCTCTTCCTATCATCCGCAGGAATTTATTGGGAAGCACTTTTCATTTTAAGTAGCAAACAATAATTCCAATTACCATATATAAAGTACTCTGTTAAGTGTACTCAAGTGTAGCTTATTTCGCAGCTTTGACTTTACAAGATTGACTTGGCTAAATAAATGACCAAGGCAACGATAATATATCAATGGCAGCCTCTGCTAAAGTATTGTTGTCCCCAGAATCTTTATAGGAATTGACTTTAATTGAAAATTTTGTAGTGCTGTTATTTTTTTGACATTTCACGAAGTGATTTTTTTTTATATTGGCTTTAAATTTTCCCTAAATTTGGGCATATACGAAAAAATCTGAAAAAAAGCTATTTCAAAAAAAAAAGAAGCCAGAATTCCCGCTGCCCGCTGTTTGCAAATTTTTCTAGCAAATGGCCTTTGAAAAAGCCAGATTTGACGGGAAAAAAGCGAATCTGGCAGCATCAACAGCCGAGTCGATATAGCCATGTCCGTCTGTCCGTCCGTCTGTGTGAGCGCCTAGATCTCAGAGACTATAGGAGCTAGAGCAACCTAATTTGGCACACCGACTTTCATAAACCCCACGCAGATCAAGTTTGTTTCAAATTTGCGCCACGCCCCTTTCCGCCTCCGTAAATCGCGAAAAGTCACCACACGCTCAGCTTTCAAGATATTAGCATTTTTTTTACTAATCAACGTTAACTACTATTATTACCTATTATCCTACTAAATCGTAACAAGATCGGACAAATAGAAAGGTGGTAATGACTGATTAAAGTTTTTAAACTTTTTGTAAGTGCCTAAAAGCATGCAATAAAAAATATTTAAAAATTTATTGAAGTAAGTAACGGGTATCCTATAGTCGGGAGCTCTACTAAAGCCTTTCCCACTTGTTTGTGTTGTTTTGGCTCAGCTCATACTTATTAATAATTTATAAATTATTATTTTGTTTGTGTCAAGCGCCTCGACTCGAAGCAGTGTCTTTGCTGTGTTTTTTGTTTTTGTTTTAGTTGGGCTTATAAATTATTTGTAAGCTCGTCGCCGTTGAAGAAGGCGACATTGTGATGCCAATTTGCAAAGTATTATAATTAATGTTGGCAAATTGAGCTACTGGCTGCCCACCGCTGCTTTAGTTTCTCAACTTGGTCTCGCGATGCTGTGAGTTCCGATTTATAAAGATCTCTCTCCCTCAATGCTCTCTGTTTGAACTTTAATCCTTGCCTTCGCACCAATATGGCTGCTGAAAGGAATCTGCCGTTCTTCCGCCCTCTGTGCGAGTGAGTAGACGCCATTCTCTCCGAGCGACCTATCTAATTCTCTCTTTCTCCCTCTCTCTCCTACTCGTATACTTATTATTTTTTGTTGTGCCGCCCCACATGTCCCCTGGGCGCAGTGTTTCAAACATATTCGGCTGCGCCGTCGTTGACACCCGACGACGACGTCTTCAAGCATCTCTCCCTGGTGTACGCCCGCAATCACGCCAAGATGTCCAGAGGCGTGGCCTGCAAGTCGGCGACTCCGGCCTTTGAGAATGGCATCACGAATGGCGCCGCTTGGTATCCACTGACGGGCGGCATGCAGGACTACAATTATGTGTGGTACGGCTGCATGGAGATTACCCTCGAGATCTCCTGCTGCAAGTTTCCGCCTGCCTACGAACTCAAGAAATACTGGGAGGACAATCAACTGGTGAGTATGGCAATGGCATCTATCGAGAAGAGTCTTCTCTGCTAATATTTATTGATCTGATTGGGTTCTTTCTGGGTTTTCCCCAATACTCGCAACTATTTCGATCGAGCCTAAAATCAATGTAATTAAAACAAATTTGCTTGTATTGTTTTCATTTTACCTTGAATTTTGAAAAAAAGTACATTTTTAAATCCACAATAACTTAATAATTTTGGGATTTAAGTATGAAATTTTACGATTTTTATTATTATTAATAACCATACCTGTTAAATTTCGATTGGAATTACTAATCAATTCGATTATTTTTGGAAATAATCGTAGTGACTATATAATTCACTGTTGAAAAATTTGTGATTATATAATGATAACGATTACAAAAAACCAGAAATAATTTAAAATTATTACAATTATTCAAAAATAATCAGAAAAAATAAAAAAGAATCAGAAATAATCTTTCTGATTATTTCGGTTTATTTTTGATTTTTTCTGATTATTTTGGCTACTTTGATTCTTACTAAATAGTCGTAAATAATCAGAAATAATCAAAAATAGTCACAAATCATCAGAAAAAAAAAATAAAAATAATCCGAATACTCAAAATGATTATTTTTGATTATTTTTTATTTTTTCTGATTATTTTTGAATAATTGTTATAATTTTAGATTATTTTTGATTTTTTGTAATCGTAATCATTAAATAATTGGGCAAAACCAAAAATAATCGTAATTTAATCATTAGTTCGACTTTTAAACAAATATAATCTAATTACTAATGATTATGATTACTAATCATTATGTTAGAAACTGATGAAATTTGTGTAAATACTTTCTGTCGAACTGAATATAATTTAAAACCTGTTCTGGATTCTAATTAATAATTTTAAAGTATGCTCCTACTTTTAATTTTAAAATTAACTTATTTTTTTATAATTTGTCGCCCTCTTTCGATTTGCAGTCTCTAATCAAATTCCTGGCCGAGGCACATCGTGGAGTCCAGGGATTCGTCTTTGATCCGGCGGGCATGCCCATTGAACGCGCCTCCATCAAGATCAAGGGACGTGACGTTGGCTTCCAGACGACCAAATACGGCGAATTTTGGCGCATCCTACTGCCGGGTTACTACAAGGCCGAGGTAAACATGCTTTCAAATATTGCTGAAAATTACCCTTTTTTATTAAACATACATATGATATATATATTTTGTAGGTATTTGCCGAGGGCTATGCGCCTCGAGAAGTGGAATTTGTCATTGTCGAACAGCATCCCACACTGCTCAATGTCACATTACAAGCATCCAAGGTAAGCCTGGGAATGAGCTTGTAATGCTTCTATTTAATCTTGCTGGTGATGGTTATCTAGCTAATCCTAACTCTCCCTGTCCCTCTCCCCCTTTATGTGTACATGATCCTTTCGCAGCATATTCTCGTCTCAGCCTCGGCTACCGCCTCCTCATCCTCCACCAGGGGCAGCTCGACGACGCGTAATCAGCGTCAACTGGTTGATAATAAACTACAATTTCCCACAGACTAAGAAACGGAGCCACTGCATCCGCATCCATATGTCTGGCGTGTAAATATTCTCACGAGTGCTTTAGTCCTAAGGCTTAACACTAACTTACTAACTAACTAACTAATTAACTAACTAACTTACAAACTAACTAACTAGCTAACTAACTGAACTAGCCCCAGTAGCAATTAAAATGTGAGTAAAATTAGTTGGCATTGCACTTGAAACAATTGGAATTCTTGACCAATGCTTAGGATTAATCTCATCAAGAAATTAATACAATCACTCTTACCTCACATATGTATACCTTTAATTAAGTTTATGATTGGGTTTACATTTGGGTTCCATTTCATCGAAAAACAATTAGGAAAGCTTAAGTCGAGACTGCTCGACTACGAGATACCCTGGTCCAGTCCCTTAGGTACTTACTTATCATGTGTCAAGTTTTAAGTTTTTAACTTTAAAACTGTTTTTTTTTTTTTTTTTTAATTTCAATTTATGGGCGAAGAAGGCGTGGCATCGTCAGTCTTAGTGAAATCCTATCGAGCCTAAAATACTGATTATGTTTACCAAATTTCAAGCCTGTAAGAAGTCTACATACCAAATTCGCTGCTTCTAGCTCTTACTATGTCTAAGATCATTACGTTCATTTATGGCTTCTGCCACGCCTTCTTCTGAGGGAGTTAGGTAGACCAGGGTATAAATAATACACCCTTATGTATGTATTTCAAATCTCTATTATTAAGTGTTTGTTCTCGTTAATGATATTGTTACTAACGTTTTTTGGCTTTTTAATGTGGACAATAAATTTGGAGCAGCTGCTTTCAACCTGAAACACTGAAAAAAAAACACTTGAAACTTAACAATCCAAAAATTCTCCACAGCGCATTGAGGGAGTCGGAGCTGGGGGTCCATCGTTTTATCGGCCCATGCAGGCACCGCAGCATTATAGACCAGGTGCCCCGCCCTACGCGACAGCCGCCTCCAATGACAACGGCATTCTCTCAACCATCAGCAATGGCCTAAACAGTTTGTATTCGAATATATTCGGTTGAGCTGCGGACTGCGGATGTTCTTTAATTTATAAGATTATTTGTGTGTAGTACCTAGATTTAAACTTGTTCGTCTATTTATTATTAAAGCAAGAAACTAAATAAAATGTTTTTTCAACTGTAACTGGAATTTATTGCATTAAAATGATTTTCAGAAAACATCGCCTAAATAAAAAGATATCAAATGCTCATATTTAAAATTCATTTATGAGTTCCCTTAATACACGAAACATTTAAACATTTAAAAATTCAACAATTCAGGAATGCACCGTATAAACGTTGCATATGGCGCCAAATTCAAAATGTCAGTCTTAAGCACATTTTTCACTTGCGGTGGCAACGCCAAAAAAGTCAGCAAATACCGGTTCAGACTGGGGCTCCGATTCCGATTCCGCGACTAGTTCGCTGAGCGCATATGTAACACAATTTCCAGCATTCAGACTTGTTTTGTTTTAAATTGACTTAAAATATGGCAGCAAGTGCAAAATTAATGGTAACCAATCTGCTGCAGCACAGACTAACACAGGTGAGTGGTCGACTTGTGTGTGAGTGCCGTGCATTATTCATACAACAATTTCCAAATTACAGCTCACGCGATCTGTGCACACACAATCCGCACTTTTGGCCAATTTTCGATCGTCGCGGGAAGTGCAACCGTTGGATCAATATCCAGAAGTTGAGGTAGTGCACAATCCGCCCGAATGGAAGTTTGTGGAGCGCCTGCTGCCGCCGGCGACAGTGCCGCAGCCCGTGGCGAAGGCAGCGTATCCATCCGGCTGGAAGCCACAGACCAGCGATGGCACATCTGATGGTTATTTTGTGGCACGCACCAAGAATCACATGGTGCCCGTCTATCTGCACACTCGCTTCCGCGGTCAGCGTCGCATAACCGTTGTGCGACGTGTCCAGGGTGACATTTGGGCGCTGGAACGGGATCTTCGTGCCGTCGTGGAGCGTGCGCGCAATGGGAAACTGTGCGCCACGCGTGTCAACGAGCTGAGCGGCCAGATACACATCCATGGCGATCACGTGGACGTGCTGCGAGAGCATCTCAAGGCCAAGGGTTTTTAGCCACAATTTAATGTTAAATTTGCCTAGAAATGTTGTTTCAATAAACAAATATTAAATTATAGAACATTGGAATATGAAGATGATATGCACGGAGAATCGGGATTGTTGAGAAGCTTGGAAACTACACACACAAAATAAATATATATATACTTTGCCTCTGGTCCAATATCCTACCAACTATAACTAATGTCATGTCAGTTGACTAATTTATAACAATAATAAAATTTTTTTAATAACTTCTATTGTTGTTATTTTTTCGGTTATGCAGAATCTAAATCTAAAATATTTAATACAATTTTATTTATTGTAAAAACTTTGAAAATCGTTTCAAATCTAATGCCATAAATATTTAATTCAATTGGAATTCAAAAAATGTAGAGAAAAAAATATGTTTTTATTCTGTGTACAATTTGATGTTCGTTTCTAGAGTCTAGAATATGCTTATATAATAATTAGACATATAATAAATTACATGCATTTGCTGCGGGGATGTGTGTGTGTGCGACCTTTATTACACAAATGTTTCGGACATAAACGTCGAACGCGGCAAAAGTTTTAAAAGACTTTTCCAATTCGTTATATACAATTTTTCGGTGCATAAATTTATATCTATATTAATTTATACTAAATGTATGCGCTTAAAATTAGTTACTATTTTGTTGTTTCATGATTTTCAATTTCATATTCTTGTTTTTTGTTTCGTTTGTGTTTATACTAAGCAATAATAAGTCATAGCATAATTGAACGTAAGATCGCTATCATCGTAATGATAATAATGTGTGTGTGGGCAGCAGTTAACAACAGTAATGAGGTGAGTGAAGGGGCAGCCGCTTGTGTCAGGTAAATTCCGTCTTGCGGGCGTGAGCATGAGCATGGGCATGGGCATACGCAGCAGCAGCTGCCCGCCACCGTTATCCATTGGCGCCCGCCATAGCGGTTGCTGTTAGGGGCACGCCCACAATTCCACTGACACCGCCCGCCGTGGATGTGGCACCGCCGCCCGTTGCTGCAACGGCTGCCGTTGAGGATCGTTTGAGTGCTTTGCGTATAATTGTCCAATCCTCCATAATATCCTCCTCGCGCAGCATATATACAACATATGGACCAGTAACAGTGACCGCCTTCTTTCGTCCCGGACCACGCACTTTACTTTGCCGCTTGTCATTGCCCCAATTATCCCATGAGATCTCCACATTGTGTCGATCCTCCTCAAGCCGTCGTATGCGCTCCATTAGATCCTCTCGCAGATAATCCATTGTCATTTGCTTCTCACTCTGTGTGTGTGTGTGTAAAATACAAGTTAAATTTTGTACATATAGTCTTAAAAATTGCCATGAGCGTATACCTCAAAGTGTTGGGAGGCTGCCTGCTCCTCGGACAAGTATTTGTGTTCGATATTCTGCAGGCGAAACCTGCGCAACACGTCGGCGACCTCAATCCGTGTGCGATACACCTTGTCCAGTTCCTTTTGGGGCTGTACAAACTCCTCGGATCTTCCGGATCGTACCTCCGACAATTGCCGTTCAATGAGACTGATACGCTCGTAATAATATTGCTCTCGCAATTGGCTAAACTGACGCTCCAGGCTCGCTGTTAGAAATGCATAAAAGTTTAATCAACATTAAATGTCCATAAAAATTGGCGCCAATTTATTTAGTGCATACCCAAGTCTTCCATATGTTCGGCTCGTCGTCTCTCAATTTCGCTGGCATCCATTTCGGATGAATCATCGGAATCGCATTCATTGGCCTCCTCCTCCTCCTCGTCGGAGGTGTCGTGTGCCTGGCTAGAGTTCGAGTGCTCCGACTCTGCCCCAGAGACGTCGCCCTCAGCATCCGATTCGCCATTTTTTACTGGCATTTGTGTAAACTCCTCGTTTGTTTATATTACACTGGTTTTCTAGCTCTAGTGGCAATAGCACTCGTTTTGCACAGCGGTGTACAACTACGTGTAAGATTTAGATATTTTTTTTTGTATACCTCCCACTTTGTTAACAAATTCCAGTGAAAATTGTTAGAGCTGCGAATTGTTTTGTGCTGCAGCTGCAAAAAGTGTTGGCTGACGACGCAACGCGCACCAGTGCTGTACACTGCAAAGTTATCGTTTGCATAAACATATCGATGGATCGCTAGAAAACAAATATGTATATTCGATGAAGGCAGTGTGACCGCTTGTCATAAATGTGCAAATACACAATAAAAATACTGAATAGAACTAAAGAAAAGTATGATATGGTCACACGTTCGCGCCAGCGCCAAGTAAACAGCTGACGTATGAGTGTGAGGAAAGACGAGAAAAACAAATAGTCAGTGCGTTAAATACGTGTTGGATATATTTGCATAAAACGTTCTAAAAATTAAATTGTGGTTCAATCAGCGATATGGAAACACCGACCGCCGATGATTTGCTACAGTTTCGCGACTATAGCGCAACAAACAGCGGCGCACCAGCACAAATCAATGTGAATTCGCCAACGCATGCAACTGGCGGTGGCATCGGAGGCATCGGTGGCGGCAGCTTTAACAACGCACAGCGCCAACGTGGTGATCCGTTGGCTGATCTTATCTACGATATGAGTAATTCGGCGCAGTCGATGACTGGCGGCGGTGGCGGTGGTGGCAGCGGAGGCGGTGGCTCTGGTGGCGTCTCAACGGATGCCGCAGCTGGCGGCGCACGTCTCTCCTTTCTGACAATCGAATACTATCAGCAATTCTTCAACGTGGACACATATATGGTGCTGGAGCGCATTGTCAACTCGATGATACCAAAACGTGCCGCTGCCAACTATTTGCGCATGAATATTGGCGAAAATCCGGATTTGTATGGTCCCTTCTGGATTACCATAACGCTGGTAAGTAACTGATATTTATTATTGCAAATAAACAACTAATGTTTGTCCCCTCCATTTTAGATCTTCTCGATAGCGATTAGCGGTAACATTGCCAGCTATTTGCAGCAGGCAAATGATAGCTATCACTGGCATTATAATTTCCATTTGGTCTCTTATGCCGCCACCTGCATCTTTTTATATGCCAACATACTGCCAGCCATTCTCTGGGCCCTGTTCAAGTATAGCCTCAAGCCGGTGGATCAGGCGGATGCCATTGAAACGGACAGTGTTAGTTTAACTTTTGTCTTGTCAATCGTATGTTGCGTCTCTTACTCACTTCAGCTCTCTTTCTCTCTTTCTATTTGTATGTCTTTTGTCTTGCTCTGTGCGTGCAGGCAAGTTACACGCCCACTTTGCTGTCCCTCATGTGCATCTATGGCTACAGCTTGGCCATCTATATACCCGTCTCCATACTCTGGGTCATTAATGTGAGTATGAATCAGGGAATCAAACCGAAACAAATACTATATCTTCCGTTTAAAATCTCTCTGTAAAATTCTTATATTGCAGATTTCATTGCTACAGTGGCTGCTGGTTATAACGGCCGCAATGCTCTCTGGCACCGTGCTAATTGCCGTACTTACGCCCGCGCTACGCAATTCACAGTATTCCCTCTTTCTTATCATTGGCATACTCAGTGCTCATGTTGTTCTGGCTGCCGGATTTCTGCTCTACTTCTTCCATAGTCCACCGGATACTGGGATGCCTATCAAGCCGACACTGGCACCGATCGTTAATGCCGTACCAAAGTTGGTTACACAAGCGGTGGCCGGAGATCTGCCGCCAGCTAATCAAACGGGCTAAAATAACTTATTATATGTACATCATTCCTGAAGCCTGTAATATGGCTTCAAATTATTTCCTTTATTTTTTTTTTCACATCTGTTGTACATTGAGTTCCAAGTTTTTTCGTCTTCACTCTTCCCCATTTTGTTATTCGGACAAATATAATATCTAAAAGAATGCATATAACGAGATGCAGCCAGAACTGCAGCTGTACTTTAAATAAATTCGTAATTGTTAGTCTACAAATGAGTTTGCTTTGCGGGTTCTTAGAGATCCTTCTTTAAAGAGGGTCGGGTTTACTGCTCAACATTCTTTAATTCAGGCTTACAGATCTTTTATATCGAAAAGAGTGATTTATTTATTACAATAAATAAACGAACCTTTCAAATTATATAGCGCTCTTAAATAAGAGCTTCGGTTCGAACATAAAATTATTAAGGGGATTTCTAATATCCAATTTGATGACTTACATTTTAATTTTTTTTAAATGGAATTGATTAAACAAATTAGGGAAAAATTAAATTAATTAAAAATATAATTAAGTTTTTCAATATCGAATGCGTTCGGATTTTGTAAGTGTAGATTGTAACTGTTACCAAAAGAAGCAAGTGCACCAAATTTCATTAAACCAGCTCACATGAAAACCCAGTTCATATAGATCAGCGGTGGGCACGCATGGGCTCCGGGAGCCAGCGGCTGCTTCCTACTGTATATCAGTCAGATTTCGTGCCCACCGCTGATATAGATAGTTAGGACAGTTTGTTAAATATACAAGGCTTTGTAAATGCAAAGTATAGATATTAAAATAATATTTTAATTTACAATAAAAGTTTGAATTTGTTGGACTATATAGTATGTATAATACTTATATTTTACGTATCTAAATACGAACATTTAGAAAACTTGATATAAGAAAAAAAAATATACATAGTTCCATTCATAGGGCTTAGTAGATTATATTGGAATACTTTAAAAGGTTTCGTTTTGGTATAAAGAGCATTGTAAATATTTCGAGGATGAAGGCTTTAAGATAAGTATATGTAAATACTTTAATCTATATGCAAGGAACGCATTTTATTTCCAGGTTCCCAAAATGTGCTCCAGAAGTTGCCCAATTGTTGTTGCTGTTTAGAGCAGCACTAATTTCCTAATGGCGGAGAGCACACACACACACACACGCACACACACACACACACACACACTCACACAAAGGTAAACGCACACACGCATACATACAGTCACTCAATAAAGTTTGTATGCACCCCAAATTTGTAAAATTTTTGTAAATCAAAAAAGTTTTGATGCAGATTTCTTAAATTAATCTTCTATGTATTTACTTAAATTCCGTTTGAATGATACATAAATGTCTTTAACCCATTAAAAATTTAGAATTTCTGAAAAAGTCTACTTTTTCAACTTTTATTCTCGATTAAAAAAAAAAATAAAAATATTTTGATGCAAAAAGATTCTTCAAACAATTCTAAGAATGACTGCAAAATTTTCATAAAATAAAAAAAAAAATACTAGCGAAGAGATTTTTGAAGTTTTTTTTTTTGCAGTCACTCTTAGAATTGTTTGAAGAATATTTTTTCATCAAAATATTTTTTTTGTTTTACAAAAATTTCACAAATTTAGGGTGCTTACGAACTTTATTGAGAGACTGTATAGTACAACGATATTTGTGCACAGATTCGTAAGGAGAGCATCCCCTGCGTTGGGGTGGCTCAACTTGGGATGCGTTAGCTTTGACTTGGATGCCAGTTGAGTTGAATTCTACACACACAGACACACACACAGACACACACACACACACACACACACACACTAACAAACTCGTTCAAGTAGCGCTTTTTTTGGGCATTCGATTGTGTTGCTGGTTTTCCCTGAACGGGAATCCTCAATCCTCCATTCTTCTTCACTCCCAGTGCGCCATATCCCCGTCTTTTCCATTCCGTCTCCATCCTTTATTCCGGTTTCGCTGTTGAAATGTGCTTTGGTGAATTTTATTCGCTTGGTTTATTTATTCCAGCAATGTGCAAATTATTTCTACGGGGCAACGTCTATTTAAACAGAGTGCTTTTTCACACACAGAAAAACTCAAGATATATTTTGAAATTTTTATAGAATACAAATTTTTATAATTGGGTTAACTGTATTAATTTTCATGAAAAATCGACAAATCACAGGAGTTTCCTCATCGTAGTTCAATTGCAGAATTACGTTCAATTAACTATGACAGAAGTTAATTAAATGGAAAAACTTAATATTTAAAAAAAGTTTCGAAAAAGGTAAGGGTCCCCTTTAAAAATTTATACATTGAAGCAAAAAATTTTAACAAATAAATACTTGAATGCAGATCAAATTTAGAAGTCAAACCATGATCAAAACCACATTCTGCTTGGAAATCAGATCAGTTTTTAAAGTTTAAAGTTGGTCTGCTTATTTTTGGCTAAAAATCTTATACATCGGTATTATTTGGAGACCAAAATCCTCGACTTCATGCGAGAACTAGGGTTGATGGATGAGCTATAGGCTCAGAAGGGGGCACAATTGATCCAAAGGGTCGCAGTGCAGGTTTCCCCCATTATAATAATAATAATTTGGAGATAAGTCGATTGCTCGATAATTATGTTTTTTCGATTTCGATATTAAATTCGATGGAAGTTCAAATCTTTTTATATTATCCATTAGGAAAATCATAAAATGTAATTCTCAAATTGTTTATTTTGTTTGGTAGACTTATTTATATACTTGTCTGCAAAAAGTGTCACCCTGTATTTTGCATATACACACTAGAATAGCTGCATGAATACACAGTGGGAAACAGCATTAGGTGTACACCTATGCTTTTTGCAATACAGTGTAAACTCACTAGGTGCAACGACAAGTTACTTACTTATAATTATGATAATAAAAGGCATTAAGTTCATTTTTGTAATTTTAAAACATTAATTTAAATTATAACTTAAATTAATGTAATTTAAATAAGTAGATAACATTTTTAAAATAATTTCATTTAAAATTGCTTATCACTTATGAATTATAAGCAAAATATATTTTAAATTTGCACCTTAATTTTAATTGTTTTAATTTTCAGTTAAGTTTCAATCAATATTTCACTTAAGTTTTGTGCAGTGTTTAAATATTTACAATATATACATATGTACTTACTTCAAGCACATACATAGTTGAGTACGATATACACACACACACACACACACACTCACATACGACGCATATAAAAAGTGGGAACATTTCTCAATTTCAAATGCAAATATTCCAGCAACGCATCGTTAGATTTGTCGTTTTTATACCCTGCACAAATTGAAAATGCATTAAATGAAGGGTATACTCGACATATATCTGTAAACTTATGCCTTACTTAGACTTACAAATGTTTTTGGATATCATTAAGTATTTTGAAAATGTCAAACAAATCGAACAATGAATACGAAAGTTATAGGGTATGTTCTAGTCGAGCATGTGCAACTATTGCGAAATGCATGATTTTGTTTTGTTGCCTTCACACCTTTCTCCGTTATAATCGTGTGCGAGCGAGACAGCAGCAGTGTTTGTTGCATTCTCTCTGCTCTCTTCACTTACTCGTGTAAGCATGAGTGTGTGAGTGTGTGCGTGAGTGTGTGTGAGTCTGGGAGTTGAATTCATGCGTGAAAATTACGTGAGTTTTGTATGCGGGCTTGGAATGCAGCGTACGTAGTTTGGATTGCAGGGCGTATACGTAATGTCGGCTGCAGCAGCAGCAGCTCGGCAAACTGCGTATTTAATTGAAACTGGAATTTCGTATGTCTTCTCTTTTTATGCATTTCAGTTAAAACCAATGTACATACATATAATATAAACATTAAATTGTGTATGCATCTCAATAGATAAAAGTTTTTGTGCAAGCTGATTGATTGATTGTCTGCTTCTGATTGACAGACTGACTTATGGAATAAAATGACTTAGTGATTGATTGGCTGTGATGGCCTGATTGATTAATTGATTGACTGAATGACGGATTGATTTATTGACAAAATGGCTGACCAGTTGACTAAACTGCGGATTTGCTTAAAGACAGATTGATTGATTGACTCATAGACGCACTGATTGATTGACTAAATGACAGACTGATTGAATATATGATTGACCGAGTAAATCAATGAATGACAGACTGATTAAAAAAAAGACTGAGCGGTGGACTAAACTACTGACAAACTAAAAAAATGATTGATTGATTGATAGATTGGCCAAATCACTGAGTGTTTGACTAGCTGACTGATTTATTGATTAATTATCCTAAAGTCTGAAAAAAGGCAACTCTGCTGATTTATGATTTTGCTTTAAAGATATGGAAATAGTCCGAGCTTATTTTTCTAGGTAAAAGTTAACGTTTTATTTAAAAAGTAAGTTAAATTGCAATAAAGCACAAACTGAAAAGTGTTCCAGAAATAAGAGCCTATAATAATAATGCAAATTAAAGCAATATGGTCAAATGGGGGTTGATCTACAACAAAGTCTTTCAAATGCACGGCCAATGCCGACTCGAACAAAAGCATACAAACATTATAGGTACATACATACATATGTATGCGAATTTGTATTTGCATATGAGAATTTCAATAAAGCCGCCAACAGCCGTTGGCCATGTTGATTATTTTCCAACTGATTAGCATGCATTTTGGGGAGCACTGACGCTGAGGGATAAAGAATTAAGGGAGGGGGTGCGGAGAGTGACAGAACCCGCCACCTACCGTTGTTTTTTTGTAAAAGCACTCATCGTTGCCGCTGCGGAAACGGAAGTCACTCGACAGCTGCTTTGAGTTTTTTTTTTTTTCATTATTTCTTTTTTTTTTTGTGGGAAATTAGCCAATGTGCAGCGACTTGTGAGACATTTGTTGTTTTTGGTATTTCTCTCATTGCCACTTAAAGCAATTAGTCGGTCATGTGTGTGTGTGCGTGTGTGTGTGTGTGTGTGTGTGTGTGTGTGTTGCATAAACCCTTTGAGCCACCCTCGTTATGCATTTGAAGCGTTTAAATGCCACTTGACGACGGGGTAAACTCTGCTCTGCATGTGGCTTGCGGTTTCTTCCCACTGCCGAGCAGCAACTGCAACTGGCAGGCCACAGAGGGGGGAAAGAGAAAGCATATTGGAAATTTCGAGTCATTAAAGACAGGCATACTGAGATTTTCATTGATGGAAGTTTGGAGAACATTATATTCAAAAGGGACGTTTTAAAGGTTAAGCTTTATCGTTATAGATTTGAACAATCGGGTCTGTTCCGAATTCCGAAAACGAGTCGATTTGCCACAAAAAGAGTTGATTACTGTTCCGAATTCCGAAAATCGGCCATAATTATCGTTTTCACTGGATTTAAAAGTACATGCCATTTAAAGCTTTAAAATAAATACCTAAAACTATAAACTGAAAATTATAATAATGTTGAACATTTTTAGAATCGATTAACGTCACTACTTCAACTTGAAACAGTTGAAGTATTTTTTAAAAGAAGTTTTTTAAAAGCATCTATTGATACCAACTCTCGTAATCGAAAGCGGCTACTAAGTTTTAGTCTAATTAACCTTCTATCTGCTAAGTATATTTAACCTGAAATACTTAAAATAAATTTTCGAAACCGAGCTCGAAAAGTAAAAAACAAGACTAATTCGATCGGAATTGGGAACAGCAAATAGTAAAACTTTCGTTTCGGTTTCGTTTTTATACCCTAGGGGTATATTAAGTTTGTTCGAAAGTATGTAACGGGCAGAAGGAAGCATCTCCGACCCCATAAAGAGTATATATTCTTGATCAGCATCAACAGTCGAGTCGATATAGCCATGTCCGTCTGTCCGTCTGTCTGACGGTCCGTGTAAACGAAAGGATCTCAGAGATGGTAAGAGCTGGGACCACCAAATTTGGAATGAAGACTCCCTATAATGTCAGGCAGAACAAGTTTATGTTAAAATTGTGCCACGCCCACTGTGGGGGGCGTAATTCATCAAAACCTGACATCACCTTTAATTTAGGGTTTTGAGTTAAATTTTGAATTTTTTTTTGTTTCAACGGGTGTAGGATCATGCCCAGAGACTAATCACCAACTTTCAACACGATTAGGACATAAAAAGTGAAGATATTAACAATTTTGTCCAAGGTGTTTTAATGACAATTTTATAAATAGAAAAGAATTAAATCTCAATTAATTCATTTTGTATTTTCTCTGCCAGAATGTACATCGAGAATGTATATCGAATTTGTCATCTTTAACCCAAGTGGCGGAGTGGTGGAAGTGATAAGTGCTCGGCAAGCGAAACGAGAGTTCGACGTTCGAATCTCGGTCCGGTTGATGAAAGTTATTTTTAATTATTATTTTTATTTATTTATTTTTTTTTTTTATTTTTAAAATTGGTATAAATCACTTATCATATTATATATGTAAGTAGATGCCACAAAAAGGACAGGTCGATATTTAAAGATAAGTATGAGAATTGCATGGGCATCAAAACCTTGGCGTGCCGGGGACTAGGCCTAGGGTATATTTCTGTCGAGTGCACTCGACTGATCCGCTTGTTACTTTTTGAAAACGTTCGGAACAGGCCTGAATATTAAATAGCTCTTTTTCAACTGAAAACATTTCATAAAAGAATTCGCTGACAAATATTCACTTGACTATTTTTCAAGTAAACTTCATCGTATAAACGCTGGGTAAATTCCAAAAATTGCATTGTATAAGACCTGGCTAAATTTCATATGGCAAACTTTCTTAGCATTTTGAAAAGCAAAGAAAATTCTTTTAAGAACTCTTCAATGGAATTTAAATAGATTTTCGGTTTGCATCATCGTGTAAACTTGTGTTTAAGTCATAATAATTACATAAATTGCTTTCATCTGTTGGAATTAAGACTACATGAATTAGCTTTATCGTATGTATCAATCCTGATTATCGTCGTAATACTGTTCCCATTAGGTAAAACTTAAGGTCATTCATAAAATGAACCTTATTAGGAAATTATCACAAAAGCTGTACTTTCTTGTCTTTAGATTAAGCAGTCATTTCTATAATGAGAAAACCTTTTAGTTAACTCCAGTATAATATCTTATGACCTTAACAACATCTTACAAGTCTTGAGCTATAATATGTAAATGTGTATAATATAAAATTAAAATAATAACCTTGTAGCTCTTGAAAAAAAGTAAAGAAACTAAAAAAAATAAAATAAATAAATTTACATTCCCTTAACAATTTTTGATTTTTATTTACTTATTTACTTCAATCCAAGCGTTACAAGATTAGGTTTGACTAAAGTCATTATAAGGTTTAAAATTATTAACAATCATTAAGGAATAAAAGTCTCTCATTACTTGTACGCACTATAAGATATTGATTCGAATCTCTCTGATATCCTTGAATTAGCCTCATTAAAATCACTGCGGACGGCAGTCCGCGCTAGTGACGAAAGCAGCACGAAGGGTGCGAAAGCGACTAGCATATATACACAGGAAGAATGGAAAATTTGCTATGACCGTCCGATCGGGTCGAGTTATATACCGATCGAAAGGTATCAATTTAACTTACAAATGTGCATACTAAGACTTTTGGAAACTCACCTGGTTCGTGAGATAAGCAGGTGTAAGTGGGAGGGGAAAAATTTAAATTATTGGATCAAATGGGGCCGTTGGGGCCTTTTTGATTTATTTTTTAATTTTTTACTCTTCTAATCAAAAATACGCGTCGAATGACACCTCGATCATCGAAATCCGATTACTGGTTCAAAAAATAATTAATGTTGAAATTTTTAGTCGCCTTTCGAAAATGAGATGAAAAGTCAGTATGTCTGTTTGTTTGTTTGTTTGTTTGTTTGTTAGTATCAAAGCGCTGATTTAGCTTAAATGTTTGAATGAGGACTTGTTCCCGCTCAAAAATATAGAAACGTTTGTTCTACGACTTTTTCGAAAAATAGCTAGTTTAGCGGGAAATCGCTAAAAACCGCTAAAATTAAAACCCTCATAGCATCCTAACGATAGAAGCTACAGATATGATCTATATATCGATGAAAAGGTATTTTGAAGGGCTCTTAGGCATACCTTCAAAGTTTTTTTTTAAAGTAAAAAGGTAAACAGCTACAGGTGAAAAAATTTTTTTTTTTTAATTTATGAAAAATCTACAAATGAATTCACTTTTAAATATGTAGTATGTTGTAGACAATTCAATTCCGCGTCTTTTGACATATAACACCTATCTCTCAAAATTCGTTTAGGCAAGATATTACCTGTTAATTGAATATACCTTTTACCTTTACACTACTGCATGTATACTACTGCATGTACACTACTTGCACTGCTTGCAGTGCATGTGGAAAGATACTGCTTGCAAGTGGTGAATTCTTTTTGCGGCAGATGAAACATTTTGTAATTCCAATTACAGCAAGATCGAAATATATTTATAAATATATATAATATTGAAACGTCTCTGATTGAATGTGTTTTTAATTCTCTTAATTATATAATTATTGAATTGTTTAAAAAAATATTGCAATTGTCAAAATTTCCGATGTCTTATTAAAAAATTTCTGATATCTTATAAAAAAACCTCTTTACGAGGTAAAAGTCTAGTGCCGAAAACATTTTCATGCCCCAAAATTTCTGATATCCAATTTTGTGACGAAAAATATTAAATTTTACACATGAATTATTAAAAAATAAAACTTTTGTCACTGGGCACATTGCGCTAAATTTTTCATACCTAATAAATAGTACTTTTTTGCGAAGTGCCAGTGACAAAAATTTTATTTTTTAATAATTCATGTGTAAAATTTAATATTTTTCGTCACAAAATTGGATATCAGAAATTTTGGGGCATGAAAATGTTTTCGGCACTAGACTTTTACCTCGTAAAGAGGTTTTTTTATAAGATTGTAATACTACTCGCATCCCAAGTTGCTTGAAACAGAAGCGACTTCAATGGCAAATTGTTCATAGGAATTGCTTTGTTTCCCAGCTAAATGCAGCATTAATTCGAGTGGATGTGCATACCCTGTAAAATGGGCAAGAAATAAGTTTGTATGACATTAAAATTCTTGACTTTAGCATGTGTTCTTTAAGTACATATATATTCAGGATATTATTATTACATTCGATTGAACCGATCAAATTCTTATGGAGCCTCGATGGTCAATATATTTTGTGGATTTATGAAAATCCGAAATTACCGAACTTTTGACACCGTTTATATAGTAATTGATTTTAGCACGGAATCTAGAACTTCTTTTCTGTATATGTATAATCCTGATCAGTTACTAAATCATATTGTTAAAATGTTCGTCACTCTGAGATTTTCTAAAAAACTTAGAGATCTGCATAATTCAAAATTTGAGTTCAAATGAATTAATTCGAACGATGTCGAATTGAGTGAGTGCGAGGCACACTTTGAATTGAATTCGATTGAGTCTAATCCTAATCGAAATGAGTGCAAATGAATTAATGTGCTATGTGAAAATTATGAGTTTGAAATGGCCGAATTCAATCGAATAATTCGTAATTATAATTGCCAAATGACTGCATTTTTTCACTTTCTTTCAATTTCCTCCGGGTCGGTTGCAAAGGAATAATGACTTTGATTGTCTGGGTTGGTGGACTAAACAGAAAAGTATCTTTCCCATATTGCACAATATTTTATAAATTTAATTTATATTAAGCTGTATATTGCTCTTCTTTGTTTTCTTTCTTTTATTCATTATATTTATTACGCACATGAAAACAACAACAGATAATACGCATGCCAACAATAGAATATGAAAAGTAAATCGAAATTCGAAACAAACTAGAATTAACTCATAACAAAGTAGCTTTTTCACTCATTCACTTCATGTCACTTCTTTTGAATGTTGTGCGACTGAGTCTGACACGAAGCTTCAAACTCAATCAAACTCGTTCGACTTCTCATTCGACTTCTTTTAATTCCTTTCGAACATGAATGCTTCGAACTTCGTTTTAGCTCATTTATGCAGACCTCTATAAAAAACTTGCAAGCTACATATGTTTGTAACAAAATTTAAGATTATTCCAGCGTTGTTTACAGGGTATTTTAGAGTTGTTGTGAATGCTGCTCTGGACTGTTGTTACGCACTTTTTCTAGGCATACTATTTATAGGTTGGGTTGCCTTTTCCTTATGCGAGTTTTCTGCATATTTGATTAGCTTGCTCGAAGCTTGCACATGTTTATCCAACAGGGAGTTCATCTGAGTCTTGGACTTGAGCAACTTGACTAAAGTAAGCAATGAGGAAGGAAGGAATCAGAGGAGTAGCAGTGGAAGAGGGGGAGGGGGGAGTGTGGCACGTGCCTGGAGGCAATTGGCCCATATGGCTTTAATGCCAGCGCAATTTTTGTGTTGGCCAAGTTAAAGTTGCAGAGATGCTCAAATTATTGAGAAAAAAGACAGAGAGCGAGAGAGAGAGAAAGCTGAGAGTTGACCATTCTCATATATGGAGAGTAGGGACATTTAGCGTGAGAAGGGGGGGGGGGGGGGGCAGAATCCCGTTGCCGGCCGGCGCTTTTTCGGGGCGTGTCTCGTTCGCCTCGCCTACTTGCCTACAAAAAGCTTGACACAATTTCGGATGCGGCAGCGTCGGCGGCTGTGTATCCTGCGTTCTGCAGGATGTTGCAGCCCCGACACGAGAGTTGCTCCAATTTCAACGACGGGTGGGCGGGGGGAGCGAGGGAGAAGGGGCGAAAGGGAGGCGGTTGAGTGCCGAAAGAACTCTACACGGGTGGGAATGCTGCGCCCCGGCAGAAGTCTACACACGGTCCAGAGGCAGCGCCCCTACGGGAGCTTTTCGCTCAAAACAAACAAACGAGCGTGCTCGACTTTGATATGCTCCCATCTCCAGAGTCGTTCAATTGAATCAAAATACTATACAGGAGTTTTCTTTCGTTACAATGATTAAACTGTTCTTGACAATTTGTGTGTTTTTGGTTACGGCTTTCGTTACAGTGAGAACACTTTCCTTTCTGTCTTTAAGGGCTGATAATTTAGCTTACCTCATTCTCTGGTCCAGTCCCTTAGTCAATTAGATACTTAACATGTGTGCCAAATCTGAAGTCACTAGCTTTAAAAACCTGCTCAAAACATCCAATAAACTTGATCGGCTTGCAAATCTAAAGAGCCTGCATAACACATATTCTGCCTCTAGCTCTAGCCATCTGAGAGATCCTTTCATTCATACAGTCGGACGGACACGATTATATCGCCTGAATTGTGTAATAAACCAGAATAAATGCTTTAGAATACTTTGTGGGGTCTGCAACACTTTCATTTCTAGGCAATATTAAAATGCCCGCTTCAAAATGTACACAAAAAAAGGATAATTTTTTTTGGGATTCGAATTCGAGCTTCTGGATTCAACCTCTATTTCTATTATATTTCTAAAATAAGTTCTTTGTCTATTTTTATGCAATCGTTATGTAGCTATTACTTTTTATTTAGTTGTTAGTAATATTATTAGCATTTGATTTTTGAGGGCGGAAATAGGCGTTGTAAAATTTTAAGCAAAATTAAAATTTTCAAATTTATCATTTCTTATTCTCACTGTTTTTGAGATCTATAGGCTCATATGAGAGAATATCATCAGTCATATTAACATTACTTAATATTATGATAATATTCATTTTGTTTTAAATTAAAATAATTTTATAATTTGTTCTAATTAATAATTTAAAATTATATTCCTAAATTAGATATTTACTCTATTGAAGATGTAAAAAATTATAGTAAATAAATAACAACTTGGCTGCAGACTGTTTCATACATTGCCATAAAGCTATCACATTTCAGTACATTTTGGGTATACAGGGTATTAAAGGAAGAAAGCTTTTCGCGCTGTGCTTTGCGCAGTTGCATTGATTTTGTTTTGCCTGCATTTTCGTATATAGAGCAAAGGCAGCACCGCAATCGCCGAACCACATCCACCACATCAACCGCACCACTGAACCACTGCACCACTGCACCGCCCTCTTAGCTGATTATGTATGCAGCACAGCTTTCGGCTTAGATAAGACGATTGGTGAATGCCCAAGCGGATCCCAAGCTAGGAACCAGCTCCCCAATGTTATGTGGTAACTGGGTGGTTGGGTGGTTGGGTGGTGCCTTGGGCATCGGCTCAGCAACCGCACATAATTTCATTATTTATTTTAATTAATTGAAATTGTTCAAAAGCAACTCCATTTACTCTGCCCTCTCTCTCTTTCTCTCTCTCTCTGTGTCTGTCTTTATCCTTACCTCTAGTTTTCTCTTACTTCCTGTTGCAATCTCTTTATCCTGCAGCTGTTGACCCGAATGTTACTTGAGCCCTCTAATTGCAATTGACGACACCTCCGGGGGATTCTCCCTTGTGTCCAACAGTTACTGCAACAGTCCCCACTTTGAATCAGCCCAGGAAGTGCGGAAAGCTCTCAAATGAACTCAGTATCTAATTATTGAAAAGAAAAGTACTCAAAGCAAGAGGCTAAAGTAACAATCTGATACGCGGATTTTCAAGAGCTCTTCATTCAGTTGCGTAAATATTTTATAGATTGTTGAGAATTCTACAAAGGAGCTTTCTCCACAATCTTTCTAATGGCTTACAGAATCTTTCATAGAATTTATGAGAAATATTTTCCAGTGGTTTCAATTTATGTTTAAATTATAGATATTGTTAGAGATACTACAATGTATTAAAGTTGATAATTAGTATATGGGTATTTTTATAATTCTGTACTTAACTTCATTTAGAAATTATACGGAATCTTTTCTGTAAAGATTTTTAGGGTTGTGGAAAGGAATAAAAGTTAATACTATAACATCATTATGTTTCTACTTTAAATAAAATACTCACATACATATATTCTATACAAATTTTTATTTTGTATGGGAATTTCTATAATTCTTCATTTAAGTTCAGACTTATGAGATAAGAAAGTCGAAGGACTATTTTAGCTCTATCTATTATATCAACTTCTTGATCTGCGAAATTATTCTTTTTTATTAACATAATCTGAACAAAGCTAAATATAATACTTAATGGAAAAAGTATCTAACATATCCAAATTATTATATTCATAGATTATTATTATTATTCCCATTGTATACATTATCTTATAGTTATCTTAAATTTTATTTCAAGTTAATTTTGAAATATATAACACAAAAAAATATTAAAATCATTATCTTAAGTTAGATTCATTGAAAAGGTTTTTTTTTCCAATGAGCTTTTAAAACACATGTCTTGAATTCAAATGACGATGATGGAAAATTTTTATGTATGACTGTTCTTTAACACGGTAGGATGGGAAAAGGACACATTGGTTTTTTTTCAAACTTAAAGCTATAAATTTATTTTAATAATAGTAATTTTATTTCAATATTTAATTTTAATAATAATTTTATTGACTTGAAAAAATTTTTTTTTTATAATAGTGAACAAAAATTACTATGTAGGAAGGAATAGGAACGATAGAGGTCCTACATTTGAAGGACATATGAAAATTGCATTTGAGTGTATGCACATCTCTTTTAAGGATATGCACTTGCTGTATGATCTGGTTAGTCTCCAATTAGCGGTAACGAAGGACATACAGACGAAAATACAAATATTAAGACTTACTGCAAGTATGTGCTTTAATTACGAGTTTTACAATGACTCTGACAAGGATGTGTACACACTGTAAATGTTTGCGGCGTAAGCAAAGAAAAAAAGAACAGAAACTGCACAGTGAAAAGGCAACGAGAGTGGAAGAAATTGAAGAGGAAATGTCTGCAAATGAAATAGATTATATAGCTGACAAATTATATAGGAATTGATGACGTACATAAGCATTTTATGAATATACATATAAGATTATGTAAATTTGCCAAAGTTAGTAACTATGTATCTTAAAAACAAACTGTTGTGAATTATCAAATGCATTTGCCAACAACAAATGAAATCAAGTTTTGCTTTGGAGACTTGTCCCAGTTGCAGTCGCAGCAGCAGCAGCAGCGGCAGCGGCAGCGCAGTCTCGTGTAGAGTTTGAAGCCGAAAAAAGCTTTAGCGAAGCTTTTCGGGGCGCTGTTAGGTGCCGCATGCTGTTAGAGCTGTTTGTTGTTGTTGTGGTTGTTGTTATTGTTGTGCGCGCTCAACACAGGATACGTTGCGGCCGCTGTTGCTGCGTTGACGTTGACGTTGGCTTCGCTAGCGCTGCCGCTGCCGCTGCTTGGTGGGCGAGCGTCGCTCTCTCTCTCAATCAGTACGAGTCAAGCAGTCTTCGGCGAATCCAGCAAACGCGGTTCTTTTTTAAGCGCGTTTTGTATTATTCTACTCATATAATTTATCATTTGCGTCGCTATATGATTTCTCCTTGTTTCGTAGTACACAAAACAACAACAACAACAACAAAACCGCAACAACAACCAACAAAACTAAAAACAAACAAAACTAACTAGTAAACAAAACAAAAAAAGAAAAAACAAAGCGAACCAACCAACAAAACAAACAGACTTTAACTGACAACTTAAAGAACAACAACAAATGTATTAAGTTTATACATACCAATGAATATTTGAATATATGTATGTATGTATATTCAACGCTAATTTCAAAGTCGAGCTCTAAAGAGAGCGATCGTCGTCAGCGTCGCCGTCGTCGTCTCAGTACGTCCTAAAATCCAGGAACTTATAGATCTACATATTTTAGAAATTTTTAAAATTTCGTTTTCTTCGTATTCTATTCTTTTCTTTTACAGTTTTCTTGTATACTTTTAGAGCTTTACCCTATTTATCCTTCATGTAACTTTCTTGGAACTCCAAGAATATCAATTCCTTCCTTCCTTTAAACTAGAATTTCTATATAATTTCCTAAACTGTGATAGATCAATAAATTTTCTTATGGATCTACAAATGTACTTTCGAATTTGTTTTTCTTAAGATCGATGTAGAATTTCAAATTTTTTATTTTTTTTTGTAGTTTTCTTTCTTTTAATATATCTTTATCATCCTACAATTGATCCTTTCATTGCGGTATCAACATTTAATATGTCTTTTTAATTATTTATCTATTGTCAAGCTAAAAGCAGTCGAAACAACAATATTTTTAAGTTTAGAAATATTGGAATTATTTGTTTAAAAATTGTAAGAGATTCCAATCAACTGCTTTTTTTTTAATATGCCCATCTAAATTAAAAGTTTTAAAACTACGCTTATAATAAATTCAAAAGCCAAAGTGTTTAGTCTGTTAAGTTACTACTAAGTTGATAACATAACAGTAGAACCAAATTTATTTTAGAAATGTAACTTTTATTATCATGTATCATGTAAAGTAACATTAGAATGTTAACTTCAGCGCTGTTATCGTCCGACAACTTTTAACATTGCCTAATAATGTTAATTTCTATCATTACAGATAAATGAGAGTCTAAAGAAAGTCTGCAGGCAGCAATCAAGAGAGAAAAGAGAGGAGAATTTTACATAAAAGAATTCATCAAATAATCCACGGTTACTTTGTGTTTAAATTTTTTCAATGTGAACAATAAAAAAGAGAGAAAAAAGTGAAAAAAAGAAATTAAAAAAAAAAAAAAAAGGTGTGAAAATTTAACGTAGTTCGCGTTTTTTTTCCTCACATTATTTTTTTTTTCAATAAAAGTGTTGTACGATAAATCGTACAGAAAGAATCATCGGTAAAGAAATTCACGGGTTGTTTCTCAATGCTCAACATTTGAGTTGGCGAAAGCAAAGGCGATTTGCGAGACGATATACCAAAAGGTTTTTTTTTACAGAATTTACAGGGCGTTACGAATTGGGAACGCACCACGAAACGCAGGTTCGGGCATAGGTACATATTATATTATTCTAACACCAGATGTAATAAAGTTAGACAAGTGTTTTTTCTATTATATATATATATTATAAGAGCAAAATATATATATATTTACATTTCAAAAAAAAAAAAGACTTGAACTTCTAAAAGAAATTAATATTTATACAAGAGATTTAAGGAGAAAATCGAACAACAAACGGACTTCCAACGATTTCAAAGTACGACGAAATAATTTTTAGAACTAAACCAAAATAGTAAATTCCGGTTAACAACAACAACAACACCAAACAACAACAATAGCAGCAACAACCAATTTGCCAAAGGAAGAACAACTATAAAAATAAAACTTAAAACATTTTCATCAAACGTTCGTCAAAAGAAGATAAATTTGATTAACATCGAGCAACAAGAATTTATACAAAGAGCGAGATAGCATCAACGAGTTTGAAAGAGACAGATAGAAAGAGAGAGAGAGAGAGAGAGCGATCAGCTGCTAAGTGATATTTTATAACACAAAATATCAGTTAAGGACAAAAATTTATAAGGTAAGTCCTAAAAACGCATAAATATGCTTTGAAAAAAAAACTTTCTGAATTAAGATAAACATCTTCTGGAATTTCAAGAATTTGTAATATTTTTTTAACTTTATGGCAAATTTTTAAGAAAACTTATTAGAAATTCTTAAGTTACTAAATTGCTTAATATAAAACTGAAACATATAGATTAATCCAAGAAATTCCAACATTATTGGGATTTGAGAATAATAAACATACTTCAAAGTTTCCATTATAAACTTAACAAAAAACTGGAAAAAATTGGAAACTTTAATGTCAAAGTGTTAAAGCTTTAGGATAAATTTGCTTCGAAGTTTCGATCCCAATGGAAAAAAGTTTGGGTTTAGCAAATCACAGAATTTAATCATCTGTGAGATTTTGCTCAAAGTTTGCTTCAATAAATGTTTCACTTAGTTTCTGCTGTCGAATAAGCAACATAAATTTGGTTTGAAAGGGTGTCGGGGTAAAAATAGAATCGTTTCTTGGATAAAAACAACTTATATTGGGGAAAATTACCATATCAAGTGAATAATTTATGACATAATATGTCAAAGTCCCTCTTAAATATGCACTGGAAATTCGGTTCCCTCAGGGACTATTCATATCGACGGTGTGAGGCGCTGACAGCACAAAGGCTTCGAGAGTCCCTCCCTCTCTCTCTCCCTCGCTCTCTGTTTCTATACCATTCTCAGTCTCACCCACACTCTCTTTGTCTGTTTTCATGTCTGTTACACACACACACACACTCACACTCACACAAACTCATGCCCATATTTACACTTCAACTCATTCAGAAAGCAATTTATGCATTAATTGTAATCGCTGATTGCATTGTTGTTTTCAATGATAATCGTGTTGCGACAAGTTAATAATGACGATGTCCTTGTGTCCTGTCCCCCTTGCCCCCCTCCCCCACCAAAACTAGACAAATCGCGACAATACTGCTGGCAGACACTGTCACAGGCAACTGCACAAAAGAATGCAATTTGATCGATTTTTAAATTGAAGCCCATTAAATTCAACTGAATGCCTTCTAAAAATATCCTTGAATAGTCAGTTTCTGGGGGCTAATGCGAATCCAATTTCGAGCAAACACAATTTGACCATTAGAAAATGAATTACTTATGGCAATTCTTGTGAAAAACAAATTATCAATGATGATTACGTAAAAGTGTGAGTTCTTGTTTGCCAATTTGTCCAATTTTCAGCTCATCAATTTGAAACAAATGATGGCAGAGGTTAGAAACAAGCACATAAAAAAGGCTTCCAAAGTAAAAAAGTAGGCATTATCTTAAGTTTAATGTCTTTATATTAAGTCATAAGCTATTTGCCAGTTGTATTGAAAGATCCCGACGCTGTTGTCATTTTCGCATCGACGATGCAGAAGGCGACTTTGTGTGGCCAATTTATTAATTTGACAATTTTATTAATTTGACAATTTTAAAAAATTTAAGTAAATAAATTTAAATTGCAATGAAAACATTAACATAAGCCCCAGGTGAAGAAAAAACCTACCAAATAAATAAACAAAAGTAAATAATAAAAAAAAAACGACTAAATCTAGTGGCAAAAAGATGAAAATGTCAACACTGATCTCGACATTGATGTCAGTTTGTGTATAACAGGATTAAGCTATACGACTATAGATGGCAGAAAACCTGTTTTCGTAATTGTTTTAAGTTTTTTTAGTAAAAAAAAATTAAAAATTTAGAACCTTTCGCTTTAATTTCAGTTCAATCACAGTAATGATTGACTGTTGATGACCCAGCCGCAATAGGCAGATGGAGCTAACTGTATTTAGTCTAACAATTATCATGTTTCCACCACAAAACCAAGAACAACAACACCAAGAACAGCAAAACGGACAACGCCTAAAAGCAGGCAACAAATCGCATGCATATTTTATCAAAAGAGATCAAGGGGCGAGGGGAAAGTGAGGGGCATTAAGTGGAACTGGAAGGCGAATTGTTGTGGGTGAAGGTGGGGAGAGAGGGAGAGGGAGAGGGGAAGAGGAAGGAGTGGCACTTATGTATGTAAAAGTCAGCACTGACTGCAAAGTCAAAGCACACAGACGAAGGCACACAAAATCAATTATTTAAATGTAACTCGACAAAAGTTCAGAGTTCGATGTTCAGTGCAGCAATGGAGCTGGACATTTGAACAAAATCAACCACTGTACATGTTTCCCCTTCCCTTTACCCTTCACACACACACACACACACATACACATGATGGCATAAAATTAAAATGATATGAAATGAGATTTGTGTCTGTGCAATGTCCATTATATAGTACATACAACAGCAACAACAATAAAGTGCAACATTTTTTTCCTATATATATAATACATATACATACATATGTATGTACTATATATGATAGATGCCTCCTCTCTACACAGAAAAGAAAAATCGATCTAAAATTCATGTTAAATATTCGCAATTTAAATATGTATTTTTTAAGCATAGATTCAGGATAAAATATTATTAATAAATATAATGTTCGCTTCAGTCTATAACTTAAAGTTTATATTCATTGAGTACATTAATTTAAAGTTTTGATTTAATTCATTTTAATAATTTTTTTTGTCGACTTCTCTTAGTCCTGCTATAGTAAAAAAATGAATAAAAAAATAATTAAATAAATAAGTAAATAAATAAATAAGTAAATAAATAAATAAATGAATAAAAAAAAAAAAAAAAATAAAATAAATTAAAAAAATAATAATAAATAAATAAATAAATGAATGAATTAATGAATAAATAAATATATTATCAATTAAATAATTAAATTAATTAATTAATAAGTAAATCAATTTTGTTGTTAAATTAACACATTATGCGGATAAAATGGCAACCACTCATTATTAAAATAGTCAAAAAAGCCTAAAACTTTTGATTTCACTGAACAAATTCCTATAGAGCCCCAATAATCAAAGCATTTTCGGACAAGGAATTGAAAAATCGTACTTGCATCAAGTATTTTTTACTCGATTTAAGAAATTCCGAAATTACGGAACACCGTTTGGGGTTGATTTTATCTCGGAGTCCAGATTTTTGTTTCAGTGTATAACTGTTTTCTTTATGTACATATAGTATATACTTTCATATACTTCAACTGCCTTTTAACTGATGGATGCAGCAGCCCAACCAAAAAAGTGCACAAAACGAAGCCATCTTTGTTACATTGTGAACTTTAATGTGTGTGCGTGTGTGTGTGTCCGTGTGTGTGTGTGTGTGTAGAGTTAGATACAGAAACACACACTTTAAGGACCATAAAGCTCTTGCAGCTTCCCTGTGCCCAACCCACCCCATTTTGGACCACACCAAAAGCTGACTGTCACTCGCAGCAATAACAATAAGAGCAACAACAACACCAGCTACAACACCTACAACACTAACACCACCATAAATGACACCACTACCATCATCATCATCATCATCATCATCAACACTCGCCACACTGTCCATTAACAGCATTTTCACACATTTCTTCGTTTTTTTTTGACTGCTGCCAAATTATGTAATTTTGTTAGAGTTGCCACCAGGTAAAGTCATTTAACAGACACAAATGTATCTCATAGTAGCGTCATGAGATGCTTTTATAACTAAAAGTATGACTACAAATGAATGTATCTTTCGAGTTGTCGATTGACTTGAGAAACTCGGTAAAAATTTGACTATTTTTTGGGTTTCATTAGAAGTATCTTGAAAGTAATCAAAATAAACAAAGAAAAAAAAATAAAAAAATAATAGAATAGAGTATCTTTAAATAGTACGTCTTGGGTTATTGAGTACAATATTTGGGCAGGGCTCAGAACTAGAGGTGAACTATCGATAGCACTATCGATGGCTGGGCGCTATCGAGCTACCATCGATAGCAGCCACCCACTTTCGATAGTCCCCGAAGTACTATCGATAGTTTAAAAATTGCTAAAAATTACTATTTTAACCCCTTTTTCCTCATTTTCATACAAAAAGTGGCTTGTTAGCAAATTTCCAAAACCATAAAAAATACTAGCCATGAGATTTTTGAAAATTTCTTTTCACAGTCGCTCTTAGAATTGTTTGATGAATTTTTTTGCATCAAAACAAAGTTGAAAAAGTACATGTTTACAAAAATTCGAAATTTTCAATGGGTACTTAATGGGTTAAGGAAAGTTTTGCAAATACATATAAAAAGCTATTATTTTCTTATGTTAAGTCAAAAAATTACGTTTTTTTTCGGTGTGTAAAGTGTTTCTTGACAAACTGTATGTATTTTTTGTGTCCGGGACTATCGTCGACTATCGATAGCACTGTAGTCGACTATCGTCGACTATCGATGGTTTTGAAAATACTATCGTCGGCTATCGATGGCGCAGACTATCGATAGTTCTCCACCTCTAATCAGAATTATTACATAAAAACCAACTTATTCAACTTGACACTTTAAAATTAATTGAGAATTTAAAGAACGCTTAAAGACAGATAGATATACTACAGACAACCTAAAAAGTACTCCTACTTGTAGCACTAGGAAATAGTCAATAAATAAATAAAAAAAATAAAATAAATATTCCTGTGCAATGTCTTACAAAGTATTTCTCTCAGTGTACATCGTCAGCTGCGACTCAACGTTTATTGTTTGAGCAGCTTTCTATTTTCTACTCGTTTATGTGTGTGTGTGTGCTCCTGTGTGTGTGTAATTTCCAGCAAAATTTCATTTAACGCTGGTGAAAACTTGGAAAATGCTTGAGATGAATTTTCCACGCTGCGCAAAGGAAGATTTTGTAGCCAGAGCTTACTGCAGTTTCACTGCGAATGGGTGGTGGGTGGTTGGGTGGTTGGGTGGTGGGTACTCTCTGGTGGTTGGGTAGTTTGAGTGCTCTTCGGGGCCCTCGCGAAATGCTATTATGAAGATTTCCCTCTGTATTTTATTTGTTATTTTCCTACTTTTCATGTTGTTGTGCTCAACGCATTTGACAAGTTAACAGAATGCGCCGAGCAAACAGAATTAAGCTCCAGCATAAGAAATTGAATTTCAAAGAGTTATTTAATATTTTGCCTTTACTCTTTGTCTTTTAGCCTCTCTTTGTTTTGTTGTTGCTTCTCGCATTCTTTATTGTGCGTTTTGACTCTTGAGATACATTTGTTCTTCTTCCTCCTGTCCCAATTTGAGTCGTAAGAGCCTTTTTTTTTTTTTTGCTTTTTATCATCACTTTGCCCATTTTTCATTTCCTATTTGCCATTTCCGCATTTCCACATTTCCACATTTCCACATTTTCCTTTCATGCTCTTTGTAAGCAAGTTAGCTGCCTGACTTGTTTTCAGTCTTCCGCTGGAGCTTCGGAACAAAGCCTGAGCAAATTTAATGAGTTTCTGTTCTGTCCACTGAATATCTTTTTTAATCTTGTGCCAACTTAATTTCATTTACTTGCATTTCAATTAAAGTACATGTTTACAGTGCTCATCAGCTGTTTCTTCTTTTTTCTTCCTTTTTCTTTGCCGTAGTTCTTAAACTTTGGATAGAAATCCATTTGAGCAAGTTCTTTCAACTCAAAGTCTGAGAAGCCTTTGGCATTTTGAAAATATTTCTTTTATTAAATTTATATCGAAAAAAATCAATGGAAAAGTTTTTTTACCCTGCCATTGTTTCTTTGAGTTCCAAAGGACTGAAAAGCTTCAAGCTTTGACAATGTCCAGCCCATAAAAAAAAAGAAGTAAAGGCTTCAGAAGTTACGGAAATATAAAGGACAATCTTAAAGCCAACTTTTTGCTTTAACTGATTGAGAATTATAAAAGAAATAAAAAAAAGCTGCTCTAACTTGCCAGATTCGATTTCATCACTTAATGTATTATTAAAGTCTTAAAAAATATTACTTTTCTATTTTTAAATGACAGATTAGTTCAGTTGATTCTGTTTTTCTGCTCAAAGCTCTTTTCGCTTCAAAGATAATCCAATGAATTTTGGAACAGCTTTTGAAACAAGCTAAACCAATTTTGCAGTGCATGTAAATATACAATTAGTGCGCACTGTGAGTCATATTGAAATCCATTTAAGTCCCCATAGAGTGCATTTATTTGTTTTCTGATATTTCAGGCAAATGTGTGTTTATTTTGTTCATAGATACAAACAAATATTGGCGCTTTGGCAACTCTGTGATTTACACACACAGAGTGTGAAAGAGAGAGAGAGAGAGAGAGAGCCAGAGAGGGAGAGAGAGTGGTAGAAAGAGACAATGCATAACAAATGAAACAATGCCAAATTGTTGAATAGCTGTGGCTATAATTAAGTTGCGTTGATTGTTTTTTGTTCAATTGCAATTGGGATTTGTCAGATCCAAAGCTCCAAAACTCCACCCTCTTTTGCATCCCATTGGAGACTGCATATGAGAATATTGGCAATTTGATATTGGGCATGCATATTGCATTTCACATTCCGGCAAAATTTGTCGGCAATTTTGGGGTTTCCTTTTGAAGTTCGGCTTTTTGGGGGGCCGGATACGTTGAAATGCCAAAATGAAAATCAATATGACGCATGCGCTTGCCCCCCAAAAATAAAATACACACACACACACACACACCCACTCTGGAGCTGAATGTGTGAGTGTGTTCCGGCCACACATAGTTACAGGATATAACTAGGATATGGATAGCTCATGGGTTGCATTCTTCAGCCTCGATATGCCATTGAAAAACTCGTTTAGTCAATTCCATTATCGACTGCTTATTTGCTTTAAAACTAATTATAGTTAAAGGCAATGTTTGGCTTACACTTAACAGGTGTTGACTTGGCTTGCAAGTGTTGGTAAGAGCCTGTCACAACCAACAGCTGATAATGTTTTCTTCTGATAGTTCAAATGCAATATTTATGGATGGATAGCATGAAACTTAAACTTTAAAATAAACTGACGCTGTCAAAAAATAACAGTTTGCTGTATGTTAACAGCTGATTAACATGAATAGCATCTGTTAGTAAGAGTTCGTTAAGCGTGTTTTTAAGTAATGAAATATGATGTTTGGACTGACATAGAAATTAAATATAATTGCAGTTTAAGTCAGATTTGAAAACTTAATTGCAGAATATATGATGTGTAAACAGCGATTAAAACCGAAACAAATATCGGTTTCAGTTACGGTTTTGGTTATATTCGCATTTCGGTTATCGGTTACGCAAAATCTTTGAATAAAGATTTCGTAACGGTTAACCGGTTTTTGTATGTTTCGGTTTTGAAACCATACGGTTTCGGTTCACAAAAGAAATTTTTTTTCCAAAAATATAATTAGATAAATGAAATAGATAAATGAAACGGTTACTAAACGGTTATTTCGGTTTACAAAGTTTCGGTTTTAAGGTTTCGGTCAAATGAAACATTTTTCGGTTACGGTCTCAGTTACGGTTTTAAATTTCAATCGGTTTTTACCGGTTAAAGGTTACGGTTTCGGTTAGGGTTTTAATCCCTGTGTGTAAATATTCCACACTAAGTATAGTAGTTAGTTTGTTATATTAATTTTTTTGAAAAACTTTTTGCAAAGTAATTTAGTACAGCGCAACAACAGACTCTTATGTTTAATTAAAACTTAATAAAAGTTGCTCAAGTGATTTGCATAAACTTTCGTCAAGCAGAACTTGCAGATTTCTTGCTTTGTCCTTCAATTTATCACAAATTTTACTTGTCAACTTTTCATGTTTCATGTCCTTGTTTCATGAACTGCTAGCAAACAATTTGTATGGCAAGTTTTAACTTAACTCTGATGAAATGCAATTGAAGTGCACTTCGAAGCAATCAAAAAAGGAAACAAAAGAAAAAAAATAAATACATAAAGAAAATAAAAACAATTTTAAAAACAGCCACCAACTGTGGCTCGCACCACCCTAACCCACCCAGTGGGTAAAGCCAAACCCAAAAAAACTCAAACTCTGGCAAAACTGACAACTTTCATTACCTGCGCGACAGCAACCACTGGACGTTCTATAAAGTGCAGCAGCCGCGGCAGGAGATGCCACCACCAGTCGCACCACCAACCTAAGCAGAAGGTAATGAAGGAGAAGAAGCAGAAGCAGGAGCATGAGCAGGAAAAGGAGGTGGAGAAGGGAGCACCACCAGCGACAACCACATGCAAATCCATATGGCCATTAGCCAAGTTGTGTATAGTCGAGAGGACCTCTGGCCATCCATCCATCCGTCCATCCATCCATCCATCTATCCAGGCAGTCGCATCATGCAACGCATTGTGGCAGCTGTAAGGTCGCATCAAAGTTGCGTTTCTAACACCCTTGCAAAGGGTATTCTAATTTTGTAACCAACTATGTAACGCAATTTGGGAGGTAGGCTCTATAACGTAACTACTTATGTACAAACGTGTGCGAAATAATAAGAACAGCATATAAGACAAATTAATTTGGTAAAAAAAGTGTTTAAAAAGCATAATTATAATAAACCCTTATATTATTTGAATAGCTCACATTTTAAGCTATGTATATCCTAAAGAGTTGAAGTCCTGCGATGTACTTATCTTTTATAATGTCAACTTTCTTGGGTTAAGTCGAAATTCAGGTGTTCAAAATAATAAGAACAAAGTGAAAAAATAACGGATTGTCGTTTTCTACATAAGTTTTAACAATTTATAAGTATACACTTAGTTGCCTACATTTAGTGTAAGTGGGCTCCACTCCTTTTCCGGATCATTTAGACACATCGGGACTTTATAGAAGTCAATCCCTCTTTAACATCATATGCTGTTCTTATTATTTCGCACACGTCTGTACATATAAAGCAGGGACCGCAAATTAGAGTTATGAGAAACTGGATAAACTTTTATTTTCAATTTTTATTTAAAAATTATAGAAAAAAAGTTATTTTTAAATTTTTATTATGAAAATAAAAAATAAAAATATATTTTTCAATTTTTATAATAAGAATTGAAAATGAAAATTATATCTCAATTTTTATTTTAGCAATTGAAAATAAAAGTATTTTTATTTTAAATTTTTTTTACAGTCAATTATTATTTTTCAACTTTTATGATAAAAATTGAAAAATAATTTTTATAATAAAAATTATTAATTTTTATTTTAAATTTTTATAATAAAAATTGAAAAATAAGTCTTATTTTAAATTGCTTAAATAAATATTGAAAATAAGAAATATTTGATAATTTTTAAATAAATATTGAAATTTAATTAGTATTTTAAATTTCTTTTATTTTGATCGAAAAATAAGAGTTTTCTTTTAATTTTTTTGATAAAAATCAACAAATAACTTTTATTTAATAATTTATATTTTAAAAATTAAATTTCTTACGGTCCCTGATAAATAGTCTTGTTGCAATACAAAAGAGGCTCTCAGTTTCAGACAGACCGACTTGGATTACTATATCACATAGCTGTCATAGAAAAGATGGGTCATAAAGTCCACTTCAGATGAGAATTTTATTTTCTTTATTTATTTAATTTTTTGAAGGTATTTTGGAAAACTATATAGCTCATATAGCTCCCATTTAAACAATCTGTCGACAAATAAATTCATGTTAGAAACATCTTTTCTATGACAAGGTCTCAGTTAACTAACTGATTAATATTTAAACTGAACCTTAAAAAAAAAATTATCAACAAAATTTAAAATGGCCTTAAATGGTCTTAAAAAGAATGGGTTTAAATAAATATTTGTTTTTAAATATTTATTTGTTTTCTTAAAATAAAGTTGCTTAATATAGCTTCTTATTAAAACTCTCTGCAAGGGTATTACATCTTCAGTGTGCCAAAAATAAGTTTTCATTGTTTTTTTTTTGTTTCTACTTTTCTATAAACATCAAAAATGAATAAACTGACAACAAGCGGCAGCAACAGCAAAAACAATGGCTGCAAAAATTCAAAATTCAAGCACCACTCCAAAGCGCCCAGCGCACGATAATTGAAATGGACAGCATCCGGTTGCAGCAGCCATAGTCCTGCCCCTGCCTCCTGATTCCTGCCTCCTACCCCTGCCCCTGTGCCACAGGCTCACTCGCAAGTGGGGTGGGGGCATTGTGACAGGAGGCAGAGGACAGGGGACAGGGGACTGTGGTCCTCGGGCTAGGACCAGTTTTTATTTTCATTACATTTTGCTTTTGTTTTGCCTTAGAAAATGACTTATGCCATGAAAACTGGCAGTCGAAAATGTTATGTACATTGTCTGCAACTTGGGAGCGGGTTATATAGCACATAACCTCAACAAAGAAAACAGAAAAAAAAGACGAAACGAAAAAATGAAAACGGGAATCTAAACGAGAAGAGAAGAAGAAGTGCAGCGAGTCGGCGAAACTTTTGCAACCCTAGTCGAATTTTAAAGTAATCCTTCAACAAGAACTCCCATCAAGTTGATTGCCGCTTTCTATTTTCTTTTTCTGCGTGCAGAATAATAATACTACAAAAAATACGAAAATAAAAATTAACATTATTCGAAAATCAGAGTTTTTTTTTTTAAATTAGTATTTAATTATTATCATTGCTTGCTGCTTAATTAAATAAATTAAATAAATTCAAAAAGTCTCATACAAATAATATAAGAAAAAAAAAGAATTTATTTTCTTTTTATCACCATTAGGGCCTGCAGGTTTTTTTCAAGAAAACTATGCTAAATATTTCTTCCATAGAAATGACAGTGATATTGTTTATTCAGCTAATTATCAGCATTGTCACAAACCGCTTTGCTTTAAACTTTCTCTATAAAAGCCTAAAAGAATTCGCTGAAAAGCTGCAACAAGTTATCAAAAGCTTGGCAATCCTTTTCACACTCAAATGTAATCCTTATGCAATTACACTATCGACTATCGTTTGCTGATATGCAACTAGCCATTAAGATAGCCTGGCAACTCTGGTGGAAATCAAGTGCAATGCATCAACAAGAGACCTTTAGCATCTGGCTGACTTCAAGAGCAATCCTTCAACAAGAAGCTCATTATTAGCATCATCTTCATCGTCATCATCATTACCGGTTGCTGTTTTCATTTAAATTGTTCTTTAAATTTGAAAAAGTAAAGTGAAGAAAAGGCAAGTAATTGCCAAGTTGCCAGGCAGATGAAGTGCTAAACAATTAATTAGAAAAGTTTTTTCTTTTTAAATTTTCTTTTTGTATTTTGTTTTGGCCATTGGCCGACTTGACTCGACTTCAAAAGCAATTTTCAACTTGGCAAATAAGGACAACAGACACTGCCAAGAAATCCTACGCAATCGCAACAATGAAAACAACAACGACACCAACAACAACAACAACTACAACAACACTGACAACAACAAACACTTGCAATACACAAAAGGAAAATGTATTTTTTCTGCTGTCAAGTTAATAGAACTTTGATATTTTCTTTGTATACTTACATATATCCTTTGAAAAGGCCAACAACGAGGTGTAAATATACTGACAAGCTGTCAATATTGAGCGTTACTGTCAGCTTCAATTCCGACTTTCACTTTCGCCATAATTTCAAGGAAAAAATATGTAGCATACTTTTTGGCAGGAGAATATCCTAAGACAAAGATTTAAGTTTTTATGGACTTAAGACGGTTTCAAACATGTTTGATTTGTTTTATATTTATTATATATATGTATATGAATTTCAAAATAATTGTAAAAAGTTTTGGGAAATTAGATGGTACTTGAATAACTCAGGGAAAAGTTTTTCAACTGAAAACTGATTTGAAATAATATCAATCTTAAATCGATTACGATATACTTGATTTAAGTACGATTTTTTAATTCCTTCTACTCAAATAGGCATGGATTATATGCTTTAAAAACACATGCTAAAATGAAGAAATTTAAACCTGAATTTTAGAACAGTTCAATTTTCTGTGTTTCTCATGGAATAACAGTAATCTAATCCACTTGAAGGCAGCTCAATCTACATTTATAATATGGAATGTAGAGGTGGAGAGCTATCGATAGTCGGCGCCATCGATAGCCGACGGTAGTATTTTCAAAACCATCGATAGTCGACGATAGTCGACTATGGTGCTATCGATAGTCGACGATAGAACCGGACACAAAAAATACATACAGTTTGTCAAGAAACACTTTACACACTGAAAAAACTTAATTTTTCGACTTTACATATGAAAATAATAGCTTTTTATATGTATTTGCAAAACTTTCCTTAACCCATTAAGTACCCATTGAAATTTTCGAATTTTTGTAAACATCTACTTTTTCAACTTTGTTTTGTTGCAAAAAAATTCTTCAAACAATTCTAAGAGCGACTGTAAAAAGAAATTTTCAAAAATCTCATGGCTAGTATTTTTTATGGTTTTGGAAAATTGCTAACAAGCCACTTTTTGTATGAAAATGAGGAAAAAGGGGTTAAAATAGTAATTTTTAGCAATTTTTAAACTATCGATAGTACTTCGGGAACTATCGAAAGTGGGTGGCTGCTATCGATGGTAGCTCGATAGCGCCCAGCCATCGAAAGTGTCGATAGTGCTATCGATAGTTCTCCACCTCTAATGGAATGTCCTCGCCCAAAGCTCAATGCTTAACTCTCGAACTTTTCAACTGTTTAACTGTTTAGCTTGGTAATATGTGAATTTTTTTCTGGTAATATTGTTCATGTCTAAAGCAAGCTATTTTGCAAATTGATGTCGAACTTTTGGGGCACAAATAATATGCAATATGAATGGAGAGTAAGCTCCTAGTAGCACCCCCTTCCGCCTCCCATTTGCCTGGCAAAAAGGAACCCATTTAGATACCGTAATATTTGCTACCCTTCGTATCAGTTTTATGCCGAGAACGTTCAATAAATGTTAATGTGCAATTTGGAGTTTTCCTTTCTTCTTCTCCTTCAGCTGGCAGGTGAAATGTTCATATGTATGTATGTGTGTCTGCCTGTGTGCTATGTACCGTTTGTTTTGCCATGTGTACAAACACATATGTACTTATGAATATATATGTATGTGTGTGTGTGTGTGTGCTTATATCTGTTGCAATTTATGAAAAAAAGCGCAAAAAAACATCAAAACCATTTTATGTGCTAACGAAATAACAAAAGCCGGTTTCTTATGTGTGTGTGTGTGTGTGTGTGTATACACACAGACACACCCTCAACGAAAGCACATAAAATGCAATGGGGCAACTTTTATTTTACTTTTTTTTTGTTTCTGTGCTTTGCGTGTTGTTTGTTGTTGCTTTTGCTTTCTGCCACAAATTCAATTTCCGCACATTGTGCGCAGCTCGCGCGAGCGAAAGCCGCCAAAGCGAAATTCCCAAAGCCTCCCACACACACACACTCACACATACACTCACACCTACATGCACATACTCTTCAACTCTCACAGTCATGCGCCATCAGCAACTGCCGCTCTCACGACGCCAACTCTTACTCTCACGCTCGCGCTCTCTGTCTGTGTGCTGATTTCTCGCATCGTTTTGTTTCCTGCCTACTAGAAAATTTGTGTGAAGCGTAGATTGCGCAATCTATGACAATCAAAACAACGCCCCACAAATACAAAGACAAACGAGCACACATGCACACTGTTAGAGGACATGAATGAACAGTGTAATACATAAGCGGAAGAGAGATAGAGCGAGAGTGCTCGCGCGAGATAGGGAAGAGAGAGAGAAGAGAGTGGAAGAGAGTTTCGGCTGGTATTGGAGGTGTGAGAAGGGAAGGGAAAAGGGGAGCAGCCCGCATAGACAAGTTGGCCACCGGCCGGCAGCCGGGCATTTTTCGGTTACAAGGGGGGAGGGAGGAGGGGCTTTGGGGGAGGGGACACGCCTTTATGCTGTATTGTGTCAGAGTTCAATATCCTGCATGAGCACACAGCCTGCAGGTGGCGCAGCATTGCGCTCAGGTGACTGCAGAAGACAGGGACAGAAATAGAGAGACAGAGAGAGAGAGAGAGAGGGCGCGAGACTGAGAAATAAAATAGGAGAGCAATGTAAATATACATATATTTATGCAAATATGCATAGATACATTCATATGTATGTAATACATACTATGTATGTAGGTACTCATATTTATACTTCCGAGGAAGCTTACATATTTGTTGAACTGATCGCACAAGAGAGTGAGCGATATAGGGAAAAAGAATAGAGCGGGTTAGAAGAAAGTCAGAGACGAGTATGGATCGGTAAGTGATAGAAAGGAAATAGTAAAAGAAGAGAATTATAAATATGCTTAAAAAGGGATAGATAGTCAGAGGGAGACAGAGAGAGAGAGAGTGAGGGAGAGAGAGCGAGAGAGATAGAGGGAGAGAGATCGTCAGACTGTGCTTGCATGCGCAGATGATTCCGGGATAAAATGAATCCATAACCATGTTTAAAATCAGGCTTTTTTAAAATATTTTAATGCTCAGTGGTTGTCATTTTATTCGCTTATTGCTTTAATTTAAGAAGAATATCCAATACATGCTAAAATCAAGAATTCAAAACTAGTATTTTATAATGTTTTTTTTTCTGCTTATGAAATATCTCAGCTAATCTTGTCATTGTTTTATACATATTGACCAAATTTGCATAAAATCGGACTAATCAAATGAAAAATACTGAAAGCTCAGCCACTTTCTTAATTCAAATCTCTTTTTGTAGCAGCATTCCTGGAAAACTCAAGCTGCATCATTAGAATCCTTTTTCCCAGGGGTATCACATTGAAAACTCAAGTCAAACTGATCTCAGATCTATAGTACTTTTACTAAGCATGTTCTGCCGGAAGGGAGCTTCGAAAGTTCAAAGAAAGCTCTTCAATAATAATGTAAGCTCTTTTCTGGTCAACAATTTTCGTGGCACGTTCAAAGTAATTGAACCAAGTTAAATTTGTCCATAATTATGATGGTTATCTAAAAACACGAGCTCACCTTTTGAAGCATGTGGAGCCAACCCTTAACTAAGTAGGAATATAAAGTGGTATGCCACATGTATGCGTGTGTGTGTGTGTGTGTGTGTGTGTGTGTGTGTGTGTGTGTGTGTGTGTGTGGTACGCTAATGAAGGCAGAAACCGCGTTGCACAAACCATTGAAACGTTTTGAGGGTTGCTCAACAGCATTCCTTGCCTGCCAGGCTTCACTGTAGTGCGCCTGATGTCCGAGAACAAACAGCTGAGGGCTGGACCTGGTCCATTGGGCTGATTGGCTGCGACTTGCATCAATTGATATCAATTCAATTCAATCATCTACCTGAATATTCTATGCAATTGTGAGTGCATTGAACTCGTCGCTAACAAGCTGCGAATGGGTGAGAGAGAGAGAGAAATATAATGGCAGAGATAGAGACGGAGAGAAAATTTGCGAAAAATGGGGCGCTAACTAATTTTCTATTGGAACAATTCAAACTGTGAACATTTGTCAGAGGTGTCGAGCAGAATATTGACGGAAAAGGGGATTGATGCAACCCATAGAGGCGTGTTCTATAAATCTCCATCAACCCAAAAGCAACGCAATAGATTTGATAAACTTAAAAATGAATTAAAATTGTCACATAAATAAAAAAATTGTATTTTAACAAATCTTTTTAATAATACTATACATAACATTTAATATAAATCATTTTTTTTTTTTGAATTTCGGAAGCTAAATCCCTGCCAGCATTTGGAAGATCGTTTTTACAAAAATCACCTTGATGATTAAAATGAGATTAATCTCATTGGCGCTCAAAAGAAGACTCGAAAATGACTCGTGCATATGCTCGAAATGTGATTCTTTATTTATTGCATTATTGCATAGTTTCACTCAAATATGTAATTTAAAAGTAGTGTTCTCGTGAGCTCAGTGGATTACCGGGCCGCCATGAAGCAAGTGTGCAAGCGACTCTAGTTCGATTCCATGCCTTTTCTTAATGATCAAAAATATGACTCGAATTTTAAGCAGAAAGGCGAGTCATAAACGACTCTTTAAGAGGAGTCGCGGTTAAACTACCGACAACAGTAACATTTGTGATCAGAAAAAGAGCGCAATTATGCTTATTTTGATCACAAAGGGAACTAGAAAAAGACTCAAAATTGATCAGAAATTTCATAAAATGCTGGCACAAATAATGTAAAGTTCTGAATGTAGAGGGGGGGAGTGACAACCCCCCCTGCCCCCCCTGCCGGCACCCTTGCTTAGGGCAGTTCATATTTTTGTGTTCAAAAAAAGCCCTATTGCTAAATGTCAATAAGTCGCTGTCCATAAATTGTTCGACTAGAGATTTGACAGCTGTGATCCCTTTGTTGTGTTTTAGGAGGTGGTGGATCGTTTGTTAACCCTACGATGGTGGTGCTCTTGGTGGTTGGTGGATCGCTGGAAAGTGTTACATTTCGCAGTCCCTCGAAATATTTAGAAACAAAGCACAAAATGAAAGGAAAAAAAAATGCAATTCGTTCTGGTTCCGAACTGGTTTTTCAACACTGCTTTCCCGTTGCGATCCCTCTATTCTCCTTTTCCTACTCGTTCTCGTTCTCATTCTCGTCCTTGTTGTTTTTGTTTTTGTTGAAAACTTGAAAACATTTTGGCGTTTTGACACATGTCCTGTGTGCATTTTTAAAGTCGAGAATGTTTTAGAAAATGAAGACATATGGCCACATAGTTTTGATAAACTGCACCGCAAACCAAAAGGGGTTGGAACAGATCTTAAACCTGTTTTGTCCAAAGCATTTTCTTTTGTCAAACTTGTTAGTCTTGTAATAGAGAAAATAAATGAAAGTCATTTGAGGAAAGCGGCTTAAAACGAATTACATTAAAATTGTAATGACAGCTCTATTGCAAACATTTTACTTTTTTTTTATAAGACAACAGGGACCCAAATTATTTCTTTGATTCCAAAAACTTTCTTAATTAAATTTGTTGGCTTTTTAATGAAATGTAGAGACAAAAATCATTATCTAAAGACAACAATTGTATAATTTTTACATTTAAGATTTTTTTTTAGTTTTTATCTAAATATTTAAACATTTTTTGCACATTTAATGGTCAACATTTCCAGACATTGACTATAAAATTTTTAAGCTGCTGCCTTTATATTTTGAAATAATTCGATTAAATTTCAATCACAATTTTTTGAAGAATGCTTTTAAATATTACATGTGACAATAACTCCGATGACTTAAACACATTTGAAACCATTACTAAAAATTCAATATCCTTAATCTTATTTGAACTCTAAGCATTGCTAGTATTTTCGTGAAATATTGGCATATTTGAAATTGAAGCATTGTTAGAATTTGTGTGAAATATTGACAAATACTGTTGGGTTTTTGTTAAGTCAATATTGTGAAAATTTCTGAAATTCCGAGATACTTTAAGTCTTTTGTATATTTTTTTCGCCTGCATAATGAATGGTTATTTAGCACACAGGCTATAAATGGCAAGCAACCACTTGACACTCAATACCCAAGGCTTCGTACATGAATACACTCACACTCACACACACACTCACACTCACACACACACTCACAGAACCACCCCAAGTACAAAATTAAACGAATTGGGTCAAAAGATAAACGGAATTATCTTCAAGAGCCTATGCGAAAAAATAAGAAACACTTTAAATTTCCCAAAGGTTGGGAAAATGGGGAGAAGGACAAAAAAAAAAAACATAATACGACAAAAATATAGCGAAATCCTTTAAAAAATGCAAACGGTTGCCACTCAAGAAACACAGCAGCAACCACCCCCCATGGCACCCACAACCACCCAACCACCCAACCACCTAACTACCAAAGCAACCAACTGATGTTCAGGTTGACTGCGTTTACTTCCCCCAACCGTGAAGATTGCTCCACCAAAATTTGCTCATCTTCAGTGTTGTCAACTCAAATGCTGAAATTTCATTATTTATGATACGGAAGCTGTGTGTGTGTGTGTGAGAGTGAAACAGAGAGAGAGAGCGTGTATTTGTGTGTGTGTGTGTGCGAGGCAAGTGTATATGTATGTAACTCTGTGAATAATAGACTGTTGTTGCAAGGTGCTCTCTGCTCTCTGCTCTCTCCCAACTACCGGCTGCCGGCAAAATATCTTGCGTTCTCTCTCTCTCTCCCTTCCACTTCCTTTCTTTGTGCACGCGTATCCTTATTGTGTGTAATGCGCGAGAGAGAGAGACAGAGAGGGAGAGCGTGTGCAGTACCAGGAAAGGGTAGAGTTTGCGGCTGTGTCTAAATTTGTATTGTCTTTTGTTAAGCTTTTATCTAGAATCCAGTTGGGAATATCAGCAAATATAATCCAATTAACTTGTCTGAGAACATGAGCTCCAGCTAAAAGGATTTCATAGCTTTAAGAATGCAATTTTAGGTAAATATGTTGAGAGCTCTAGTTTAGATTTAGTTCTAACTTGAAATATTTCTATGTTCATAGCATATGTGATTTTAAACAAGTCTAAAAATCTTAAACATTTTCGAGGAGCTTCGGTTCGGTGATGCGACCCATTTATCAATATACTTTTAAATCTTGAACCCAAGGTATATTGGTCTAATTAAATTTAAATGAATTTTTTCCTTGATATTTGAAGCTAGTCAAATTCTAAATATGTAATTGTAAGCTTTCTAAAAAGCGTAGCTCATCTCAATGATTGGACTGGAACCTTGATTCAGCTAAATAAAAATGATAAGTTTTGTAAGCTTTCTCTGTTTCCACTTATCTTTGATCGTCAATTATTTCTTTTGCTTTAATTCGGTAAATATTTAAAGTGCTTTTGAGTTGTACTTGAGTTTAAAAGTGGCTTTTAAGCAGAGCTTCTGCAACTGATTTGCATATCAAAGTATATCTGTAGCTATAGCTTCCATATATTGGTGTGTACACACTTGCATATTTTGCATTCAAATTTTTCCCTCAAGCGGCACTCCCCAACTCTCCCACATCCCACTCTCCCGCTCCCACCTACTAACAACTGCCTACTGCCTAGCGCACGCAAATCCACATCCCACATAAACACACACGCACACACAGCCATACATATATATCACCCGCGCTCTCTCACAAAGTCAAGCAATGCTCTCTTCACCCGGGAGAGCATGTGAGGGCGAGCGTGACAGTCGAGCCGAGATATTTGTAGCCATTGGCTATTGCCAGCTCGCTCGCTCGAAAGTGTGTGTACCAGCCGGCCGGCGCTAAGCTGCGCTCGCAACAAAACGGCACACCCGCTGTGGGTGCAAAAGGGATACAAATATACAATGCGCTCACCACGCAGTGGTTGCTTGCGCTCTCTTGGCTTTGTGCATGCACACGCCAAGTGAGGACAAAAGAGAGCGAAAGCGAAAACGAGAGGGGGGAGAGAAAAGGATACGTTTTTTTGTGTTCTTTCTAAGGATACGAGTCGCGGCGAGGACCGGCGCCTGTTTTCTGTTTTTCAGTCGTACGTGTTCGTTCGTTGCTTTCGTTCGGTTTTGATTCCATTCGGTTGTGTTTCTCAATTCGAGAACATTCATTTATAATTTTTTGACTCCTCTGCACCAGTTTTTGTGTTGTATATTCAGTTACGAATTTGTTGTGTTCTCGGTTTTTTCCAACTAAACTAAAAAAAAAAAAAAAAAAAAAAAACAAAACAACAAAACACACAGCCAACAACAACAAACTGACTGCAATATAACTGTGCATGACGCTCTCTGTGCAATAGTATAACCGATATACACATAGGTATATACAAACATACATATATGTATATACATATATATGCTAACTATCGTTAATATCGTATAGCATTTTACACACTTTTCGAATTCGATTCGTTTAAAACATGCATTAAAATTTGTTCATTCGTGTCGGGCCCTGACAATTGCAATAATAATAATTATACAAATTAAAAAAAAAATTAAGCAACAACAACAACATCATTGTCTAGTCCAATTTTTGTCTATTTTTTTTCCACACTCTCTGTTGTTATTTTGTCCACAACAACAAGAACAACAAACAAGTGACTCTCAAATAACAACAATAACAGCAAGAACAATAATTACTATAACTACAACAACAAAAAAGCTTCCAACTTAACAAACAAGAACCGTTAGCCGCGTGTTCGCAAGCAGCACCGTTAGACAAAGCCGTTAGAGCGAGACAGCTGCTGCAATCCCCAAAAACCGTTATAAAAGCGTGCGACGTGGCGACGTGCAAGCGAGACAGCTGTTAACTTTTGCAATTGGAGTGAGTGGGAGTTAGAAAAAGAGCGAAAGAGACAGAGAGAGAGAGAGAGAGTCTTACAATCAATAGACCGAGCATTGTTTCTTCTACTTCTTCCAAAATAAAATAAGGAATTCATTCATATATTTAAATACTTTTTGTTGCTGTTTTTTTGGAACGTATTCGAAACGCGAGAGTAAAAAGTGTTGTCGCATATTGCCAAAAAACTGTAAGTATTCTTATCTGCTATGCAGAGAATATTACAGTAATAACAATTCCATATCTTTTTTTTTGTATTTTTTTCAAGTGTGTGAATAATGTGAAGAATGTTAAACAGATCTTATAATTAAGATCTTCAAATATGATTAAGAGAATTATCTCTATCTTTTGTCCTATAATCCTATTTCTTAGATTATAATCTTTATAATCATATAATTAAAAGGATATGCTTGACATATGATTTAAGTGATATTTTTTTCAGAGAATACCTTAATAAACGGGTTTTCTTTTCTTTTATTAATTGAGATCAGTTTTCAAGTGCTAAGTAAATTTGAGGCTCTTAGTATAAAAGTTAACTGTTCTACATTTTGGAGGTTAGGTTGAGAGTTGATTACAAAGCTCAGCAAGGGAGCGTATAAGTGTCAGAAGGGGATGCGAGAAAGTGCAGGGTTGAAAAGGGTATGGAAATAGTGTTGAAAGAAAGTTGACAACTATGAATAATAAGAAATAAGGGCTAAAGAAAACACGACAAATTTAAATTGAAAATCTACAGATATGTAAAAGAATTGAGATATATTTTAGAGATACGAGTAGAGAATAAATGAGAAATGAAGAAAAGCTTCAGTTTATAAATGATAATGCTCTGATATAATATGACGATAGAAAGAAAGAGAGAAAGATACAGAGAAGTAGAGACAGACAGATGTTAGGAGAACTTAGGGGTGGGAGAGAGATGGAGGGAAAGAAAAAGTGAGACGGATATTTAGAGATAACTTTATCAGCTCTATGTTTATGAACTGCAGCTGTCTTTGACTATTTCTTTAGCTTTATTTCGTCTCTCTCTCTCTCTCTGTGTTTCTCTCTCTGTCTCTTCTCTTTTGCTGTCTCTTTTTATTTAACTTGGGTCTTGCACCCTTGGCCGTCAAGACACAATATGCCCTGACCCACCTCAAGGTGCTCGGCTGAGGGCGACACACATTTTAAATGAGGTCACAGATATCGGCGCAAAAGTGTCAATTACACATTTCCTTTTCTTTGCCCTTCTCTAGTCGGCACTTCTTTTACTTTTTGTTTTCTTTTTTTTTTGCACACACTCACATATAAATAGACACGCCCTTTTTGCACAGCAGGGTCGTCGGCCGTTGGGGATGCGGGGGGAGCGCTGCATGGGGGTGGGTTAAGGGTGGTAAAGGAGGAGGAGGAGGAGGAAGGAGGAAGGGAACTGAGATGCAAGCTTGCATTATGCAGTGTCATGACATGTTGCAGTCACAATTAAAACCTTTGCCTCGGGGCAAGTGTGTGTGAGGGTGTGGGTGTGAGTGTGTGGGGGTGTGAGCGTGTGTGGGGGTGTGTGTGTATGTGTGCAAGCTTTTTGCTTCCTTGCTGTTGCACTTCTTTTGTTTTTGGGGTCGCCTTTTTGTGGCTTTCGCTTTGACTTGTTGTCGTTGTCTTTGTCTTTGTTGTTGTTGTCTTTGTCTTTGTTGCTACCTGTTTTAGCCGTGTCCTTTTCAGTGGCACTGTGTTGTGGTTCTCCTTGATGTTGTTGTCCTGGCTAGGCCCCTTTTTATTCCGAGTTCATTGAACGCAGTCGCAACAGCTGTTTTCATAGAAGAGCAACCACAATATCAAACATCAACAACAACAACAATAACAATAACAACAATAACAACAACAACAACTAGTGAACGATCTGCGCGCTACGAATGTGGAGAAAATGCCGAAAACTGGGAAATGAAACGACAACAACACACGGAATACAAATAATCCAAACACTGGCCGCACGGCGAGTTCATTGACCCAAACGATTCGTAGCTCAAACTCAAACCTAAAACAAGGCGATTGCTTTGAACCCGAACGTCCATATCCTGTAAGGGAACGATGAAGGGAAGGGAGACGGGTGTAGGTAGAGGGGGGAGGGTGCGGGGCACAGGACTACAGGACTACAGGACATGCCGGCTTGTTTGTTTGTTTTTCGCGTCAGGTTTTTACCCTATTTTCAATGCGCTGCTTTCTAAGCCTCTACACAGTCAAGGGAGTAACTTCCTCTCTCTCTCTCTCTCTCTCTCTCTCTCTCTCTCTAATGCTCTCTCTTGATTTCAACCCCCTTTCGGTATGCATCCAATTGGACCACAATTCCAACTGGAATACGAATACATACCTCAGGCAATATGGATCCAGCTGTCAACTGATTCAGATTTCATTACGAATGCATATTGCTAAATTGCACATTGCAAGCAAAAATATGCACTATTTGTGGTCTAACTGACTTGCCAATACCCTGTAATATTTGTGGCAGTGGGCATAAAAATTAAATATGGCAAAAATTATTATAAAAATATTTTTAAAATTTTGGAAAAGTTTAATGAAAATAGTTGCAGGTTCAGCGGGCTTAAACTTTTAGGCTAGTAAATACCCCGTAAAAACTGCAAATCGTAGTTTAAACAATTACATAAAGTTTGGATAAATATTGAAAAATTATAAAGAATATTCACATGTTAAAAATTTTGATAAAACTTGATAAAAACGATTAGACTAGTAAATACCCTAAAATAACTGAATTAGTTGTTATCACTGCGGACGGCAGTCCGCGCTAGTGACGAAAGCAGCACGAAGGGTGCGAAAGCGACTAGCATATATACACAGCAAGACTGGAAAATTTTCTATGTCTGTCCGATCAGGTCGAGTTATATACCGATCGAAAGGTATCAACTTAACTTACAAATGTGCATACTAAGACTTTTGGAAACTTTCCTGGTTCGTGAGATAAACAGGTGTAAGTGGGAGGGAAAAAATTTAAATGATTGGAGCAAATGGGGCCGTTGGGGCCCGTTTGATTTTTTTTTTAATTTTTTACTATTTTAATCAAAAATACGCGTCGAATGACACCTCGATCATCGAAATCCGATTACTGGTTCAAAAAATAATTAATGTTGAAATTTTTATTCGCCTTTCGAAAATGAGATGAAAAGTCAGTATGTCTGTTTGTTTGTTTGTTTGTATCAAAGCGTTGATTTAGCTTAAATGTTTGAATGAGGACTTGTTCCCGCTCAAAAACATAGAAACGTTTGTTCTACGACTTTTTCGAAAAATAGCTAGTTTAGCGGGAACTCGCTAAAAACCGCTAAAATCAAAACCCTCATAGCATCCAAACGCTAGAAGCTACAGATATGATCTATATATCAATGAAAAGGTATTTTGAAGAGCTCTTAGTCATGCCTTCAAAGTTTTCTTTTAAAGTAAAAAGGTAAACAGCTACAGGTGAAATAATTTTTTTTTTTTCCATTTAAGAAAAATCTACAAATGAAATTACTTTTAAATATGTAGTATGTTCTAGACAATTCAATTCCGCGTCTTTTGACATATAACACCTATCTCTCAAAATTCGTTTGGGCAAGATATTACCTGTTAATTGAATATACCTTTTACCTTTACTCTACTGCATGTACACTACTTGCACTGCTTGCAGTGCATGTGGAAAGATACTGCTTGCAAGTGGTGAATTCTTTTTGCGGCAGATGAAACATTTTGTAATTCCAATTACAGCAAGATCGAAATATATTTATAAAAATATATAATATCGCAACGTCTCTGATTGAATGTGTTTTTAATTCTCTTAATTATATAATTTTTTAATTGTTTAAAAAAAATTGCAATTGTCAACATTTCCGATGTCTTATTAAAAAATTTCTGATATCTTATAAAAAAAACCTCTTTACGAGGTAAAAGTCTAGTGACGAAAACATTTTCATGCCCCAAAATTTCTGATATCCAATTTTGTGACGAAAAATATTAAATTTTACACATGAATTATTAAAAAAAAAATTTTGTCACTGGGCACATTGCGCTAAATTTTTCATACCCAATAAATAGTACTTTTTTGCGCAGTGCCAGTGACAAAAATTTTTTTTTTTATAATTCATATGTAAAATTTAATATTATTCGTCACAAAATTGGATATCAGAAATTTTGGGGCATGAAAATGTTTTCGTCACTAGACTTTTACCTCGTAAAGAGGTTTTTTTTATAAGATAACAAGAAAACAAGAAAAAAGGTTAATTATTTGAAAATTAAAAAAATAGTTGTAGTTTTTAAATGTTAAATAATAAGTAATAATTAAAATATTTGAGCTTATCAAGCTCATTTAATACTAAATAAAAATAAAAAAAACGGAAACAATATTTTTTGCTAATATTATAAACAAAGTAAAATAAAATAAAAGATACAAAATGTTCAGAGAAGTTTACCAGCTATTTTGACGTTAGCACCAAGTTAATATACCCTCTAATAAATGGGGTATCAACTGGAGTTTTCATGCAAAATGTGCAATCGCACTTCAGCTTAACGCAGTCAGAACTCGCTGTGGTGCGAGTGGTTGCTCTGAGCCACTGAGACGCTGATCCACTGAATCAGCCACATTTCACATGCACACAAAGCAATTTAATTAAATTCCAAGCCATTAAGCGATGTTTTCGCTGACACAATAAAAGGAAGAAAACTTGATAAACTTGATGACTTGGGCTTTGTATTTGTGTTTGGAGAGGGTATTAGCTAAATAAGTTTGGGGTGACTTTCGACTCTCTTAGCCTCTCTTACTCTTTCTCCTTCTCTCACGACTCGACTGTGTAACGCGCTTTATTATAGGGATTTTTGCGTTTTCCCTTAAGTCTTTTAATATCTCCGTACTTAAGCGATTTCCACATTTTTCTATTTATCTTGTAGATTGAGGAAAACGAGCGAGCAATCGAATAGCTATCATTTATCACACACGAAAGACAACCAAAAGGAGGAAGACGAAGAATAACAGAAGGTTTAATACTACGTATGAGAAAGATTTTTAACTGCAAACCAAGCAAAATAAAACCAAACACCACCAAGCAAAAACCAACAACTATTAACATAAACAAAACAATTAATATATAAAACGAATAATCATATTTAAACGTATATATACAAGAGCAAGAACTATAACAGATACTTATACATATACTATATTATATGTATGTATACATATTTGCATAAACAAAACTAAGTTCCAAGGATTATTTCACGAAACAAAAACCAAAATCGAGCGAAAGAAGATTAACAACCAGCGCAAATTAGTAAAAATAATATAATATATAATATATATATATATAAAAACAAAAAAAACTATTGCTATCTTTTTGCATTTTTGCAATTTTATAAATAAACGAAAAATACAAGAAAAGAAAATAAAAAAAGAAAGAGAAAGAATACTCAAAGCGAGGCGAGGTCAACACAAACAGTTGAAAAAATAAAAGAAAAGAAGAAAACCAAATATAAGAACATTAGCAAAATTTACTCTTTTATCTAAAACTAACTTAAATAAAACATTAACAAAATAAAACAAAATAAATTACTTCAAATTTAAATTAAATTTTAAACTCTAAGCGAAGCCAAAGAACGGTTAAAGGAAAGAAAAACAAAACGAGAAACTTAAGATTAAATAAAATACTATTTTTTTTGCGATCGTAGTTGATCTAAAAACCCAAAGAAATGAATATAAAGTAATAAAAAAATAACAAGAATATAAAACCTTGCGGCAAACAACTTCACGGGACTTGTGCAAAGCGCAGTCAAATCTCTTTAAAAAATAAAAAGAAATAAGAGGAAAATACCAAGAAATAAGTACATATATTCTAAGCGTAACCAACCAAGCAGTGAGATTAAATACTAAGCACAACACACCACAAAACCGAGTGTAAAAGCAAAAGAAGCCAAAAAAGCACAACAGCAACAACAACAACAACAACAAAAAAAACACGTCAAATTCACATTTCAAATTGAATAAAAGAATATAAATTACATTAACAGCAACTGTTCAACTGTAACTGTTAAAGTTACAGTTCAACGATAACAGCATCAAGATTAGCACTAAAAGTAATAGCAACAGCACCGGCAACGGGAACGGGAACGGGAACGGCAACGGCAACAGTAACGGCAATAGTAACAGTAACAGTAACGAAAGCCTGAACAACATGACCAACGCCATGGATATTGTGAAGAACGGCGGCAGCGCCAACGGCTCCGTCGACGGCAGCAATGATGAGTCGCGTACCAATTTGATAGTCAACTATCTGCCACAAACCATGACGCAAGAGGAGATGCGATCGCTCTTCTCAAGCATTGGTGAGTTGGAGAGTTGCAAACTGGTGCGTGATAAAGTCTCAGGTAATTTGGGTAAATATTAACCAATATTCTAACAATTATTAATCATTGTTCGCATTTATAGTTCTATGTAGTACTCTTTCTTTACTATTACTATTCTTTAGTATTTATAAATGTTAAGAAAAGCAAAGCTCTAACATTCGATAGTTAAGGTGAAATAAAATGTATTGAAATTAAAGTCAAATTCAAATCTACAAAATAAAACTGACCTTAGAAAATGTAAATCTTTAAGATTTAACTGGAGAAATGTTAAGCGAAATATTCTTCGAAATATGAAAATTATAGCATTCTTAAAAATATTTCCTCCGTCACCATTTTCAATAAGCTTTGAAATCTAGAGACAATATCTAAAATTTGAAATAGCATAGTTTCTTACTTTTTCTTTGTTATTTATTTATTTACTTTTTCAACAATCAGCTCTGTTAAATGTAAAACAAACATCAATAACTCATAGATTACCTCTCGTAAATACTTGTCGGATATGTTAAAAAATATGCAGATGTTAAAGACCAATTTACACGGTCGGTTTCCGACCGACACTTTTTGACCGATGGAAAATGTTGCCATTCAACAAGCACCAAAAAGTACCAAAAAATGCCATTCTTACGTATTATGTTAATGGCATCGGTTTGCTTCGATGACAAACCGACGCTCTAAAATTTTGCGTGTTCACACGAGACCGACGATTTATTAACGTAAAGTGTCGGTCGGAAACCGATCGTGTAAATTGGGCTTAAACCTTGAGATAAGCTCTCTAAAAGCTGAAACAAACAAGAATTAAACTTTGTGTAGTGTGAGATTATCAATCAATCAATTTCTACAGCCTTATGGATACTCAATAATTTCCTTAACATTTTACTGTCATGTTAAGCAACTGTTAGCAGAAGATTGACTCTGTTATGTGAGCTACAAATTTAATGGCTGCATTTGAAGCGCTTGTTTATAGACTTACGAGCTTTAGTTAATATTATTAAATATGCATGATTATTAATGAATCTATAATTTAGCATGTTGAACTAAACAAAACGTATAAAATCACTTGTTTAATATGACAAAAATGAACTTAATTTACAGTCTTGCCAGCATCATTGACCGCACTCAATCCAGCTCTGCAACAGGGTAAGTACCGATAACAATGATCGACAACAATTTTCGATTAATGCTAATGATAATGTATTACGTGAACTTTAGGTCAGAGTCTGGGCTATGGATTTGTTAACTATGTGCGCGCCGAGGATGCTGAGAAGGCTGTGAACACCCTGAACGGTTTGCGTTTGCAGAATAAGGTTATTAAAGTATCATACGCCCGTCCAAGTTCAGAATCTATAAAGGGTGCTAATTTATATGTATCGGGTCTTCCGAAAAATCTATCACAACCAGACTTGGAGGGGATGTTTGCATCGTTTGGCAAAATAATTACATCTCGTATACTCTGTGATAATATTTCTGGTAATAAAAAAAAAAACGAAAAATAATTAATCATCTATCGACTATCTGATAATTAATCATTTGTGTGTTTAGGTCTATCGAAGGGTGTCGGTTTTATACGTTTCGATCAACGCAACGAAGCTGAACGTGCCATACAAGAGCTAAATGGTAAAACTCCCAAGGGATATGCCGAACCGATAACCGTCAAATTCGCCAATAATCCAAGCAATAGCGCCAAGGCCCAGATCGCCCCACCGTTGACCGCATATTTGACGCCCCAGGCGGCGGCGGCTACACGGCGTTTAGCCGGTGCTCTACCATCGGCCGGACGTATCAGGTGCGTAGCTTCCTATCGATAACTATCGATAAGTGATATCGGTTTAGTTGCGTTAAGTTAGGGGGTATAAGACCAGCCCGTCCGACTGTATTCGATACGATCACTATCACTACTTACTATCTTCTTCTCATTTAAGTTGGGGTGTCTGAGTTCAATTAAGTTCAATTTTTTCAAAGATAAGAAAAGTTAAAATATGATTTGTAACGGTTATATATTTAAGTTGATTACTTTCGATTATATTATTATGAATTTTAAGAACATGTATGCATAAAAGTACTTTGTTTCTATTTCCTACCTCTTATGTGTCATATTTCGGTTTTCTTTTTTCTTTTTGATAAAAACAAAAACAAAACAAAACAAATTTCTCATCATTTTTAGCATTGGAAAAAGTCCCTTGTTAGCGATTAACAAGGGCTTGCAAAGGTGAATTTTTCGACTTATTAATTTCTCACACAACCCCCCAAAAAAAAAAACACACACACAGACATACATATACATACATATATTGATTGCTGTTTTTCATTTTTGTTTTAATAAATGATATTATATAAAAATAGGAAACTAAACAATATTAATAAATGTTTAGATTTAATGTTTGTGTGTAATTGTTATAATATGTACTTACATATACTCCGCATACAATTTCAAGTAACTCGTAAACGAAACAAAAGTTTTTTGCTATTTTTTTTTTCAAAGATTTTTCCAGTATTTGTTGTATTTTGTTTTTCTTAAATCCTATTTGCACTCACACTGCGGCTTTTTGTGTTCCAACGTTCGATTTGGTTAAGTTACAGCGCATGTCTCAAGTTTTATGATTTTCTATCTATTACTTAGTTACTGAGACTATATATAATTTATACAATCACTCTGTGTAACATATGCGTTTTTAAGAACATGTATTGATTCTTTCCATCTGTGCTTTGATTTCCTACTTAATATAAACTTAATTACCAAGAATCTTTTAAATTGTTTGTGTTTAGTTTTCTTGAACGAATCCAGCGACAATTACATGCTTGTGCTTTCAACAGACAATCAATTGGGTTGGAAAAAAAGATAATTGCGCAACAAAAGATAACTAAATTACTTGCAGCACAGTGTAATGGTGGCCTCCATATATAGTACAAACCTAACCTATAAAGCATGTGAAAAAATTAACAGCAAGTTTAGTTGATTTTGGCATTGCCGAAGTTGCAATACTCTTGCAGTCTTCTCGAATGAAAAAACATACATACATATGTACTATAGTAGTCCGATCGCTTGAGTTACATATAGATAGAAATTAAAAGATATCAATTACAAACTGGCTTTTATTTATTTATATTATTATAAATTACAATATGATTTACAACCAGAGCAGCGAAGGTTTTCAGGCTGGAAATTTGTTATATTACATATAAGAGTTATGGGACGGAAAAAATCGAGCACTAAAAAATGACTGGCACATTGAGAAAATGGCACACAAGTTATTTTTGGAAGTACTATTCAGGGACAGGATACATTTTTGTTACCAATTTTTATTTTTTAAATTATTTATAACTTTTATTTTCTATTTTAATTATAAAAAATAAAAATGAAAGTTATTTTCCAATTATTTTTATAAAAATGAGAAAATAACCCCTGATTCATAATTATTTTCATAAAACTTGTAAACGCTACGATCCCTGATTAAAACAGAGATAGGATAAAGTAGTGATTCAAGTACAGATAAACTTGATATAAAGGCAAAAGGTTATGACAGTTTGTAAACAATAGAGCATAGGCGAACCAACTAACTGAACTGCACAAATTTCTAAGATCACCTATTTTTCAACTGCAAGAGTATAAAAAAAAAACAAATAAAAAATAGTGATGTGTTTTATTTAATGAGGGACCGACACTTTTGCTACCTTAAATGTACCATAAACTGAACAATGAATACAACCTTAAATATTTACTCGAACCGTAGCTTTAACATAATTATTAGCAAAACTAATGTGTCTTCAATTTTCTTTCAAAAAAAAAAAAATCAAATTAAAAATGCTAAAATTGACAACACCAGATACTCACCGCTGGCTGGTGATCTATTGGCCAATTCGATATTGCCGGGCAATGCAATGACCGGATCTGGATGGTGTATATTCGTCTATAATCTGGCACCAGAGACCGAGGAGAATGTACTATGGCAGCTGTTCGGTCCATTTGGGGCCGTGCAATCGGTGAAGGTTATACGGGATCTGCAGACAAGCAAATGCAAGGGATTCGGCTTCGTGACCATGACCAACTATGACGAGGCTGTGGTAGCCATACAATCACTCAACGGCTATACCCTCGGCAACCGGGTGCTGCAGGTTAGCTTTAAGACTAACAAAACCAAAACCACTTAAGATCGAGTCTTTCTGTTTCTGAGATCCAAACAATCTAATGTAGGTTTTTGATTTTTCGGCCTAAGAAAACTCTCTTTACAAGATGATGAAAAAAAACAAAAGAAAGAACAGAAAATAATACAAATAAATAAATAATATAGTAATGATAATGGTAATGCAAATGATAATGAGAATAAATACGATGAAGCACATTTGTACATTTGGCATTTGACAGCGAGTTGTAGTCAAAATTACTTAATAACATAATTGATGAAAGTGTGTGTGCATACTAAAAAAAAAAAATCAAGGAGATGAATAAAATAAAAAAAAAATTCTTATTAACTATATTGATTTATGATTGATTGATTCATTAACTCAATGAAATCTTAGCAAAAATTTATATTCCCTTTCTAATATTTTTCTCGTGGAACAGCACTACATAATCTTAATTTACATTCTTCTAAACACAGAAAAGACCACTTGAAAAAATACTAAAAACAAAGCTTAAAAGAGGCAACAACAAGAACAAAACCCAAAAAGGTTAGAGCAACAGACGAATGTCTTTAAATTGACTAAGCTAAAGACAACAAAGAAAAATAATTGAAAAGCCACATTAAAAAAATACTTAAATGAAAATACTAAAAAAAAGAGAAAATATTATTATAAAATATATAAAATTACATAATTTTTTTTTTAAATTAAATTGAATATTAATATTACGTAACTAAATTATTTAATGTTTATTCATTTAACTAAGCAAGTAAAATACGAAGAAGAACAACAAGATGATTTAAATACCAAAATCAAATATACTTATATAATTAAATACTATTTATTCAGATTGGCCAGAAAAGCGTCCGCAATGGATCGCCGAATGTGCTACTATAATTGCTATATTGTATTTGTGTTCGTTATGCATAACTTAATTACCAAATATATTAATTATATGAATTGCATTAACTTTCAATAATGTTTGTAATATGCTTATATTCCATTATGTAGACTCGATTCGATTTGCATTGATTTGAACAAACAAACAAACAAACAGAAAAAGCCGCGTTCAATCAAAGAAACGCAACAAAATAAACATACATACATCCTACGTACATCATACATCATACATCATACATACTTATAACCATTATTATTATATATATGTAAACATTTTATTATAATTTTTTCGTCGTCGTCTAACTTTAAACTAAATGAAGAAAACAAAAAAATACCAAAGTATATTCAATATTGTATGTGCAAACGGAAACGTAAAGAAACCAAGAAAAACTTATATTATATTACATTATATTATTATGCCTACTTATTATTCCATTTTTATAATTATAACTTATGAATAAAAACCGAAAAATGCAAAAACATCAACAAAACCAAAATCGAGAAAATACAAAAAAAAAGTATACAAAAATTGGAAAGTATATAAATATATATGCATATATATATTTATTATTAAATAAATGTGTGACTTATTCAAAAAAAAAAAAAACTGCAAAATGAAAAAAAGAAACCCAAAACAAAAACAAAAACACAAAATTTGTTTTCTTTTTTTGCAATACACGCACAATCAGAACTACAGACGAAGCAAATGAACTTAAAAGAACAGCAAGTGAAAACTGACAACGTTGCATGTGAGGTCCACACACAAATTGACAACAGCGCAATTTTTGTGTGCAGTATCGCAATGACTTGCTGTGCTAGCAATTGCAATACTTTGAATTAATTTATTTTGAAATACTCTCAAACAGCTACAAATGGGTAACTGAAATGTGGCAACAGTGCCTGCAATACACAACTCGGCAAAGCCAGAATGCAGTTCGAAATTTGCTTGGCTTACATACCAAAAAATAAAAGAAGAGAATATTTAGCTACAACAAGAAGATGAAGCAGAAGCAGAAGCAGAAGAAGAACAACAACAGCACTCGCATTTTAAAAAAATACAATACTTTAATTGAACTCGCAAGCGTTCAGCTTAGTTTGAATATGATCTACAAAGTAAAGAGATAAGTTTTAAACTGGTTTTCGAGTCAAATGCATAACTAACTAGCAAGATAGGTACCAACCACAACAACAGCAACAAAAGCAACAAAAAATACCAAATATATATATATAGACATATATACTTATAAGAAGTGAGCCTATTAGATATGCCCCATTTTACCCCCACGTTCGTTCTTTTGTCCTTAATATTCCGTAGCGCTAAACAGCAGTCAATGTGTGTGTCAGTAGAGTTAGCAAAAAATACTTACTTATAATAATTACAAAACTAATAAACATTTTTAAAAACGAGACTCTTTTTTTCTCTAAAAATGAGTGCTTCAAATACAGCCACATCTACATGGCAAGTGGGCACTAAAAAATATGAATAGAAGGTAAAAGATAAGAGGAGCAAAAATACTTAAGATAGTTAAAACTCAAGCAAGGCAAATGTTGTGGGAAGTTGCATGCGCAAATTGAAAACACCAAATTTTAAATATAATATATATATGTATAAATATATATATATAAAACATATATTTAAAATATTTATATATATACATTTGAAGGATGTAAAATTTTTTAAACAAAGATTTATAGTAAAATTTATGAATATATTGAATAATAAGTATATATACATATATCTATATATATATATACAATACATGTCAAAAGAAATACTAAGCAAATGCATGAAGCAGCGTTAAAAGAAATGAGTAAAAATGTGAAATACATTTAAAAAATACCAAAAGATTGGAAAATACCCAAAAAAAAAAAAAAAACAAACATCAAGGATACTAACGAAAAATACCAAAAGAATTAAAAAACAATCTGACACCAGAAAACGTTCGCCAAATGTGCCCGTAAAAGATTGAACAATCGGAATACAAGTATTGGGCAAATACACATAAATACTCGATGGTCGATAAATTCGATAGAAAAATAACTACTCACTTATATGTATGCATGTGTGTGTACTCGTACAAAATGATATAAAATGAATTCATTAGCTACAGAATCTACAAATTGGAATTTGAATACGAATCGTTTTGTCACCTTTCGAATCGATCATTTGCTCTTATTAGCTCACTAAGTTGGATAGTTTGTCTTGCAAGTGGATTCTATATGTGTAACTTACCATACATACTCCATAAAGATACAGAAAAATTAAACAGAAATACTTTTAAATACATACTCATTATGTGTGAATTGAGCTAAACAAAAAATATAATCACATTTACATAAACAAATCACATACATTTTTAAAATGATAATAATAATAATAATAATAAAAATAACCATGACACTAGCCAGGTGCTGCTGAGTCCCAAGATACCATTGGGCACCCACAATTCCTCAGAGTTGTGTGTCATTATTCAAGAAAGCAATATTAAAATGTGACTGGAGCTTGCTGTGCACAACAAATGCAAAGATACCAAGAGAATACAAAAGAATAAACTCATTCGCTGTTAGAAAATTAATACAGTTTCCATCAACTGAGCAGAGTTTCAGGATTTTTCAATAGCAATAACTCAACTTCTTCATAACTGCAGTTGCTGGTTACAATAAACAATTGTTCAAAAATTGAATGTTGTATTTTTCTGATAATATACTTAAAAAAATATTCAAAAATTGAATGTAGTATTCATCTGATATCTTCAGTCGTTGTCTGGAAATTTCAAGCTTTTTAAAAAGCCAAAACAATCGTTCTGGTTGTGAAAATTGTATTGAGCATTTCCTCGTCAAACTTTAAAGGCTTTTTCAAAAAGAAATTAAGCATGACGAGATTATGGAAGTCTCCCGCGAGGAAGACTGTTATTTCTGGAGAATCCTTTGCCCAAAGAGAGGTGCTGCTACTGTACAGATTCGTAATTCAGCGACTCGGTCACAGAACTCGTATAAAGTGTATGCTAAATAATTACCCAATAATATAGCTAAAGAATATTAGTGCATAAAAGAGAAGGATAAGGAGCAGATAGCGAAGGACGAATCGGAGAAGAAGGAAGAAGTTGTCGACAAAAAACAGTCAAGATCCACAAAGAAATAGGCAAAAGAAATAGAAGATTCTCGAATGAGAAATAGGAAGAAGAAGACGGAGACGGAGAAGGAGATGATCAAGAGACCGATAAAGGTAAAAACTGAACCCAACTGAAAATGTGTGAACGAAATAACAATGAAAATCATAAACTAAGCATGAAATGCATTTATAATTATTTCAGAAAAAAAATAAATTAAATACATACGGAAATACATGTAAATATATGTGTGTATGTATGTGTATATTTACTCGTATATATGCATATATATCTATATGTCTAAATAGTTATATAACATAGCAATATAATATGGATATCCATTTGGCCGGACAGAGAGAAAGATGAAAAACTTCCAACATTTGTATAATGTACAACATAAACACGTCACAAAAATACTCATACTCATACACATACATACTTGCAAAGACAGACACAAATACACACACACATATTCCAAACACACACTTGCAATCATGGATTTAAAAAGCTGATAAAAAGGAGAAAAAAACAAAAATTTAATTTGATAGTTTTGATTTCGAGCAGCAATGCAATCGATATCGATAACGATAGTTTAATCGATGACAGTGTCGATAACGATAACGATATCGATAACTCAATTTAGTTAATACTAAGCACTTAGACGAATACGAATCGAGAGCAAGCCAAAACGATGCCAATGATGGGCGATTAACACGGTATATACATATGTACATATACTTACATATATATTTGAATGATTGAGTGCATCTGTCAGTATGTGTCAAAAGCAGCCCATATGTATGTAGTTATGTATGCTAACCGAGCCGAGGCGCCCAGCAGCTTGTCATGAGAATCGCATAGGCAGGCGCCATACGCCGGCGGGACATAAACATTAAGCAGTGACTAAATCATAACTTTTTAAATATATGTACTTAAAAAAACAGATATCAGCTAATTACGAAGAAGAACGAGCAATAATTTTGATGAAAAGAAAATTTCGTGCAGCATGAGAGAATGCTATAAGAAATAAAGAGAAAAAAACCAAGAGAAGTTTAACAGGAAAAAAATTAGCCGCTTTTGTCAACGGAACGCGCCCAAAAACTATAAGCAAAAAACAATTCTATCTTTAAGTAATTGCTAATAGACGAGTAAATGTAACAAGTCCTAAATATACTCACACACAGATACACACACAGACATACAGCTACAGCTACAGCTGCAGATACAGATACATAGTTACACTCCAAATCGTTTACTGTCTATTTGATTATGTATGCTATTTATGATTGTCTATGAAAAGCTAGTAATATACTTTATATGCAGAATTTGTACTTGAACATTTATATTGCATTACTTAGTTTAACCACATCTTAACCAACTTAACACAACTTAACAACCAAAAAACAAACAAAAAAAATAACAAAAAGAAGAAAAAATAAAAAAAGAACTTTCAACATATTTATATTCAATTATATTAAATTATATTCAATTTAATTGTATTGTATTCATTGAACTTAGCATTGAAATTGTATTGCATGATTCATATTCATGTATCTATTGAAAGTGTTTCTATAATTGTGTTTCTGCTTTTGTCAAATTCCCAACACAGCAACAACTACAACAGTTTCCCCAGCCTCAAAAAGTATCTATGAAATAGCAGCTAAATGAATCTATAGTTATTCGAGAATTTAATGTATTAACTCAACTGTTCATACGTACATACATACATACATCTATCTATGGATTATACGCATATGCATAATTGTACAAAATATATAGCTCTTTGCTGAGATGGGTTATCAACATTTTGGGACAAGCACAAAATAAAGCAAAAACAAAAACTAAACTGAAATAAAGTAAAATACAATATAAAAAAATATAGCAGAATTTTTGAGAAAAAATAATAACCGAGAAACGGATATGGGATATAAGAATATGAGATCGCAATAAGAGAAGATCGTAGTAGATGATTAACTACAAGATTTACACATTTATATGCATATATTATATTGAATTATAACTTATTACAAGAATTTAAACTATACTCGTGCATACTTATAATTGATATGAATGTATGTATTATTATTAATTACAATTATAATTATAATTATACAATTATTATTGTATTTGCATTTGTATTAGTTTTGTTCTACACTCTTTTGCTCTTTCATAAATAATAAAAAACCAAAAACAAATACAAAAAGCCGGCAAGCAATGGTATTAAAATAACAGAATAATTAAATTTAAAAAAATCAAATCAAACACAAAACCAAAATAAAATAAATGAAAACGTGAAATAAAATAAAATGAAAAATATGATGCTGAACTGTTTTATTTCGTTAGATTAGTGATCGAGTTCTTTTCCAAGCCATAATTAAAATGACATTAAGCTTGGAAATCGGATCAAGTCAAGATTACAAGTCAAAATATACTTTTTTTAAGGAAGATTTGATTTATCGGTGTGGAGAACGTGATTCATTTTTGGCGAATTCTTAGATTTCGATATTAAACTCGATTCATTATCAGTTTTTTAAATACACTTCTCTCTTGCCATCTAATTTATTTTTTGCACTTTAAATCAGGGACCGCAACGATATAATTTTTAAAATATCAATTATTAAATAAAAGTTATTTGTTGATTTGTATAAAAAAAAAAAAATTAAAAATTATAATTTAACTCTTATTTTCAATTTTTATTTCAGCAATTGAAAATAAAATTTATTTTAGAATAAAAATTGAAAAATAATTTTTACTTTCAATTTTTCTAATAAAAATTTTAAAATAACTTTTATTTTCAAATGCTAAAATAAAAGGTAAAAAATTAATTTGTTTTTTCAATTTTTTTTTATTTTTAAAATTTATAATAAAAATTGAAAAATAACTTTTATTCTATAATTTTTAAATAAAAATTGAAAATAAAAGTTTATCCAGTTTCTCATAACTCTTATTTGCAGTCCCTGCTTTAAATGGAACAAGTAAAACAAATAAAATTTGGCCACTTTTATAACATAATTTATTTAATTTTGAAATAGTCACATATATCATATATAGGTACACATCTGTTGATCGGTAAATATAATTCTTTTAATAAATATTTGGAATACATATTTCAATAGCATACGATAGTGCATACATGCGTATATGTTTATATGTTTAAATAACACTCTGATATACATATATATGTTTATAGATATATTTATATTTGTAGTTTATATGGATATATTTATTACAACGTTGGCACAAACATTTGTCATTTAGGTACATGGAGTACGTGTATCGTTCAAACGCGGGACGAAGTTTTCAGCAGAATATTTGTCACTTTCCAGTGCCTTAGTGGAAACATTAAATGTAATTTTCTTTCGATACACTACAAAAAAAATACAATTAAAGCTATGATAAAACTAGAAAATCAATTGGAATAGCCACGTTTATAGATTTCAGCTAGTTTTTTCCTATTACAAAATATTATAGACACGGAGACGATAACTATCTTTGGTTTCTTTCGCGCCATTTGATATGCCATCTAAACTTTGTGTTGATCATAACATTCTTCATATATTTATTTTAATTTTAGGGGATTTCCTTAGGAGATTGTTACTGAGCTTTTTTTTACTGGGTTTCTTACAGCTCCTGTATTTTTTAGGGAGTTCTTTATAGAGCTTTTCAGTATGTTTTTGTATTCATTACTGATCTTTGTACTGCACTTTTTAATGATTCGAGCTTTTACTGTGTTTCTACTATGGCTGTATTGGTTTTGAACTCTTTTCTGCAATTCTTTCAAGACAATTTACTAAATTTCATAAATAATTTTTTGACAGGTGGCTTAAGTCGCACTCGTAGCTTACGCGGTTTGTACTAAATTAATTTTGCGGTTTCTTAGTTACAGGGTGCTGCACTTTCATATTGTACCTTTTTTGATTTATAATAAACAGTTTTTTTCTTTTATCATATTTTTTTTTTTGGGACTCTACTGAATTTCTTATAGATCTTTATTGGAATTTGTGGATTCCTTAGGGTCGTTTTTTCAATGTACATATAAACTGTATCTAAGACATAATTTAAAATTTGACAGTAATTTTTATACATTTAACGTCAAATTCTCTTTTCAATAGTTATCAAACACCTTATTTAGACATTGATTAAACGGGCCTTAGTGGATTTTGTATGAATTTTGTTTCATTACTTGTGGAATTTCCAAGTGAATTTCCTACTGTGTGCCTTACGATTTTCTTCCCTTCCAGGGTTGCACACTCGTCAAAATTTCATTATTGAAGCTATCTTCTGAGTGGATGCATTACACGATTCATTTCATAGATTTCTGACAAGCTATTTTTAAAAGTTTTTCTCAACAGATCTCAATGGAATTTAGAAGCGCAACTGAGTCATATCGATCGCCTGAATCCGGTTGCGACTTCGCTTAGACGCCCATCTCGCGACTGGGCGTGGTTGTGGCCATTTGTCCAGTATTACTCCCGGCAGGCGGCGGCGACACCAGACGTGGCATCAGCTTGTTCAACAGCGTGCGAATGGCAAAGGTAACATCGTGATTGGCGAAGCAGAACAAGAAGGACACCACGAATCCCTGAAGGCTGACGAGCACCACCGACAGCAGCTGATAGAAGCGATCCAACTGGGTGCCAGCATCGGGTCTGTAGGGCAACAGAAAGTGCTGCAATCCGAAGAGTGGCACCAATATAATCGTGGCACGCACCGCCTTCCGTATGGCCAACGGTGCCGGCTGTGCCGACTGTGGATGCAACTTGCGTACAATTACCCTCAGCACATTGATAAGAAAGACTGCAAATAAAAGATGATCCGCTTTAGGTCTGTTTTCGTGAAGTGCTTAAAGCGCTGGACACTCACTGAAACTGGCCACGAGTGAGAGAGTGATGGGCACCGAGAAGATCCACAGATAGAGACTGTCATTGATCCAGCAGCTGTAAATGCGGAAAGATTGTTAATAGGAGTCAATAATACAACGTTTTACTATTTGCTGTTTCCAATTCCGATCGAAATGGGCTTGTTTTTATTTTTCAGGCTGAATATAGCAGATTGAAGGTAAATTAGACTAAAACTTCGTTGTTCGAGTTTTGTTATTTAATCATGCAACTCTAGCCGCTTTCGATTGCGAGAGTTGCTATCAATAAAAAAATTTAAAGTGAAATTCACAACAGCACGGTTTGGTTTTTTATAAAATATTTATAGATGCTTTTAAAAATTCTTTTAAAAAATACTTCAACTGTTTAAAGGTGAAGTAGTGACGTTCATCGATTCTAAAAATGTTCAACATTATTATAATTTTCAGTTTATAATTTAGGTATTTATTTCAATGCTTTAAATGGCATTTGCTTTTAAATCCGGTGACTCTACAGCACAAGGTGTATTTACTATTAAGGTGACGTCGTCACCACAGCTGCTCTCTTTTGAGGTGGCAAATATTCGACAGTATGCCTGCAAACGTTGTCGAAGTAGGTTGTGTATCGCATGTTTTTTTTCAGTCTTCTTTACGAATAAACTCGTAGACAGAAAACAATAAAAAGAACAAGCTAATTATTATTGAAATCGGCCATTATTTTAATAACTGTTTGTAATTCCTCATTAGATTTAAGAATGTCTACATAAAATATTGTGTGCTCTGCCGTAAGAGAACTTCGGAAAGGAAGCACAGGCGTTCAATTTTCGAGTTCAAGTAGAATTTGTACCAGCCATTTCAATGACTCTGAGACGACTTATGCCAACTTCTGTACCCCAGAAGCCAGGAGTAGAGCAAGTGTTTACATTTCAAATGCCATATGTCTTCATGCTGCAGGTCCCCGGGCATATCGGCATTTGATCAAGAAGGGGCTTAAAATATTATAAATTAGTTTGAATTATTTCGTTTTATTTATTTTAAGTAAGCACTTGCTTTTCTGTCAGCTCTCTCTGAGAGCGGAGAGAGCGAGGTGAAAAGAAATTTGTCCCCTCACCACATCGGACGACGTCACCTTAATAGTAAATACACCTTGCTACAGCACACGTTTTGAAAACGACAATTATGGCCGATTTTCGGAATTCGGAACAGCAATCAACTCGTTTTGTGTCAAATCGACTCGTTTTCGGAATTCGGAACAGACCCGAAAATCATCAACCCGACTTTGGCGGAAGCGACTTTTAAGTATTTTACTGAAGTTAGTTAGATCATCGTAGCTCAGTTGCTGAATAAAGTTCAGTTAAATACTCAGGATTTTAAATTTGGAATTTTCGAACAAGTTAAGAATCCCTAAAAGGCGATATACATACATATGTATGTAGTGCAAAACATTTTTTGCAAGTAAATATAATTTTTATTTTGGCATAATTATTTACAAAAAAATTATCCGTTACAAAATTAAGCTTAAAGTTTTGTGATATACTAATTATGACTTAGAATGTTGATAAAAGTTGAATGCAGAATTTAGAAGCCAAACCATAATTAAGTTTTGGAAAGTTAGAAAATGTTGAATTTGATTTGATTTTCTTTTGGGACTACACTTTAAATCATTTATCGATATATCTATAATATCGAAAACTCGATTAATTTGTTGCGGATTTTCATAGTTTTTGATATCAAACTCGATTCACTTTTTAAAAATTAACTTTTGAAGGGATTGAGGTTACAAAGACGAACCTCAAAATGAATGTGGAATTTTGACACATTTTAAGTACATCATTTAAAAGTCAGGATGTTATTTGGGGTCGGCAGAAAGAAATTGGTTTATTAGAGGGGATCAAATGCTCGTGCTTATTCTTATAATATCTCAATAATGTTTATGACTTTCTTTTGGACAGACAAAATGACAAGCCCAAAACTAATGAATACTCACTGCTGACTATCGGTGACACTGAAGTGCCGAGCTATGCCATAGGGTATTACAAAGAGCAGGGGCGACAGCCAGCTGAATAGTTTGAACCAGCGCATCACAATCGTATCCTTCACAAAGACCTGCAATGACAAAGTCCAAAAATAAAAATAGAAATAAAAAAGAAAAGAAAGCAAAACACACACAGACGTAGAGACATACGAAGATGAGGAGAAATGATGGGCAGATAGCATTTGGCATTTGAAAATTCAATTTGATAATAGAAGATAAAATACGAGGCAAAAAGTACCTTTGAAGATACTGTAACTTTGAATGCTGTTAATTCCAAAAAAAAAAGAATCATAAAAAAGCGAATATGCTGATTAAAAAAGGACAAAAATGAAGATGTCTGTTTTGAAGCTGAGAAATAGATGATGAATAGAGAAGCATTAATGCTTGAAATTGTTTCTTTAAAAGCTTTAAGATATATCATAAAGTTTGGAGTCTGAATGCTTCACACATGACGTGACATAATTAAAATACCCTCAGCAAGGGTATAGAAAGAAACACAGTTGCAAAATCTAAGGCGATGCTTTCACATAAATTGAGAAAAGACGAGGCAGCTTCAACTTGCAACTGCAGCCTCGTTGCAAGTAAATCTCATCAGATATTCTCAGCAGTTGTTTCATGAAGTATGCAAACTTGCTCAGCAATTACAGCGATTTGCATTTGAATGAAGGAAAAGTGGGAGGCGACTCATTCTCATATGAGAATGAGGAATGAGGAATGGGAAACACATAGTATATATTGTATATGTACATACCACAACCAGGACCAAGTGTAGATGCAAACCCTCGCAAAACATCCAGAAATAGTTGACCAGCATGAAATAGTGTACGACCAAGTGGAGAGCAATGCACCAGGGCTGCAAAACGCAAAGGGCAAAGGGCAGGCACATAAAAAGTGGGGCATTATTAAATGGGGGAATAAGCTATTGTTATTTATTGATTTATTAAATTCTTGTATTTACTAGAGCTACATGAAACTTCCTGAAAATGATTACAGTTTGCACAAACCCAATTAGTTGAACATTATGTTTTTCCTATTTTTAAATATTTGATTGATTTAATTTCACTATACTTTTTTTAATTTTTTTAAAAAATTTCATTGTCTTTCAAGATATTTTAGCGAAATTAATAAAAATTGCTTATGCTTTGCAAAAATTACCTTAAGACATATTTTAATATTTTTTTTAAATTATACATTATTTAACAAAATTTAATGTAAGATGATATATTTTAAATATTTCACTTGAGTTGAAATGTCAATAACTTTTTAATTTTTTTTTTTTTTATCTTTTTTTGACAAAATCCATAAAATTGTGTGTTATTTTAAGGAAATTATTCAGTTTTATTTTTAAACAATATTTTATTAAATCTATAGTGATTTGTAAGGGTTTGGGTAAGGGCATTTTATTACTTCAGGAACTTACTGGACTCTCGGCAATGCGCTCGTAATGCTCGACAGTCAGACGATACCACAATATCCAGGCGATGCAGGTGAGAGCGAGAGAGACAAAGAGATGGACATGTATCCTGATGCGAGTGCAGCGTAAGGATCTAGGATAGGATAGAGCATCAGCATCTTCATACACAACGCCAGCTAATTGCCAAACTCGTACGTACTTAAAGCCCAGGAATATGATTATCGATATCAACAATGCCAGCAAGGATAATGCATATCCCTTCACATACAGCTCATTGACGAAATGACGAAACTGCAAATGATACCAAATACATTTTCACACTCACACTCAACTAAATTCCACATCTTTAATGTGAACTCACCTCCAGATCCTCGTAGTCCACACAGTTGGTGTAGTTTGACCAGATTTGATGGCTCTCCGGATGTCGATACCACGAACCATTTTCCAAGCAACTACAGAGCAATTTGCGAGAGCAAATGATGGCGATTATATTGGGATTAAACTATTCAATTAATTAATTGTTCACGTGACAATTTGTTGATAGAATGAAAGCCTAGAAAAGCTTAGGCTAAGCTTCTTCTTGGAAAACTCATCAAGCAAATTTGCAGTTGGCTTTTATTGATGTGTTTGAGAATTGAGAAGTCGTTGAGCGGCAAAAGTTATTTCAACGGAAGAATAGTTTCATTTCATATTATTCCAGTTGAAAAATGCATAAAACTTTTAAAAGAATTGGAGACATTAACTAGATGAGGAACTGTCTTTAAACATCCTCGAATGATTAAAGTTTCGTTCAAAGTGAAAGTAACTATTGTTATTACAGTATTTCAATAATCAATAAATTTCATTATATTTTTTTTGAGTGGTTACTTTGGGTATCTTTTAGAAGGACAGACAGACAAATGCTACTCGTAAGCCATAAACTAAAAGTAATTTTTATTATGCTAAAAAAATATTTAAATATTCAAGTCATTAATCATTAAATAATAGAAAATTTTTTATAAAATTACTCGTAATAATTCTTATCACTGATGAAATTTCTTAAAAATCAAAATGAAATTTTCAAGAAATATAGCTTATAATAATTATGTTCCCTGGTTTAGAGTTATACAGGGATGCCATAGAAATCGCAAGCGAAATAGAATCCCGCAGAAAGCATTTCAGCACGGAAATTTCCGAGGTGCCACAGAACTTCGAATGATTTAATGTTTTTTAGCAATTTCACCAACCTTTTCGAACTAAGCTGCTAAGGGCTGACACCTTCTCAGATTAAATTACATAAGGGTTTGTTTGGCAACTTTTTTAAGTTTATAATTGCAGAACAATAGGTTTTTAATTTTTTTCATATTTAATTAATATAATTTAATTTATTTATGTAATAATTGATTTTGTTTAGCTGAAAAAAATTTAAAAGTTATTGGCGCCGAAAAAATAAAAATTACTCGACAACTCTAGCAATTGTCTGCCATTAGTCTGGCAACTCTTCGTGAAAAATGTTTTCACAAATTGCACAAGTTAAAGGTTTTTTTCGGTAAAACTTGATTTGGCTCAATTTGCCTATTTTTGTAATGCTTAATTTAAAGAAAACTGAAGTGGTTCCATATTTTTTTTTAAATACCTTACTTCGAATACGGACTAAAAAATGTGGCATCGCTGACCCTGACTTTGAAAATGTGAATCGGACTAGGTGGCAGCATCGGACGCCAGCGGATTTATCGCTAGTTTAATACGCGTAAAATTATTCTGCGATTTGACCTGTGGCACATCGAAATGAAATTGAGATGAAATTCAAGCGAAAGCGACTTCTGTGGCATCCCTGATAGCTAGTAATATTTAGGGTTTTTAGTTATTCCCACATATAAATAACGGATTATTTGTAAAATCATTTCGTTTCGACGATTCAATATTGAACTCACGTTTTATGGGCCAAGAACTTGGTATTGAAGCCCTCGACAAAGTCGGGGCAATATTGACTCAATACTGTGCCAGCTGGGGTGCGTGGCCAGCACAGATATCCATCAAAATTCAGGGGACAATAGAGGCGTTCTGTTTCATTGTTGGTGTTGTTGCTGTTGTCTGGGATTGAATGCTGATTTGTTGGCATTGTTGCGGTTAGAACCGTCGCATAAAGCTCATTGTCACTGGCCGCCTGCTCGTCAACATCCTGCATATCAATGGAGCCCCGTTCCTGTTCCAAGAAGCGAGTCGCATAGTCCTCCAGCAGCAGCTCCTCTGCATCTGGAATTTGGAGATGTGCATACATGGAATCTGTCTATCAATAGGGCTCATTGATTGGCTAACCTGTTGCCCGGCCCTTTGACTTTGTGGAATTCTGATAGCGATAGACGCACTCGGCATACAAATGCCCCAGAAATGTGCGTAGATTATCCTGCGGCTGTGGTGACATCTCCCACGTGGATCCTGTTGCCATTGTTGCCACCTCCACTTCCACTTCCACTCCTGCAAATGGACCAAAGGCAACGTATCATTCGTGTGTGTGGGATAATTCTCTTATGCCTCGCAAGCCAAAGAGTTTTATCCAAATTCGTTTCTACACAGAACAAACAACAACAAAATAAATAAAATCATTCTTCTTTCTTTCATTCTTTCTTGAATTCTTGTTTGAAATTCTTGATTATTCAGCACTAACATTGTAGTCAAAACCGGAAAACACATGTGATTTTACTAAATAATTTCATTTAGAACCCCGATAATCAAAATATCTGTGAAGAAGAAATTAAAAAATCGTACTTGAGTCATGAGTTTTATTTTACTCCAGAGTCCCCAATTTTTTTCGGTGTACATATACACTCGCAATTTAAAGTTATTATTCTTATTATTCGCCTTGAACAGTTTCGAATTTTTTAGTCAAATTATTATTTGCGTTAGGTAATGTACCTATGTCAACTGTCTGACAGATGCCGACGAACTGACGACACTTTGTTGGGGCAATATCTAATTAATAAATATTTCACTTTCGTCGCATTGTGGAAATCTAATTAATTTTTGCGATATTTATAAAGGTTGCAGCTAAAGGATATTCAATAAGTAAGAACACTTGTTACTGACAGCTTGTCTGTTGTATAAATATAAAAATAAACTTATTAATATTTTACTATTGAGTATTTGTCAAGTAAAAAAGATATCACAGTGTTTTTACATATGCCGGTTAAAAGAGCCGATTAGCCACTTAATTTTATTGAAAGTAACAAAGATAATAATATAATTGCACAATCATGATGCTAAATTTTTCTGATTGTGTTACTTTGTTATCGATAAATCAAATCATAAATTAAAAGGAAGAACAAAATAAATAAGGACTCTTATAACTTATTAAGTTGGTTTGCATAAAAAAAAAAAAAAAGTACCAAACAGACTCTGGACTCTGTCTATTTTTGAGGAATAGGAAAAGTGCTTTGAGCACTTTGCGCCAAATTGTTTTGGTATAAAAAAAAAGTAGCAGTTGTGACAATAAATGAAATGACAGCTTTAATTTTGTTTCAAGTTTACATCAGATTTGGATTGGTGATGGATGATATTTGATTGATGTATCATTAAGTCTTGACAAGTTGCATAAAAAAAAGGTTTAACAATTGTTCATTTTATCTTTATCATTTGTAATATATTTATTTGTCACTCAGAAACAACAAAACAATATTCTAGTTAGTAATATTAAATTATTTTCAGTCTATAGCTAATTTACTTATTAGCGACTGCCTTTATGAATTTATATTACGATTATTCTGATTGTCAGCTAGTTGAATTTTTAAATGGAAATTGTTACAGTTGAGTCTAGTAAATATATATGAATTTACATATGTATATACAATTTACATTTACTCAGTGAAGTGGCGTTGCAGTGAAATTAATTTACAAACTGTTGTGAAGCGTTAACACACAGCATCCATCCAGCCCACAGGTGTGTAAATATATTTGAATATCTGTTGTTGTTGCTGTTGTTGTTGTTGTTGTTTCTGTTGTTGACTATGGCAACAGATTGCACAAGCTGACAATGTGATGACCTGAGGACATGTGAGTGACAGTGTCCTTCATCTACACACTGTGGCAACCAGGAGCACAAAAAGCTGGGCACAGTCAACAGATTCAGGGATGACAACAGATTCCGATAAATCAGTTTATTGTCTAATTAATGAGCGTTCATTCGTTACAGACGCTTTGCGCCCTTTGGGCATTCCACTTGTAATTACATTCCAGAGGCTGCAACTCTGCGATGCTTAAATGAAATGCGCTTTTTGTCTGCTTGCATCGATCGAAGTACACACACACACACACACACACACATGCTTGACTTAACTGTACAAGTTTGTTGTCTTACTTTGTTATATTTTTAATCAAAACTCATTTCGCTTCATTGAGTTTTAAAACCGACAGTCACTTAAACACTCACACATACACACACACACGCACACGCACACGCACACTAACACATGCCTTATAAAAATTTAGTTAATGCATTGCAGTATAAGCCCAACAAAAGATTAAAAGAAACGACATGCAAGTCATGGTACACGTGACGTATGCTTAATTTATATTTTACTCGCTGTCAGATATAATATAATAGAAGGAATCTACAAAAACTATTTTCAAAATAAAGCAAATTTCAAAATGCATAAGCCTCAACGTGTATTAAGTTACCACATGCAACTTTTTGTATACCCTGTAGTTGCAGAAATCTGGTATATTTGTGTACGAAGAATATGTGGAATTAAATCTTTAAATGTGATTAAAGAAATAAAAGAGTGAACATGCTCGACCAAAAGTTACCCTGTATTTGATATAAATCGCTTAAAGTCTCCAAGATCGTAGCATTTTAATACACTTTATAAGAGTTGAGTTAACATACATTGGCACAGCTATAATACCCTAAGTAATAAAGTCCAATTTATAGTATTTTAATGGGTGCAAAGTTTAATGTAAACCTTTGGATTTTCGCCAATGTTTTGGCATTTAAAATATAAAGATGATCCCTTACTATATAAATCGGGGAACATTCAACACTCTCCATCAAAATCTGCACAAGTAAACTTTACCAAAAACAGAAGAATAAGTTCACCAATCAAAGTTAATGGCACAGCCCTTCCAATATCTACACATCTACACATCACTAGTACCTCGGACTCACACAGGACAAGTCTCTAACCTTCAAACATCATATCAAGACATTAAGATACTCAATCCAAAACAGATTCAAAAAGTTACGTTGGCTTCTAAATGCATCATCAAAACTCGCACTTTTCTCCAAAGTACTCTTGTTCAAAGTATTTCTCACGCCCATTTGGACTTAGGGTGTGGCCATTTGGGGTATCGCTGCCGACTCACACATACACTCTTCACAATTAACACTAAACAGGATTATGAGGGAACTGGTTGGAAGCCACCCTTGATCAGGAACTCGTTTATCAGGAGTGACTTCACATCAGTACTGTCATGGAAAACATCAATAAAATCGCTAAGAAAAACTCCCATCAACTTTCATCCCATAACAGCCCGCTCGAAAGAAAGCTCCTTTCAAGACACTTTCCCAGAAGAAGACTCAAACGCATTTTCATTGATCATCACAAAATGCGTCCTTAAATCACTTGTTCTCTTTGTCATGTCCTTTGTAACTGCGGATTATGTCTTTTAGATGTTCGCTCAATAATAAAAGAAAAATATCTAAATATCTATTTTGTTTACTACATATTTATTATTTGACAACATTTGTGTCTATTTTACTCCATCAACTATAATAATCTCTTAGTTTACATTTATTGCTGTTTACTTGCGGCAAGAAGATTATCACAATGAATCCCTGGCTACCCGTAAATAAATTTGAAAGGAAAATCTGACGAGCTTAAACAAAATACAACTGACAACTTCACTTTTATTGCAGTTTGCTCTTTAGTTGGCGAATTAAAGTGACAAACAAGTCTAATAATTGTATAATTTACTTGGAAAATATTTTATTGTTGTTGTTTCTATTGTTGTTGTTGTTGTTGTTCTTGCTGCAGCTGTGAAGCTGTTGTTGTGGCATGACAATTAGTTCAGCTATCTGTCAATAGGGGGCGCTGCATATTCCTATTAGCTGCAATTAAGGAGCGCTAATTCAATTCAGTGACATTGCGTATACGCCACGTGCAACACGGGAATATTCATCTCTCTCGCTCCTTTCTCTTTCTCTCTTGCTCACTCGCTCTTTGTGCTGTAGAAATATGATATTATCATTGCATAGACCCAGAAGCATTTGCTTTGACCAGCTGCTTGAACCCCTTTTGCTCTCGAGGCTCACTTAAAAGGACTAAACGGGCTTTTTGAAATCGCCATGTGGACAGCTTGAGCTCCGCCCAACTGGACATGAAATTGTAAACGCTATTGTTCTGCTATTTGTGTACTGCGAGCCTTGCATCGTTTTAATGGGTCTGTGATTGTAGCTTAGGGCTGAAATTAGCATAAATTGGAAGTGAAATTGGATGAGAGCGACAAAGAAAGTTCGTTAGCAATTTGTTTCTTTTGTTTTTCAATAAAGTGCAGTTTCAACTCAGAAAAGATGACCATGGAGGTGGCAAGTGAATAGTGTTTTAATTCAAGCTAAATCAATAGAACATTTGATGTTAAATTACTTTTAGTTACTTTGGTGAGAAGAAGATTTTGAATGAAATGTGAAAAAAGCGATTAAACAGTGATTAAATTGACATATCCCATGAACATCAGTAAGAGTATGATAATTAGTGATGTATATTAAAACTGTAGGTCCAGCTTAATTAAAATTAGAAGAAAAGTGTATTTTATTACCTCGATACAGTGACCAAAAATGATCGAATTAAACTACTTGAAAATCGCATCCGCGGGATTTGAGCTTCTGATTTCATAGAAAGATCTTCCGAAGCAGCGAGGAAAAAAACAAATTCCATAAATTGGGAAAAATGTGAGAGTAACTTATGGAAAACAAAGTTCCAAAAAAAAAAAAAAAATATTGAAACCAAAACGTTTCGTTGCATAAATTAAATAGATATTGAAATTTATGTTTATGAAAGCAAAAAAAAAAAATATAGGAAGAAAAATTGCCGCCGGAAAGGAGAATGAATATGAATAGGAAGACGAGTGTGAGTATGAGTATGAGTGCGAGTGTGAGTGCGAGTGTGAGTATGCTTAAGAGTTTGAATCGATATTGTTAGTCGCGAATCGAGCTGTGATAATTATATGTACACAAGCTGAATACTCCAACTGAATGCTGAGTATTGTTGATGAATTGTTACTGTTTGTTGTTTAACACACACACACACACACACACACACACACACACACACACACACATACACTTACAGAGGGTGGTTGGAGAGGGGGGTGTGTCGGCTGTGTGTCGCCTAGTTAATGTAAACTGTGGTTAATGATGATGATGACGGCAGGGCCAAGTAGCCCGACAGCGGAAATCGAAACACACACACACCCCTACAACAAATACACACACACACACACACACACATACACAGCATTAATATTGGCAGCTCGATTTGTTCATGCAACAATTTTTGTCGTTGTTGCTCTTTTTGTTTTTTTTTAAGCAATTATAATAATAAATGAGTTTAGCTATTGCGAAAGCTGTCCACTCAATTTGCTGGTATTAGAGAGTGTGTGTGTGTGTGTGTGTGTATGGGTCACTAAATGCAATTATGTTTTTGTGTGTGTGTGCACATTTTGCGGCTCATTGCCTGGCTAAGAGAGAGGGCCCTAACATTCGAGTCGAGCGCCACAGCACAATGGAGCTGAAAATCGCTGTAGTTATGTTTCTGCCATAAATTGGAAAAGTTTATGAAACATGGCAATGTGGTTTAGACGAGGTCCTTTGATCCCTTCGCTTGGTAACCAGTTACGAGTAGCGTCGAGTATTTAAGTCAACTCGAACTTAAGTGAGTTTATTCTGTTTCAACTATTTGGTAACTAAAATGTATTATAAATAAAAGTGTGCCCGGATTAATTCACACTGCATAATTAAACAAAGTCTAAGCTTTTTTTAATGATATTATTAACGTAATTTGTATAAAGTCGATAAAAATTGTGTTGAAATCAGAAAATTAATTCATTTCTGGCGTTTTCTTAAAAATAAAATTAAAATCCAAGTCTTTTTTTCGGAATTTGAATTTTGATTCACTAGTAGAAATAGTGATGTATAAAAGAAGGTTTAAAAACTCGATACTGATTTTTGAACTTTAAAATATTAATATACAAATATTAAGATGAATAGGTTTTTATTTTAGGATTATGTAATTTCATAAATAAATACAGTTTAATGATGTATCGAGTTGTTTTACATCAATAGTTTCTACCCAAAATTTGATAATTTATTCTAGTCTTAACAAAATGCTTTTCGATCAGACTAGGTCAAAAATTTATAAATTGTATCTAATAAGTTTGACTCGAAACATCTGCAATAACAAAATAGTTTTTTGTATAACAGCTTATTTTTAAAAAAGCAAATCGACAAAATCTACCAAGTTTCGTTGACTTTACTTCAATATAAACTATCAGGGGTGCCACAGGAATCACTTTCGCTTGAAAATTGCATACAAATTTAAGTCAAATTCAAGTGGAAGAGATTTCTGTAGCACACATGTATAATTACAGATTTAAAGGCAGTTATAAACTTTCACAAAATTGGAATTTGTAGTTCTTCTAAGCGTAAATCGTATTATTTATTAAGTAATTTATTAAGCATTAATTTGCTTGAATTCTTTTCATTTTCCGTCTTGTAAGATTACTATTTACTCCACAGTACAAAGTTGTTCACTTATCCGCCGTATTTGGCAGATTGTTTAGCTGATTACCTGCTAGTCTGGCAGTATTTTTATTCTGCTCTTTATTCAATTCTTTCTAGTGATTTGTAGCTGAACAAATTTATTTGGTTTTTGGTGCTTTTTTTATCGACAATAAATTAAACACAAAATTAAAAAAAAATCGAATTAAAACGATTTTTGTTTATGTAATTTATTCTTGATTATTAATTACTCAGCATCATTTTTACGCATTTATAAAAAAAAAATATTAATATTTTCACATCATTTCGGAGCACAAATAAACAAATGTTTTTGGTACGTGAATGCGATTAGTTATACTTAACTAAATATGATTCTCAAATGCGAATTTTTAAGAGAACTGAGAGAAAATCACTTACAAATGCTTTGCACTTTCGTATCGCTCAATTAACGCGCTGCGGCTGCTGTTTTGCTTATTATTTATTTACACAAGATATTCGAAATTTATCTGGCGCCAAAAACATATCACAAGTCCCGAAACTAAACTGAAAACGCTGCCTGATTTCCCAATCGACTGTTCGGCCGCGCGGCAACTGGGCAAATGAACCGAACCGAGTCGAAGCGAAGCGAAACGATGCGAAATATTTCTTATGGCCACGCAGCAGAAACTGTCCATCATTCACACATGCCAAGAGCCCAAAAACCACACAGAGCCACCCACCAACAGCCACCCAGAAGCCCAAGCGAAAAAAGCCTTGCGCACTGCTTTGCCGACGCGTGCGATGACTGGGAATGTAAGTGGAATGTAAGTGGAGTGCAAGTGGATGCTAAGTTGGGCACAAAGCAACAAGTTGTACTACAACAAAATATGGCTCAACACTGAAAATATGATACTGCAGGGGCATACAGTCATTCTTTGTCTGTATGTGTGTGCGCGTGTGTGTGTATGTGTGTTGTTATGTGGTGGGTGTAACTGTGAGTGTTTTCAGACTATTATACCCTCTATTTCTTTAAAAATAGGCATACAATTTCAAGAATAACATAAAGAATATTCGTCTAAAGTTCGCCATTTTTAGAATATGATTGCTGAAAGAGACCAAATTATAATATACCAAAAGTGGTCTGAAATAAGCTACATTTTCTAATTCTTTTGTTTGTTCACACTACAAGTCTAATTTAAATTTTTAAATGAAATATATAGATAAATTAGGGAATCTGTTGAATTATCATTAACTTAAGCCAATATTTTAGCCTAACTTAATAAAGGCTTTGTTTATAAATAAATAAATTATTTCTTAGATTTAATTATAATTTTGGCATTTTAAGTATATTACTAGTATATAAATAATTGAGTTCTTTTGTGAATATTACACATAACAATATTAAATTCTCGATGAAAGTTTTAAGTCGAGAATTCTTGGACAAAACTCTTAATTTTAGACCATATACATATTTTGTTGATACTTTTAGGGTATCTTTCAGTGTCGTGCTCGACCGACAATCGCATTGTTCATCCTGACAGTTGCACAGCGGGTGAACTATGCGAAGTCGCAGGGGGAGAAGGGAGTTGACTGATTTGCCAGCTGGTAACAGAGTTTGGCAAATGAAATGTTGCTGAAAATAAATTGAAATACTCGTAGTTTGTAGTTCTCTCTTCTCAGTTCAGTTTATACCTAAGAGAACAGTTGAGCAACTCGTTCAAGCAGAATTCCAAATGCTCACAGCTGTTGTGGCTCACACTCAGTTCCAAAGATGACAAAGGAAATTGAATATCACAAATTGATAAGATATACATACTTATTATGCATTTGTACATACATAACATATACACGGCAAGGCAAATCCCAGCTCAGAAGTATCGTTCACATTGATTTGCCTAGATTTACACCGAGGTACAACATCGTGAACTCACTCAACTCAATCTTTTTGCCGTCAGTTGTATTCAGAGGACTTAGCCAACAGTTGGATGTAGTATTTATAGTGAAGTATTTGAAATTTATTGAGACAGTCTAAGTGCAGACAGATTGCTGAGGAGTTACGCTCAATTTGAGTTGTCTATTTTAGTTCATAATTTTACAAATAAAAGTAAGAAAAAAGAAAAGCTTTTAATTTCACAATGCTGATTCCTTTTTCCTATTTTTAATTTCTTGAATTACAATTAGTGTTCAAATATTTATTGAAATTGTTGTTAGCTTTTAAGTCAAATATGCTTATTACAACTATTCTAATCTATAAGTTTGTTTTCACTTTGAAAACATAATTTCTGTGTAATTTAATATGTAATTGTGATTTTCTAAAGACGAAAGAGTTGCCAACTAGCTGCAAATCCCAAGTATCAGCTACTAATCTATGATTAGTTGTAACAACTGAAACAAATGTTTTAAATTAGTTTTTGTGAAGTTGTTGCTTGAAGTCATTTCTCTGGCCTCAGCTGGCTTAATAATTGCTCTGGGTTTGTATCGCAGTTTCTAAGCTTTAATTACTCTGTACTTTAGCTGCAGCCCACTTGGATTTCAAGTAAATGCAACCAATGACTCTCAACTTATTTTAACAATTTAGCTCAGTACTTTTATCTCACAGAAATTCATAGATTGCGTTATATTTAAATGATGTTCAGTTGACCTGACTTTTTTTTTTTTTGGGCAGTTGCTTATATTTTAAAGGCTTCTTAGAACAGACAACTCGATTTTTCAATGTCTAAATATCTTAAGATAGTTTTTTATGAATATAATAATATGATCAAATAATCCTAATAATATTTATCGATTTCTTCATTATTTTTTATAATACATAATTTTAATTTATTTCTTACTCATTTCAAATATTCTCTTTTATGGTTGAAATATAAATGTTGTTAAATTTGATGGCTGAACCTTCAAGTTCTTCAACTTCATAACAATTTCAATAACTAGAAAAAAAATAAAAATAAAAGTGTATAAATAGGAGAATCACTTGATGTAGATTTTTAAATGCAATTTCTAAAAGTTATATAATGCAATTCATTTAACATTTTGAAACATTGAACATTAAAAAATTGTGAAGTCATTCAACATTAACATTTTAATTCATAAAAAAATACAAAATTGATGACGTAAAAGACAAAAATTGATTGTAGTTTTATTGTTTTTTTATGTTATATGAATTGAAATAAAATATATTGGTAATGAAATATATATAAACAATTATGATTTAATTACCTTAATATGAATGAAACGTGAAATGTCACTCTGAACTAAAGTTTAAACATTATTGATAAACCAAAGTTGTTTTTAACAACTTCTTTTCGCACTTAATTATAAAAAATGTTTTTCTAAATTTGTATGTTTAATTTTTTTTGCTGTTTCGTAATTGGCTTATAATAAAAAGAGTTGGCCAAGTGCACGTTTTGGCCAGATAGTGCTTGTTGGCTTTCAGAGGTGCCATAATATGAAAGTGAGTGTCTTAGCCGGGTGTGAGTGTGAGTAGCAACGGCAACGAGTACCCGGTCCAGTCGAGTCTGAATCACGTGCGACGGCGATAGAACATGAATGCGAATGTGTTGATCATTTGTGCGGGACAAAGGCGGATTGGTGACCCAACCACCCAACCACCTGACCACCCGACACTCGATGCATAAAAAGGCGGTGGTGCAGTGGGTCAAGACATCAGTTGACACCACAGGCACCACAGAATGACAGCTCTCAGTTTCACTCTGCTCCTCGGTCTGGCTTTAATTGCCAGTGCTGAGTTCTATGGCGGCAACTACGACGATGTCTTCTCCAGTTTTGGCCAGTACGATTACCTCGCTCCCTCCGCTCCCTCCGCCTCGGCAGCGGTGCACACGGATTACGCTCAGTATGGCGAAGCGGCTCCTCTTTTTGGTGGATCGCTTTATGGAGGCTCCAACTTCAAAGCTGGCGCTGGGAGTTCGTACGCCTATGCGGCAGCTGGAGGACCGAATGGCGCGCGGGCAATTGCCGAGGCTCCAGGTCCCAATCTGAGTCCCATATCCCTGACATATGGCAAGAAGAATGCGGGCAAGGCGTCAACTTATGCTTCAAAAGCTGCTGTGGCAACCAGCGGATATCCGAGCTATGTTCCTTATCCAGTGACATATGCACCTACTACAGAGGCTATAACAACTGAGGCACCTACAACTGAGGCCCCAACAACTCCTTCAACGGAAACCCCAACAACTGAGGCACCTACAACTGAGGCCCCAACAACTCCTTCAACGGAAACCCCAACAACTGAGGCCCCAACAACTCCTTCAACGGAAACCCCAACAACTGAGGCACCTACAACTGAGGCCCCAACAACTCCTTCAACTGAAGCTCCTATAACTCCGGAAGTAACAACTGAGGAGGTAACAACTGAGGAGGTAACAACTGAGGAGGTAACAACTGAGGAGGTAACAACTGAGGAGGTGACAACTGAGGAGGTAACAACTACAGAAACCACAACAGGTGAACCAGATGTAAGTGCAACAGTTTCAGCCAGTGATTTAAAAAAAAACGAGTTTAAAATATTTATAAATATGTATAAACATAATTGCTATATATTTATAAAAATATTTTTATGCATGTTTTTACATAAATATAAATATTTTTATATGCCATACAGCATTCAATTTGTCGAGTTATTTTACATCACTCGATTTAATACTCAGCAGCTAATAACATTTCTCATCTCTCTCTGTCTCTCACTCCCTCTCTCTTTCTCTCTACTCTTTTTCAGAACAATTTCATCCAAATAGCCGTAAATGGCATTATATTCACAGCCGTTTCGTTTACGGGCTGCGAGACACCCAATGTCGTGGTAACTCTGACCATTAACGGAGTCCCAACAACAGCTTCAGGCTGCATTTAATTCTTAACAATTTAGAGCAGTCAGCAGTATCAAAATATATGTGTTCATAAATGAACATACTTTTTGATCACCCCTCGGAATGCGCCACCACATGTGCAACACACATGTTTCCCACACGGATAGATAATACATAAAATTAGATCAAACTAGACAATGAGTAAAAAGCAAAAAAAGCAAAAACCAAACATACATAATCTAAAAACTACTGTCGATTCTATCTAAATAAGTACATAAGTCAATACACTGAGTAGGAAGAAGTCAGAAATACACTAATACTATACTTAGGGATGCGAATTAATTTAATTTAATCAATTAATAAAATTTTATAAGTAATATTTAAATAAAAATCTTCTCTGTAATCGATATACATATGTATTCTAAAAATTATCTTTTTGTGATTGATTCATCATAATAATCAATAATAAAGCTGATCATTTTTAAAGACTCATAACTCATGGGCTTTTATTAATGGGCTCACTTAGGCGTAAAATTGGATAGCCACAATGTGTTCATTTAATTGAATATCCAATTGAATGGAATTGAATGGGATAGCATCACTTATCGAGACACGGGAGTTTGCCATTGTTTTTTTTCTGTCATTAATGGGGTATAATAATTTGAATATAAAATATGTTACAACTTGAAGATGAAATATATTATGAAATATAGTCTGGATCAGACTTAGAAGCTCGTTTCAGCTTGAATAAAAATTGATTAGAAAAAATAATTAGAATTTTTATATCCTTAAGGTTTATCCTGAGCAAGTTATGTAATAATCGAAGAACTGTGTTGTAAGTTCTGACTAGTAGACTAAATAATAAGTTAGATTTGCAGTACTAAAATGCTGAGTTGCAATTTTCTTTAAACTATTTCAAACACACATAACAATTTAGAATAATGAAGGGTATTTTGACTTCAACATAAAGAGCGTATTTAATGTTCCTATCTTTTTTTGTTTTGCGTTTCATATTCAATTTTCAGTCATCTACTTTTTTCCGCGGCATTTCCGCTTTGTTGTTGGCCATTGTTCGAGCTAATCCGACGACAATACAGTGGCATTAAAAAGCTTAAAAAAAAAACAAAAACAATGGAATAGGTCCTAGAAAGAACCTGGAGTGGCTATGGTTATGGTCATGGTTGATGAGTTTTGGCATTGCGGAAATTAAGAATAGGCCAAAGCTGATGCCGCCAGCAACACTTTGCATTACAAACAAAATACATTTAGATCCAAATTGTCTTTTGTTCTCACCACGCTACACTTCCATTTTCGTTGTTTTTTGCACTCGTTTCATTTCAGGTACCTAAATAATAATTTATTTTTCCATTATCCGGCGGCTCAAGTGGCAGAAAATATACATATATAAATTGTCCTGGACTTTTGCTCTTTAATTGTAATCTGTGCGTTGCTATTAATACTGTTTTTTTCCACAAATTCAGGCGTCCTCCAATTTCACTTGTCACTTGTCATTGTCATTAAATTATACTCTAAAATATTGTATTCTATTTTTATACATTTGTTTTTATCACTTTACATTAAAAATATTTAAATCCTTATATTTTCTTTCTCTGAATTTACTAGTTACCATTAATTAACATTTAATTAGATTTTCCCAACACGCAAATTCGGTAAAGAAAGCTAAGAAAACATCTTCAAAAGTTGATTAAGTTCATTTCATTTCATTCACACTACGATTTGCATCTTCTTCTCTTTTTATTGCATTTCTTTGCCTGAGTATTTTTAACTCTTTCGAATTCGTCCAAAACAATTTATAATTGAATTTAATTTCATTCCGTTTTACTTTGATTTGATTTGTTGGCAGTGAACGCCGCGGGCTCCGCATCTTTCTTCAATTGCTGCCAATAATTTTGCTCATTAAAAGTTTTCAGAATCGCAAAGAATGAGTTGAAGAAAGCGCAGGTGGGACTGGACTACACTAAAATTGGAATACCCTGCAATTTAACTAATAAACTACATTCTTATCCTAGAACTTGGGACTTTGACTTTTATAATATTTGCAAACAAAGAAAATCTTTTTTATTTTTGGATTTTAAAAATTGCATTTAAATATTTTGCATCATTTACAAGAAATAAATATACCCTATTCTTATTGTATACACTGTCTAGAAATGTAAATGAACAAAAGTCATGGAAACTCTTTTTAGTTTTTCTCACACCTTCGACGTATCAGAAGATAAACACAAGAGACAGAATGTAGGAGATAGAGAGAGAGAGAAGGAAAAACAAAACTAAAATAAATTGTATAAATGTGGAACTGTTGAAATTTAAAAACCAGCTGCTTGTCTTGGCCGTGGCCGATAACTGTTGTCAATTTGGCCAAGCCAATTGTTCTTCCTCTTGGGTTCTTGTGGCCATTGTTGTTGTTAACAGCATCTTAAGCCGGTTATCGACAAGCGTTCAAGTCACATAAATCAGCATATTTCTTTTTTTGGACTCGTATACCCTACAAATGGGTAGCATGAACGTGTTGAGTAACATCGTCAGGTACTTGTAGGGCTTATAGCTAAGTATTTAGTATTTTTTACAAGGAACCTTTTTGTATTAATATATAAATGTTAGTTCGACATTTCGATATATATCGATCCTTAATATTTGATTTTATTTATAAAACGTAGAAATGCCTTTTTACCAATATATATTAAAAATAAATAAGCAAATACAGTTTAATTAAAGGCAACGTTAAATTAATTTGAAATAAATAGGTAAAGGTGAATTTAGATGCGCTTGGTAAGCAAATACATAATTTAACATAAATATTCTTAGTTTTGAGACAAGAATCGTAGTGCTTGCCGTTTATTTTCAAATCAATGTTTACATATGTATATAAACTGTTCTACTTTAAATAGGGTATTTTAGAATCGACTTCACGCCTTGCTGCGTCTACTTACATCTGATATTTTTTAATAAATTTGCTTAGCTGGGCAAATATTTTATTTAAATTTCCGAGGGCATAAATCAAAGACGCTGCCAGCCAATACTCCAATCCATTGGGTGTTGTGTTGACGGCGCTGTAAACGTTGCTCAGACCAAAATTTGATTTGATTTCATTCGATTTTGAATTGATATTTATGGCCGCAGAATTGGCTTATACTCGTGGCATTGCGTATACGCCCCGTTGTTGTTTACAATTAGCCTAAAGATGTAGACTGAGGAGAGGGGAATTGACGGAGGCAGAGGCACTTGTAGGCACGGAAGATGTGTGTTTGTTGTTTTTATTGGCCTTGATTACTTGAACTTGCCCGAAAAGTGTTTTGCACTTGACTCTTCAGTGTGTGTGTGTGTGTGTGTGTGTGAGTGCGTGTGTGTGTGTGTGTGTGTGTGTGTGAGTGCGTGTGTGAGTTTGCTAGTCCCACAGTTTAATGCCGGAAATCAAACGAATCGATTAATGCGCCACAATTTACGACACCTGACGCTTGTTCTGTCTATGAAAGCCCCACTTTGGGGCATTGCATAAATTACTTGCCTCCTATTGAAAAGGGTAGAAGAAGAAGAAGGAAAGCTCGAGGCCGACTGCTCATGACTCCGTAATCCTGTTTATGGCTCCAGCCTGAAGAAACCATCAATTGCATGCGGGTTCCGTAATAAATACGGATTTAGCCATGACCAGCTAAGCAATTGCCTTGCTAGTTAGTTAAGAGAATGAGCACTTATGAAAAGACCGACTTGAGTTACCCTGTACAGAATAAAATAAATTTGTGCTCGACTATAAGCCACTTTTTCATGTCCATCTCAGAACTAAGAACTTTGTTCTAAAAAATGCGTTGAGAACATGAAAATCTTGGAGTATGAACATTTCTAAAAACATTTCAATTAAGACCAAATTCTTATTTTTAAGATCATAAAAACTTATATTTTTAAGACCACAAATCCTAGTATAAGAATAAAACCTTTTTATTTTTTAAGATTATATGTTTTGAATACTCAAGACAAAAAATCTCATGTAAAGATTAAGCTTCCTAACATTTTAAGAAGAATGCAGTAAGTGTAAGTTAGCTTGAGGTCTAGTAATGTCATATGACACTAACAACAAAACACTTGCAAAACGTATTGAGCATGGCTCGGTAAACAGCTGTTTTAAAAGATGCCAATCTCTATCATCAGTACCGTTGTGCTGACTTGACCAGCGATCCAAGCCTAATGTCGTCTTTGAGGCGCCAGAACCAGTTGTGAATTCCAAGTCTCAAAAAGTTTGTTGTTGTTAAGAGAAAAAGATCTAAGACTAAGATCTTAAGACTTTTTAGAATAATATTCTTAGTTTTAGTAATTTGGTCTTAAAATGGTCTTATTTCAAAAACAAAATATTTAAATTTAGGAATTTTATTTTTATATTAAGAGCTTACGAGTTTCAAGATTAATATTCTTAGTTTTCGTAATTTGGTCTTAAAATATTCTTATTTCAAGAGCAAAATATTTGAGATGAATGTTTTTGGTTTTAGAAAGTGGTCTTTTTTTTCAGTGCAGGGAACGTAATCTCTATAAGATGTATTACACAAATTACATAATTGTGATTTTACGATAATTTTCAAAAATTTTCATTATTGACAATGCTTATTTGTTAGAAATTTTATAGAAATCTGCCTATCAAATATTCATTATATTATATTTTATTCAAATTGCTTTGAAGGTGTAACTTTGATAATATTGATTTTGGCTTCTAACTTCCCAAACTTCCTTCAACTCTTATATTTGGCTTCTTTTGAATGGTTGCACCTATTCTCATTCTAGGGAAATTCCCAGCTGAAAGTGTTCCTTTAAGTCTGGCTAATAAGAAGATCGTCTCCCATCACTTTATTATTAAAATTTAGCAGATCTTTTCCCTGCCTTCTATAAGAATTTGTATGCTACAAAGGGATTTGCCGTCGACTAGTTGCATGCGCAGTTGTTCATGAATAAATCAGGTTTAAGCAACGGTCAATTGTTAAATAAAATAAAATTATGTTACCAAAAATAAAATAAAATAAAAAATATATTGCAAATAGCAAGTGGCAAGTGGCGAACGGCAGCCAACAAATTGGGGCACGTTGACAGCGGTCTGTGGCAAAGGACGAAGTTGGACATTTGGCAACAGTGCAGACGAGAAAAAGAAAACAAAAACAAAATTAAATATACATGAAGCGCGCAATTACCAAATTTGTATGTGCAATGTGTGTGTGTGCGAGTGTAGAGATGTGTGTGTCTACGTCAGTGTGTGTGTGTGTGGCAACGTCGACGGCAATGAAATTCAATCCAGTGTCCATTTCTTGTAATTTCTTTTTGTGTGTTTTTTTTTTATTTTCTTTCGCTGTTTGTGTTGGCATTAAAATTTAATAAGCGCCCAAAAGTCGGCTACAATAAAACGGGAGTCCGAGGCCGGTAAATTCATAATTCCACGTCCGTCCGACTGTCCGCCTGTCCGCCCGTCCGTCCGTCCAACATTGCCCCCAAATTATGCTATTAAAAAATAAGAAGCGAAAAAACAACACGAGCAGCAGGAACAGAACACAGCACAAAATGACAAACGATGTGTGCGGCACTTGAACACAAATTGACATTGGATCTAGGTCTTCGCATCAGACAGGTATTCGGACAATAGAAAATAGCAGCTGTATGACCTAAAACAAAAAAAAGAATAGCAGTTATCCTTCGCCTGCCGGCTAAGCTCCTTGGGATAAACTCTCGGGGATTCCGGGCATAGAATTCACATATCTTTCCCTTTTTTTCCATTAGCTGTAAGCAACATGTGGAAACTTGAAAACGGGGAAAAGAGAGAGAGAGAGAGAGAGGGAGGAAGAGAATGAGAAATATTGAGAACATAAATACCGAGCTAAAGAGCTTTCAAGCACAAATATACTTTATCTATTTGATCCGTTGTTTTTATGTTTATTCCAATTCGAGTTCCACACCCTAAATCAATTTCTTTGTTATTTTATTTTTAATGCTTAGAGTAAAAAAAAAATATACTTAAATTTTAGTTGAACATATGTGGGAATGGGTCTGGCAACGCCGCGCCGCTCAGCCTTCCCATCAGAGTAATCGAAAAGACGATATCCATCGAGCATCGACGTGAAGAATTAACAGAATTTACTTGAATTACTTATTATTTCAGACTTTAAATATTTTTTTCTAAGCTACAAATAAATCAATTATTATAATTAAATGCCGTGGATTTCCTGTATTATAATATAGTATTCTACGGAATTTTATGAGTGATTGCTGCCGACATTTAAGATTATAATTATTTTCTTTGAATACTTAAACTTGGATCAACTTTTCTACATACAGGCTTAAATGCGTTGTTTTCTTTATTTCTTATATATTAAATTTAATAAAAAAATACACAACATACAAAGTTTACATTTATACGGCTTTGATTAATGATTAAAATTTGTATTTGTCATTCATTAAGTGACCGTGGAGGACAGAAAATGTTTACTTTGTACTCACGCTTTTACTTCTATTCTACTCTATTCTATTCTATTCTATTCTATTCTATTCTATTCTATTCTATTCTATTCTATTCTATTCTATTCTATTCTATTCTATTCTATTCTATTCTATTCTATTCTATTCTATTCTATTCTATTCTATTCTATTCTATTCTATTCTATTCTATTCTATTCTATTCTATTCTATTCTATTCTATTCTATTCTATTCTATTCTATTCTATTCTATTCTATTCTATTCTATTCTATTCTATTCTATTCTATTCTATTCTATTCTATTCTATTCTATTCTATTCTATTCTATTCTATTCTATTCTATTCTATTCTATTCTATTCTATTCTATTCTATTCTATTCTATTCTATTCTATTCTATTCTATTCTATTCTATTCTATTCGATTCTATTCTATTCTATTCTATTCTATTCTATTCTATTCTATTCTATTCTATTCTATTCTATTCTATTCTATTCTATTCTATTCTATTCTATTCTATTCTATTCTATTCTATTCTATTCTATTCTATTCTATTCTATTCTATTCTATTCTATTCTATTCTATTCTATTCGATTCTATTCTATTCTATTCTATTCTATTCTATTCTATTCTATTCTATTCTATTCTATTCTATTCTATTCTATTCTATTCTATTCTATTCTATTCTATTCTATTCTATTCTATTCTATTCTATTCTATTCTATTCTATTCGATTCTATTCTATTCTATTCTATTCTATTCTATTCTATTCTATTCTATTCTATTCTATTCTATTCTATTCTATTCTATTATATTCTATTCTATTCTATTCTATTCTATTCAACTTAAGTTTTAGGTCATTTAAATCAAATTATTTGAGTTTTTTTAACTGTATGTATATTAACTGAACATGGAGATACCAAATGTATGCAAAAGCATTGAAACTTTACTTCAGTATAATTCCAAATGATCTTAAACGCTTAAATACTTAAATTTGACTAAACTGACTTAACATATAAATGAGATTCCTCATTTTGTAGTTTTATGAAATAGTTTTTCGAAACATTTCTTTTTGAAAATTTTAAGAATTGCTTAATGTTACTTAAATGACGGCACATCAAGAGACCGTGGAGAACAAAAATGTGTGCCCAACCTTTCTTTATATGTTCGTGCAGCTTTTCAAAGTCACAGTAAAAGTTTTTCAAAGGGATTCTACACAAGCCACAAGTCCTCCAATGTCACTTGGAAACAAGTTGGCCTTTCTGTAGCTATTCTTAGCACACTTGGCTTGAGGAAAACATACGAGTGTAATCAATCTATAGCCATTGTAATGAAACAATTTTTAGAGTATCTATCATAAGGTGGGAAAAACCTGCACATAAAAAAAAAACTAAATTCCGGGACAAAATAAATCCCAAACGGAGTTTCCTAAGTCGAGTACGAAATACTTGATTCAATTACGATTTTTCGAAATCTTTTCCCCAAAAACCATTCACTTCCATGCACTTCTAAAATTGGTTCAGTGAAATCAAATGTTTAAGGTTTTCTTTGACTATTTTAATGCTAATTGGATGCTATTTTATTCGCATATTGTGTAAATACAACATCAAAATCCTGAAAACATACTTCAAAAATGCATGCTAAAGTCAAGAATGATAAACATGAATTTTAGAATCAATATTTTTTTTCTGTGTACCCCCTTCCCTTCCGTCGATGCTTCAACTGTTAATCGAGTGTCGTCATAAGTAAGTATTTCACTCTTGGCCAACAAAACGCGAAGCCTTTATTGTCTGCGTATGCGTCATGTGTATGTAAATGTTTGAACTTGCAGGTGTTATCTGCATATATACACATATATTTGTTGGTGCTTGTGCTTGTGACATTCTAATAAGTAATTTGAGCAACTTTTGGCGTGTGGCAACTAAACTAATTAATGGGAAGATGGGCAAAATAATGTGAGTAAATATTGAAAAACATTTATCACGCGTATCATCGTCGTGAATTGTTGTTGATACTGCAATCAACAATAGCGTGAGCGAAATCTATTCAATGGTCAGTCAAAAAGGACACAAACAAGCCCAGAATAAAAGCTAGTTGAAGGCCAACTGTAACTTGATCCAAGAACAAAAACAAAGAAAAGTTAAATTAGCTACAGATTTGATACGCTTTTTCAGGTAACTATTTTTATGTCTTCGTATTTTTGTTTTGTTTATTTAGGGTTTATTGTAGGGAAAAGTATTTACAATTAGTCACTAAAAATGTTATCTACGTTAAAAACAGTCTAACAATGGAAGATATCGATAATCGAAATTCAAAAACAAAACTCTACTGACTATTTGTGTTTTAAGTATATATTCGAGATCTTGTTTTCTGATATTGGTTTATGTTTTGAGTTAAATAAAATTCATATATATAAAACTGATAAAAAATTAAAAGTAACAATAAAAAATTACTTTCTAATAAAAAAAAAGATTTATCACTATATTTAATTAAAATACGGGAATCTTGCAAATCGAAGACATGTTAATGTGCTAAAATATCAATTTATTTATTATTAACGTTTGATTTTATTTCATTTGATTGATTTTTAATTTATTATTTATTTAATTAAAATTGTTCCCAGTCGACTCTTTGTTAAAGTATGTGGTTCGCTTTAGCTTAATGGTCCTTGCCACGCCTCCTTTGAAGCGTTACATAACTAATGACAAGCCCATGATACCCTCTGAGGGCGAGAAGGCGACAGGGGCAGTGCAATCAGTTGTTGCCCCGTCCCTAAATATATATGATCTGAACCTGAAACAATTAGAAAATGTTGCCTGTGGCAGCCAGCGTATTTGGCCTACACGTGACGTGCCGCAGGATGTGGATGCCACAGTTTAGCCCACAGGGCCATAATGAGCAACGCTGGATGGTGGTGCGGTGGTGGTTCAGTGGTGGTTAGACAGCGGTTAGGCAGCTAATCGAATCAGCAACCGCAACGGAGACGCAAGCATAAACAAACATTTCTTTTTTCCTTTTTGGGTTTTGTGCTGTGACAAGAGCATACGTTGCGTATACGCAACGTTATATATTTATTTGCGATTATTATAGAGCTGTGTGCAAATACAAAAAGGGGAAGAAAAAAAAAAACAAAAATACAAGACAGCAGCGAAATCAGTTTGTTTATTTTTGCCATAACATAAATGTATTTTTAAACCATATTTATTCAAGCGGCTGGCTGGTAACGTCTGTCGATTCAAGCCACAAAATTTATGGACTTGGGAATAGGCATACAACAGAAAGGACGAGAAAGGCAAAGGCAAAGGCAACGACGGTTCGACGGTTCGACGGTTACGAACGAATGAATAAATCATAAATGCATCACTGGCATTTCCAACTTGATGCTTCAATCGTTTTCGCTCGAGGAAATTGCACTTCAAAACATGAATGGCACTCGAGAACTCAAGATATGTACTCACTTTGCATTTGGCCAAGTATATTTCCCCACATTGAATTAAGACTTGCGAACTCGTCTTCAATATCAAGACAAGAGCATGCTCTGGACTTACGCGTGGCCAAAAGTAAACAGTCTAAACGAATCAATGGCACGTGAAATTTAATGCCTTTTGCATTAAGAGTATACAAATAGAATTTCAAATGCACGGATATTAAGTATACGTATCTAAGACCTGCCACTTACCTGCTCTTGTGGCCATAAGCACGCGATATTCTACACTTAGTTGCTTATGCGTTCTCGTTGTTTTTTCTGTTTCGGTTTCTGTTCCTGACAAACAACTCAATCTTTTCCATTCCCATTTATTTACTTACGATTTTATAGATATGTGTCTTCGCTTCGCTTTTCTTTTTTTATTTTATTACGCGCGCCAAAATCGGTTCACGAAACAAAAATACGAAAAAAAGGCGAAAATATTTGAGGAATTCTTTGAGTCGCCGCTGAAACGTTGCGTCAACCGATTGCCACAACTGCGAGTTGGTAAGTGAAGTGGCGGTGAAGCTGCGAGCAGTGCATTCCGTGGCTCGCAGGACCTTTGGGTCTTATCCCGAAAGGCTTGCCGGCAAGCAGTGTGCAACCGTTGCCAGAGGGCTGCTCGAAGGGTTTCAGTGATTGGTTGCAATCGACGCATTCTCGTTCACCTGTATTAAGTTTGAATTTTCTAACTGCGAAGGCAATTCGATAATGCTTTAATATATTAATATACTTAGTATTTGTAAAAAAAATAAAAAAATATTTCATTCTATCAATATAAATTCATTCTATAAAAATGGTCTTTATATTCTGCAAAATTTTATGCTTTAGAAAAGAAAAATTGTATAAAATACGAAGAGTTTTATGTTAAAAATATATTTCTTTATATCAGAAAATATATAAATAATAAATTTTGTTGGCTTTTGTGTTTCTGAAACGAAAAACGAAATCTCTAATATTTCTGGAATTTCGTTCGGCTATTTTCGAAAGCTAAGGTCTTGCCTATAATAAACTTAGGTCCGTTTTTTCAATGCCTAAATAATGTGTTTGATAACTATTGTCAAATTTTAAATTATATCTTAGATACAGTTTATATGTACATTGAAAAAACGGCAACTATAATATTTGTTCATTTTCTTTCATTCTTTAATATGATAAATAATTTTAGCTGCTTATTTATAAAATGTAATTTGTACCATTAGTTTAACTCTTTGATCGTTATTTGTCTATTTCTTTTTTTACGCTAATAAACTTAATTACCCACTTCGCAAACGTATCAAATAGCCCTTGTGGATGCCGAGTTGAAAGTTTACTGCTTGATGCTGTAAACTGCTTGCACGACCGCTTGCCAAGCTGTCAAAGCTTATGTAGCAAGCAGCGCAAAAGCACAAGCGTTTAGCAGTGCAACAAGCAGTGAGTACCGAATAAGCGATTGGAAATGTTTAAGCAGCGACCTAAACTAGAATAATGCAGCATTTTGAACAACGACTATATCCAAAACTAGTACAGGCAAATGCTTAAGACAAAGGCAAGTACATGAGGGCCAGGGACTGCCTCAATCACGGACCGAAAGAGAGGCAGCAAAGTCTGCAATCAGCTGGCGTGGTTGGCGCCAAGACGGGCACGTAATGCGTCTGCAGTGTTGATAAGAAGTCTGCAACTGCTTGAGATTCTGCTGGAGCAACAGCTGAGTTCGTCTCGTGGTTGGGTCTCGTTTCACACTAGAGCAAATATAAATAGCCACTGCAAGGGCAGCTGAACATATCATTGGTACAGTACTCGCCTTTCAAGATGTGCTCCAAGCAATTCAGTCTCATTGCCCTAATGGCAACACTCTCTATACTTCTCCCGGCTGCTGCACAGCGTTGTCCGGACTACCAGGAGCAAGCAGTTGTAGCTAGAGTAGGCTATGCATCCTGTGGTCGTCCTGTGTGCGCCACCAATGGGTATTGCTATCGCACCTTTGACAATTTTTGCGACCTGAACACATACAATTTGCAGCGACTGTTTGCGGGCCAAGGAGGTAAGTTGATCGCCAAACCAAGAAGATTACTCTCATTCAGACTTGTCACTCTCTTTTAGAACTCGTGGAGGTTCACATGCAGCACTGCTTGCCTACGCCAACTTGGTACGACTACAACATACCCTATAGATCACCACGTCCTGTGCCCTATGCCTATGGCCCGCACTACGACTCGTTCGCCCCCGTTGCCCCACAACCTGCTCAGGGTTACAATCCCTATAGACACTTCAATCAAGGAGCTTATTCTCAGATCAATGGATATGGCGATAGAAATGGATATGCCCGCATCTTAGCTCCAAACTATTATGCGAAACCATTCACCACAACACCAGCCACGACACCATCAACAACACCACCCACGACACTTTCCACACCATCAATCTCCAGTTCAACAGAGTCAACAACACCATCCACAACAATCTCTTTAACTGATGTAAGCACAGCAGCTGATACCACGGGATCCACACTGAGGTCTTCAATGATTTCCAATTTGAGAGCAGTTTCCGGAATTTTTAGAGCAATTACTCAGACAACGACACCACCTATAACAGATTCCACAACTGCATCCACAACACCATCTACAACACCATCTACAACATCTTCTACAACTCCATCTACAACGCCATCCACAACACCATCTACAACACCATTCACAACAGCATCTACAACCCCATCCACAACACCTTTCACAACAGCATCCACAACACCATCCACAACACCATCCACAACACCATCCACAACACCATCCACAACGCCATCTACAACACCATCTACAACATCTTCTACAACTCCATCTACAACACCTTCCACAACACCATCTACAACACCATCTACAACATCTTCTACAACTCCATCTACAACGCCATCCACAACACCATCTACAACACCATTCACAACAGCATCTACAACCCCATCCACAACACCTTTCACAACAGCATCCACAACACCATCCACAACACCATCCACAACACCATCCACAACACCATCTACAACACCATTCACAACAGCATCTACAACCCCATCCACAACACCTTTCACAACAGCATCCACAACACCATCCACAACACCATCCACAACACCATCCACAACACCATCCACAACACCATCCACAACACCATCCACAACACCATCTACAACACCATCTACAACACCATCTACAACTTCTTCTACAACTCCATCTACAACACCTTCTACAACACCATCTACAACACCATCCGCAACACCATCCACAACAGCATCCACAACACCATCTACAACACCATCCATAACACCATCTACAACACCATCTACAACATCTTCTACAACTCCATCTACAACACCTTCCACAACACCATCTACAACACCATCCACAACACCATCTACATCATCTTCTACAACTCCATCTACAACACCATTCACAACAGCATCCACAACACCATCCACAACACCATCCACAACACCATCTACAACACCATCCACAACATCATCTACAACACCATCTACAACATCTTCTACAACTCCATCTACAACACCTTCCACAGCACCATCTATAACACCATCCACAGCACCATCCACCACACCATCCACAACACCTACCACAACACCTTCCACAACACCATCCACTACTCCATCTCCATCTACAACTTCATCCACGACAGCATCAACAACACCATCCACAACAACACCATTCACATCAACACCATCTAACACTGAGTTGATCAGAACAGCATTCATAACGCCAGCTGGCGATTCGGATGCCGTAAGTATACATTGCATATGTAGCTCTCATCTCTATTTTCTTCAACAACTTCCACACAAATATGCTGATAAATAATATTTGATTCCTTCTTCTATCTCTTGTACAGAACTCGCTGGTTTCTTTCGTCATAACAAATTCCGATGGGCAAGTCTTAAGTATGTCCCTGGCCGCACAGACAACCGACCCAATAAATGGTAATAAGACATGTGTTGGGGAGATGACAGTACTTGTGAGTTCCAGGGACTGTCCAACTCCCCGTCTATACACTGGATGCCTCGTAACGAGCGCAACAAGTTCCACAACAAGTTCCACAACAACAACACCCTTGCCAGTGACTTATCCAACTCGTGGGATATATAAGCCACATGGTTATCACTACGGCTATGCCTATGGATCCGGATTTGATTCCCCTCCCCATTCGTCCCACGGTGCCTATGCTGCCTCCTCCGCTACGGCTTTCGGTCCGACATCCGCATCCGCATCCGCATCGGCATCGGCATCGGCTTCGACTTTCGTTGCAGTTCCCTTTGGCTGGTCTCATTATAATCATCACTGACCTGACACAATAATATTGTAAAATTCTTAAAACCAATAATATTCCCTGCGAAGTAATAAAACTTAAATTTCATAATTATCTTTTCTTAACTCTCCCAAGTTACAAATTCTAACAACATTTTCATTAGCTAACACGTTGGATTCTACGTGACATTTGAAACTTCACAATGCAAAGATATTAAATTGGTTGAAACTAATTTAAACTTAATTGCGTAGTTTTTTTTACTTTAAATGGTTTAAAATAATTTCGTTTGTAAATCATCAAATTCTTTTTCACAAATACTTTGTAGATAAACGAAGAATCATAATTTGTATTTAGTATTACTTTCCGCTAGAATTCGCACACGTTGGGCTTATTTAACGGTTTCAAATGATTTCATATGCTCATCATTTAATTCTTCTTCGTAAATAATTTGTAGATTGGCAAAGAATCAGTCATGAGCTCATAGTATTACTTTCAGACTGAATTCGGACACCTCAGAGCTCTATATCAGCTGACCTTGGCATTTGGTATATGTATATATATATCATAATAAATTGCGTGCTTCGACAATTACTCATTATCATTCTTGCGAACATTCGTAATTGCTTTACGAATAAATTTTAATTCACAAATTTTTCCCATGCTACAAAATAAATCCGAATAACACGAATAAAACAGATATGAAGAACAAAATAGAACAAAACGTAAGTTAATTGTCTGGGCACCCAGTTGAAATATATAATAACTGAAATGGGGCTCCAGACACGTAGACATTGCAACGATATGAGTCTGGTTAACTGGACTTGGGGTCGTATAAAAAGCGCAGCCTTTGCTAGAATTCCTCATACTCATAGTTAACCTGTGAACCGTTCCACAAACCCAACCACAAAATGTTGTTCTATTTCTTTAGTCTGAGTCTCCTCACAGTCGCCTGGGGCTGGGGACTCGCCGGATATGAAGCTGAATATTATACCCCATACTGCGATCACATTGAGTGTCTGCAAGTAACGAGTAAAGTGTGTGCAAAGTCGAGGATTACGAAACAGGAGGCGACCTTCGACAATGCCTGCGAGGTTCAACGTTTCAGCTGTCTGTCCAGAGAATGTGAGTGAGAGTCTGAAGTTAATTAAAGTACAGAAATATTCAGAGTTCGCTCTCTACTTTAGCTTGGCGAGTCATCAATCTGGGCCCCTGTGACTGCCCGACTGGGTGTCCTCGCAAGTCTAAGCCCGTTTGTGCCGTACTGGGCTCAACTTGGAGAACCTTTGATGGTTCCTGTGAACTGCGAAAGGAAATTTGCAATTCTGGACAACGTAAGTTTGTGAATAACAAAAAAAAAAACAGCTTCAAAAGATTCAAAGAAATAAGATCATTTTAACAAATAAATTTTTTAGAATATAAATTGCAATTTTATAATAATTACTCGATTTTTATTTTGATTTTATGCATCAGATGAAAAACAAAAATCAAGAAATAATTATATTTTTACCATTTACATTTTAAAGAATTTATTTCTTATATTTGAAAAAGTTTATTTGTTACGGTCTCCAGTTTCAATAAATAAAAACAAATAAAATAAATGTCTAAAACTTTCTCTGTCTCTTTCTACAGCCTGGCGACAAGAACACGATGAAATCTGTATGATCTTACCCCACGTCGGACCTTATCCCCCTTACAGTCTACCTCATTATGGACCACCTGCTTATGGAGCGCAGTCTCACGGATCTCCTGTCCTTGCAGTTCCTCCAGCTTATGGACCACATGTTTATGAGTCTCCCGCTTATCGTAATGTTGACTATTATAATTCCCCACCGAATCCTTATGATCAGTCACAGATGCTACCGTATCACATCCACATATCCAGGGATTCTTCGGTCACTGAATCAAGTGATGCTTTCAACTTGGCAGCCACTGAATCTTCGGCTGAATCTTCGGCTAGCTCTGAAACCGAAACCTCATCGAGTTCGGCTCCAACAGAATCTACAACGGATGTGACTTCAACAACTGCGGCGAACAAAGCTCCAAAGCTTCGCAGGACAAGCAAAATTGGAAATGTGAATGAAGCTGGCAAAGAATCAAGCTCCTTAAATGTTACTTCTGAAAATCCGAAACCCTCCGAGGAGATCACAACCCCCGAGGCAACAACAGAAGCGCCTTTGAGCTCAACAGCTTTGAACTCCTTAACTGACTCGACAACAGAAGCTACAACAGCTCAAAATGGCTCGGAGCTTACGGCCAAAAGCTTAAACCAAGCTGCAGATATTAACAACACATCTGTTTCGGCAAAACCAACGATTTCCGACGATTCTACAACCCCAGAATCAGCAACAACAACTCATTTAAATACGACTTCCATTATGACGACAGAAGCGACAACAATTCGAGGTGTCAGTTCAACAGAAGCTTCAGCTGCAGAATCAACGACAAGTTCCTCAACACGCTCTTCTACTGAACTTAATCTTAAAAGATTAAATAAGGATTCAGCTGATGATACGACATCTTCCGTCCCAAGTTCTCCCCAATATTATGCAGCAGGATCTTCATCTTACCCACAATATTATACAACTCCATCCACAGTCAGCTCAGACCTAGCTCTGTCTGATTCCTCAACTGAAGCTCTTTTAAATAACTCTTCTAGCTCAGAAAGCCCTGTAAACTCGTCGACAAATTCAACGACAGCATCAGAGGTAGAAACAACAATGGTTTCCACCACAAGTTCGTCGGTAAAGGATAATGCCTCTAATCTTCGAGTTCAAAACTTAAGCAATGATGCTTCCTCGGTTTCTCCACAATCTGGATCGCCAACTTACTCACAGTATTATACAACTCCTTTTGCAGTCAACTCCAAGTTGGCTTCGTCTGATTCCTCAACTGAAGCTCCTTTGAAGATCTCTTCAACAGCAGCGCCATTGAATATAACATCATCTTCTACTTCAGAAACTGCTGTGAATACTACGACAGATTCCACCACAAGTTCTCCAGCCTCCTCATTAGATGAGAATGCATCTAATCTTCGAATTCAAAACATAAGCAATGATGATTCCTCGGTTTCTCCACAATCTGGATCGCCAACTTACTCACAGTATTATACAACTCCATCTTCAGTTAACTCCAAGTTGGCTTCGTCTGATTCCTCAACTGAAGCTCCTTTGAAGATCTCTTCAACAGCAGCGCCATTGAATATAACATCATCTTCTACTTCAGAAACTGCTGTGAATACTACGACAGATTCCACCACAAGTTCTCCAGCCTCCTCATTAGATGAGAATGCATCTAATCTTCGAATTCAAAACATAAGCAATGATGATTCCTCGGTTTCTCCACAATCTGGATCGCCCACTTACTCACAGTATTATACAACTCCATCTTCAGTTAACTCCAAGTTGGCTTCGTCTGATTCCTCAACTGAAGCTCCTTTGAAGATCTCTTCAACAGAAGCGCCATTGAATATAACATCATCTTCTACTTCAGAAACTGCTGTGAATACTACGACAGATTCCACCACAAGTTCTCCTGTCTCCTCATTAGATGAGAATGCTTCTAATCTTCGAGTTCAAAACTTAAGCAATGTTCCTCCACAATCTGGATCGCCCACTTACTCACAGTATTATACAACTCCATCTTCAGTTAACTCCAAGTTGGCTTCGTCTGATTCCTCAACTGAAGCTCCTTTGAAGATCTCTTCAACAGCAGCGCCATTGAATATAACATCATCTTCTACTTCAGAAACTGCTGTGAATACTACGACAGATTCCACCACAAGTTCTCCAGCCTCCTCATTAGATGAGAATGCTTCTAATCTTCGAGTTCAAAACTTAAGCAATGATGCTTCCTCGGTTTCTCCTCAATCTGGATCGCCAACTTACTCACAGTATTATACAACACCTTCAATTGTCAACTCCAAGTTGGCTTCGTCTGATTCCTCAACTGAAGCTCCTTTGAAGATCCCTTCAACAGAAGCGTCAAAAACTCCTGTGAATACTACGACAGACTCCTCCACAAGTTCTCCTGTCTCCTCATTAGATGAGAATGCTTCTAATCTTCGAGTTCAAAACTTAAGCAATGTTCCTCCACAATCTGGATCGCTGACTTACTCACAGGATTATACAACACCTTCAATTGTCAACTCCAAGTTGGCTTCCTCTGATTCCTCAACTGAAGCTCCTTTGAAGATCCCTTCAACAGAAGCGCCATTGAATATAACATCATCTTCTTCTTCAGAAACTCCTGTGAATACTACGACAGATTCCACCACAAGTTCTCCTGCCTCCTCATTAGATGAGAATGCTTCTAATCTTCGAGTTCAAAACTTAAGCAATGTTCCTCCACAATCTGGATCGCTGACTTACTCACAGGATTATACAACACCTTCAATTGTCAACTCCAAGTTGGCTTCCTCTGATTCCTCAACTGAAGCTCCTTTGAAGATCCCTTCAACAGAAGCGCCATTGAATATAACATCATCTTCTTCTTCAGAAACTCCTGTGAATACTACGACAGATTCCACCACAAGTTCTCCTGTCTCCTCATTAGATGAGAATGCTTCTAATCTTCGAGTTCAAAACTTAAGCAATGTTCCTCCACAATCTGGATCGCTGACTTACTCACAGGATTATACAACACCTTCAATTGTCAACTCCAAGTTGGCTTCCTCTGATTCCTCAACTGAAGCTCCTTTGAAGATCCCTTCAACAGAAGCGCCATTGAATATAACATCATCTTCTACTTCAGAAACTGCTGTGAATACTACGACAGATTCCACCACAAGTTCTCCTGCCTCCTCATTAGATGAGAATGCTTCTAATCTTCGAGTTCAAAACTTAAGCAATGTTCCTCCACAATCTGGATCGCTGACTTACTCACAGGATTATACAACACCTTCAATTGTCAACTCCAAGTTGGCTTCCTCTGATTCCTCAACTGAAGCTCCTTTGAAGATCCCTTCAACAGAAGCGCCATTGAATATAACATCATCTTCTTCTTCAGAAACTCCTGTGAATACTACGACAGATTCCACCACAAGTTCTCCTGTCTCCTCATTAGATGAGAATGCTTCTAATCTTCGAGTTCAAAACTTAAGCAATGTTCCTCCACAATCTGGATCGCTGACTTACTCACAGGATTATACAACACCTTCAATTGTCAACTCCAAGTTGGCTTCCTCTGATTCCTCAACTGAAGCTCCTTTGAAGATCCCTTCAACAGAAGCGCCATTGAATATAACATCATCTTCTACTTCAGAAACTGCTGTGAATACTACGACAGATTCCACCACAAGTTCTCCTGCCTCCTCATTAGATGAGAATGCTTCTAATCTTCGAGTTCAAAACTTAAGCAATGTTCCTCCACAATCTGGATCGCTGACTTACTCACAGGATTATACAACACCTTCAATTGTCAACTCCAAGTTGGCTTCCTCTGATTCCTCAACTGAAGCTCCTTTGAAGATCCCTTCAACAGAAGCGCCATTGAATATAACATCATCTTCTTCTTCAGAAACTCCTGTGAATACTACGACAGATTCCACCACAAGTTCTCCTGTCTCCTCATTAGATGAGAATGCTTCTAATCTTCGAGTTCAAAATTTAAGCAATGTTCCTCCACAATCTGGATCGCTGACTTACTCACAGGATTATACAACACCTTCAATTGTCAACTCCAAGTTGGCTTCCTCTGATTCCTTAACTGAAGCTCCTTTGAAGATCTCTTCAACAGAAGCTCCATTGAATATAACATCATCTTCTACTTCAGAAACTGCTGTGAATACTACGACAGATTCCACCACAAGTTCTCCTGCCTCCTCATTAGATGAGAATGCTTCTAATCTTCGAGTTCAGAACTCAAGCAATGATGCTTCCTCGGTTTCTCCTCAATCTGGATCGCTGACTTACTCACAGGATTATACAACACCTTCAATTGTCAACTCCAAGTTGGCTTCCTCTGATTCCACAACAGAAGTTTCATTAAATTCGACATCACAAACTACGATGAGCTCGACGACAGTTTTAGCTGCAAATGCCGCAACAAGCTCTTCTACTGAACTTAAAATTAAGAGATTAAATAAGGATTTAGCTGATGATACAACAACTTCTGTCCCAAGGTCACCCCAATATTATGCACCACAGGATTATACAACCTCTTCAGTCATCACGACAGTTAAACCGTCTGAACTTAAAGTTAAAAGCTTAAATAATGTTTCTGCTACTTCTTCATCGATTTCTCCCCAATTTTACTCACCAGGATCTTCATCAGACTCACCGAATTATGCAAACCCTCCAGCCAACAGCTTGAAGAATTCTTCAACTGAGGCTCCACTGACATCCCCATCAGTTTCTACTTCAGAGACTCCTCCAAGTCCATCAACAGAATCCATCAAAGTTTCAACTGGTGCTGAAACAGTTCCACAATTTCGTGCTATGAGTAACAGCAAGAATAGATCTTCAAGTTCCGGTAATAATACATCCCCCTCGAGCGATCCTTCCTCCGGTTCTACGACAAGAACTCCTTTAGATACGACAACAGTTTCGGCTACAAATCCGACACCAGGATCCCAGGATAGAGCTGTTGTAATAAATCCAAGGGAAAATTCGGATGCAAACCAAATAACACTACAAATGTCTGAAGTTGACAATGCACAAACACTAAGGATCAACAAAGGATACAGTAACTCTGTCTGGATTATCTTTCTGCCATCAGCCAAGGCCAAACCAGTTGACATCGTAGAACAGAACTGAACGAATAGCAGTCAAAATATATTAATTTTTACAACGAAACTAACATCAATATTACGTAGTTTATAACACTAAAGCATTGTTGTATTAAAACTGATGAAAATAAATTATTACATAACATAATGTGTGTGATTCACGAGAATATTCGACAAGCGAAAGATTTCTTGAATGTAAAGTCGAATAACTCTGGGTTCATCGAGCAAAGCTAAAATTAACGCCTTCTGATAGATCGAGTTCAACGAATTTTCACTTCCTGAACGATGCTCAATATCATGGTTCTTTTTAGTATTAGCATTCGATTGCTGAGTCATGATATCATAGTATTTGGGTCGGACTGATGTCGGATATGGGGGGATCGTTGATTTTGGGCTTGATTTCTCTCCCATTACATTCCTACTCGAATTAAATTTATGTTTAATTAGTTGAGTCAGTAATTGTCTCCAGCGTTTCAGCGTTTGATTATACTTCTCATGCTGGTCTTGCAAAGCCCTCAATTGATGCTTGTAGTTGTCTTTTTGAGCGGTTACTTTAATCTGGAATTCGCCGGCAAATAAACGTAGAAAGAATATCTGAGCCCCAGTCAAATAGTACTTGAGTAGTGGAAAGCGTTCCATTATAGTTTTCGAAATATTTTTGGTTTCACTGCGATTATACAGCTCTTCAATTGGAAATTCCGAGGTGCTCAAGAATAATCTGGACACTTGAATTTCAATGTGTATATAATCTTCAACTAAAGATTGTCCATTGGTTGGCTTCTCTAAATAATGGTTAGTCCATTCATTTCCGATTCCCATAAGACTAGAAATATTATTGGCATTTCCTGGATAGATGGGCAAAAGTATCCAAAATAAAGCGACAATTTGCTGCGATTAAGATTTAAATAGGAATTTGACAGCATCTAAATTAATTCTACTATATTTACCAATTTCTTATACCAATTCATGATTGGGCGCTGGAAAAACAAAGTTTTTGAAATATTATGCTCGTATTTTCAACAATTTCATAAGCTTCAATACTTAAAAAAAAGTATTTTGTTTAGTTTCAATTTGCTTTGACAAATTTCTTTGGGCCGACTTAAATATTTATGAAAAATATTTCATAAAAATGAATTAAGTTTTCCATGTTTCCAAAAATGCTTCAATCTTAAAAAACATTTTAAATTTTATTTTTTTTTTTTTTAAATCGAACCCACTTCCTTAACTGAAAGTCCAAAATATGGCAGGTCGGCGACTCTTTTCAGAGAGTTAACCGATTCGAAAAACCGATGGAAAGCTTCTACTCATATTTCCAATTTAAATATTGTCCGTGAGCTTCCGTAAAAGGTTGAGGCTATAGAAATATTTAAAAGTCGATCTCCTTTTGAGAGTTAAAATCAGGTTATCAAACCGAAACGAATATCGGTATCAGTTACGGTTTCAGTTAAGTTATTATTTAACTTTATTCAAATTAAATATGATAATCCAAAATTAGTTAAAACACACAAAAAAATGTAAGTAAATGATTTATTGAGCCGAAACTAACCGTTATGCCTGAATCGGTTACCAAACGGTTATTTCGGTTTTTCTGTTTAGGTATACTAGAAAAGTTTTGTTTCGTTTACGGTTTCAGTTCTTGTTACCAATTTCAATCGGTTAATACCGGTTAACAATTACGCTTTCGGGTTACGGTTTTAGTCTCTGGTGACCATATTTCTTTATTCAATATATCGCATTTGATTTAGTTACTTTTTAGTTTTGTGCACATTTGGCTTGGGAATCGGTCTTTGAATTGGTTTCGAGGTAGTTTTTGCATTCACTTTGCATTTCTGGCCACAGTCAGCGGCTTTTTAGCTGTGACTTCGGCGGTGCCGCTGGTAGAAACCTTGCTGTTGTTGCTGTCAGCCAGCTTGCTAGTGACGTTGCTAGTGACGTTGCTGGCCTTTTCGATGGCCGTTGATTTGCTGGTGTAGGGCACAAGAATGACGATGCTTTCCGGTGTGGTTGTCGTAGGTGGCAGGGTGGTGGCTACAGTGGAGCTGGTGGCTGGTAAAGTTGTTGGTCTGGGTTTGGGTGTTGTAGTTGTTGTTGTCGATGTCGTGGTTGTCGTTGTGCTGGTGGTTTTTGGGGGCGTGTCCGTCACAGTGCCGATGCCAGGCAAATACAACGTCAGGCTCGAGTCCGTGATTTCATCGTAGTCCCGACCCACATCGGCTATGTTATAGACATCGTAAGCGTTGACAGCTCGAGATAAGGAAACACCTGGATTGTCTTTGCTCAAATATTCATGGAATTGCATTGGCCGCGGTGTTGTGGTTGTTGTTGTCGTTGCTCTAAACACTTTAGTCAGTGCTGGGAATTTCACAAATTTATTTTTGGACTGTACTTTTAAAGTGTTTGAGTTGGCAATCGGCGTGGTTGCTGTGGTGCTGGTGGTGCTGCTGCCACCACGTCGTCGGTTCTTACGTTTCCCCTTCGACCTGGACTTGGCTTTGGACTTGGACTTGGACTTGGACTGCTGCTGACGACAAGGTCCGTTGTTCAATACATGCTGAGCTGGATTTAAAAAAAAGGTGGATTATTAGTTGGCAGAAATATGAAAAAAATGAAAATAATAATAATAAATGCAATAATAATACAGTGACTTAGCTCAACAGTTGATGCTCATCGGTTATATACACACTTTATCAGATCGGAGATGCCTCCATATGTAAGATAGGATGCTCTGGATTAGGGGCGGGCAAGCATGGGCTCCGGGAGCTATGCGGCAGCTCCCAACTTTTTTCGGCGCCGTGAAGTCGAACACAGGCAGCTCGAGCCGAGGCATTTTATGACCGTCATAAAAAACAACAACAACAACCACAATGCAGGTACGACTCGCGAGCAAGATAACAACAACAACATAGGAGCTGCTTGAGTCGAGGCATTTTTATCACTTATGATCGTACCATAACAACTAAAAGCAACAACATAGCAAAGGCGCAGTGACCGTAGACCTTGCTTTGGCTCTCACATTTGGGTGATCGACAAAGTAGGTAGACTCTAATAGGGTTGTTGTTGTTGTAGTTTGTGTTGTAGAGCTCCCGAGCTCAGATTTTGCGCCCACCCCTGCTCTGGGCCATTCATTTATTTTCTTAGCAGTTTAAACTCGAATTCTAGGAAGATTTGTCTCTCCCTTCTCCTCCTGTGACTTACTCTCTTTGCTGATGCATTCGCGTCGTCGCACCTCGCACTCATTCGCGAAGGTCACGCCCTGTCCCCGATGTGGTCCACTCTGAGCTGCGGCACAAATGGGAGCGTATTTGGTGGTGCATTTGATGTCGGCACAATTGGGCAGACAACGCTCCAGTTCGGTGGGCTCCAGTTCTGGTAATTAGGGAAATGAAGATGAAGACGATAAAGATCGAAAAGTTGTCTAATGCGACAATTCTACTGCAAGTTAGCTTATAGATTTATTTCTTTGAATGTGTCGGACTCTGTGACAGTTTGCGACGCAGTGTGAGCCCGGCACAATCAGTCCACTCACCTGTGCCGTATTGAAAGAGCAACTTCAGATTGTGCGCCTCCAGTTTGCAGTCGTTCTCAAAGTGAAAGTACTTGATGCCATTTGTGGCACACACGGGTTGTCCACCTGACTTGCAATTGGGCTGATAGTCCACATATTGATACTGAAGAGGTCCGAAGGGCTCCTGATTGCCAGGGCTGCCACCTGTTACCCGACCAATGAGTTTCGCATACTGAGCATTGCTGTAATGCGGATCATTGTACTGCCAATTGTTGTTGTTGTTGGCCTTTATTCCTGCCACCAGTTTGATTATCCAGAGTAGTAATACTATTCGTACTTCCATCCGTTTCATATTCAAGTGCCTCATCTTGTCGCTCGTCTCAGTGGCTCTGCTCAGTTCACAGCAGCATCACCGCAATTTATACGTGATCTGTAATCATCTAAACGCCTCCACGACGTGTCGATATGTCGATATGAGGTAAAATGCATTTTTGCCGTCTCCGCAATCGACTCTTGACTGGGTTAATGAACGCAACAGCTGGCTTAGTGATATGCAATGATACATACTTCAAGTGAATACTCATTCATATATTCATTCATTCATTTGCAACAGATTGCGCTTTCAATCTCTCGATTTATCTATACATGCGTTATTTTATGATACAAACAGTTGAGATACTTTATCAAATACTTGCAAGTACATTTGTACATTATTAATTCCGACTAATGCATTCGATTCTTTTTTATACTGAAGAGATAGTGAACTGCAGAATAAATACTAGACTGCAAGTTTACATTTGAAATATTTCCAATATATTCAATGACTATTTGAATGTGTGTATTATGAGTTGGAAGATAATAATATTAAATAAATAAATAAAAAAAATTTAAAATTAATGAATAAATAAAAAAATACATAAATAAATAAGTAAATAAATAAATAAATAAATAAATAAATAAATAAATAAATAAATAAATAAATAAATAAATAAATAAATAAATAAATAATTAAATAAATAAATAAATAAATAAATAAATAAATAAATAAATAAATAAATAAATAAATAAATGAATCAAAAAAGAAATAAATAAATAAATAGTAAAGTCAGTGTTTGCTTAGATTTATTAATTTCCTTGGGTATTTAAGCAATTTAGTCGTTTTTTTATTTTATTACTCCATTTCTATTGGAATTCAGTTTCAAGATATACTTGATATTGGAATACAAAACATAGTATTCTTTATTACATCTTTAATATCTTTACTTAAATGTTTCGTCTAACATTTCAGAGAGTGTCTTGCAAAAGCTCATTTTAACTTATTATTAAACATTATTGAGCTTTAAAGTTTAAACTACTTTTAAAGTTTGTCTTGACAAGCAAAGCTTCATTAATTCCATTGAATTATCGTGCATAACATTTTGAAAAGTATCTTATTCTTTGACATAACTCATTTGCGCTTTCAAGCTTCAACCACTTTAAAAGTTTGTCTAGCAAAATTCATGTGCACAAACCAACAACTATAGAGCCAGCTTTTGGTGTGGTGAAAAGCTCCAGAGTTCTTGTCATAAAAGTTTGCTATAATTCTCAACTAGTCTCTTTTTATTATGGATATTACTCACGGCCGACATTTCATACTTCAATAAATAATAAACACTTAATAAATCCCATGGTATTTGATTTTGTGATTCTTCAATTTATAAAAGCACTTCAAATGTCACCCGAAAATCAACCGCAAAAAAGAATCGCGGTGCCGCACTTTAAAAATGTTTCTCATTCACAATTTAAAGTGTACTATATAAATTTATAAATTGATTTCTTATGGAATACATACTAATGCTGTGCTTAACTTTATTAAAAAATTTAATTTAATTTAACATTGCAAACATTGACACTTGGGCTGCAGTTTTCTTTTGTGGGTGGTAAAAAGTTCGAAGATTTCCTGTCATTAACGTTTTTCATAGCAAATCATTTTAATTTTTTTTTTTATTTCTGTGGCAAAAATTCGATTCTCGTGACTTTTTAATTATGCGCTTCACATTTTGTTTACAAAATATGACTCAAAATTTTCGCTGCAGTTTGCACTTTAATTACGTGAACTGTAAACAAGCGACGCAAATATTTCTTGTCTTTCCCACATTTGTTTCCAGTTTCAATGGCGACCAATTAATTACGCTATATAGCTGGGGAAAATGCAATGCAATTCGATATGCTTCAGTTCGGTTCGGTTCGGTAGGCAAACAAATTTGGATTGCAACTCGTAATCCCCGTGGTTCTTTTAACCCAACACCCCGTCGAACAACAAATGGCAACTATGTAGCTCATTAGCTGGCAGTTCAGTTGCCGTGGTCGACATTTGAATGGCAACTGCAATTTGGGGAACAACGTGACACAAGTATCACAAATAAGAGTTACTAACATTAATTTTTTTCAATCGGCATTTGTATCATTTGTATTTTGTAGCACTTAGTAACATTAAATGTGTGTAACAATATTCAATATATGAACTTTCTTCGTCGCACCTTTTACCTTTCACCGCAAGGTCCTCTTCACACCACTCCAAAAAAAGATCGAAATCGAAATCGGGACCAGGAAGGGTATCGCATGTGGGGAAAGTAGGCGTCCAACTGCCAAGAAAATGCATCTAAAATATATAACTGGAATATTATACATTGTTTGACTTACGGTTCTTGTTGGCTCATCTTATTTGATTTATTATTATTATCTAATGGTGCATTGATTTGATTCCAGTCAACAGATCCACTATTGTTTAATAAATATTTCTTAATATTGCTATCCTAATTGACGCAATTCACGCGCCCCCTTTTTGCAGAGAGGGCGTGGTACCGTCTAGCTGTTGAGGGGTAAATTTATGATTAAGAAATTATTCAAAATGTTTCTGTATTCTGGAACTTACTACTTAGTCCTGAATGTTGCTGTAAAATAAAATGTCCAATAAATAAAAGAAAAAAAAAATATTTTATATTGCTAGTGTATTATTTGATAAGATTGAGATTAGACCTTATCCAGATGCTGTTTAGAAAATAGATTAATATAGATTAAGGATTCGATTTCATTCGTTTACTCACCTTAGTGGGTATAGTGTGTTTTTTATTAGTAAGTGGATCTGTTGGAATTGGAAACAATAGTGGGATCTAAGGAATAGCAATTAGAAAGGGATTGTAATATTATTTAAAAGATGAAAGATGGAAACAAACCTGCGTCCCTTGATATGCTTGAGAAATGATAATTTTTCCACTTGGCTCCGCACACCGAGTGAATGTTGTGCACTTGATTCCCTATTAAGATCCTGTGCCTATTATATAGTCATATGCATATACAAAACACATGTCTGTCGTGGTGAAGTGAGCAAGTCCAGCAAGTCCGATTAAAATGCATATAACATTATATGCGTAGTTCACGAAATCACAAAAATTACATTATCATCAGATATTTATTCAACAATTATTCCGACATCTGACCACACAAAAATTTTGTTTATCCGAAAAATTAACTAAAAAAAAACAAAACAGAACACGTAGCACAATTAAACAATTTAATTTTGAGCCGAAAATTGAGCTGTTTCCCAGACGAAATCTGGGAACAAAGTGGAGAAAAACAATTGTTGAGCTGTGTGCTCGGTGAGAAAACCATTTTCCTGGCTAACTAGATCTGGAAAAGTCATTGCAAAGGTCACTAGATATATTAAAAAACAAATAGAAGCGGTCTAGCCATAAGTAATGGACTAGGTGATACCCTGCGAATCTTCAACGTATCTGCACATTGAAAATTATATAATAATAATGTTTCTTTAATAACTTTTGAAATATTATTTTGATGGTTTTGATAACTGCAGTGTAGATAATTCGTTTATAGAGACAGTCAAACAAAATACTGATCAAGAATATATACTTTATAGTGTCGAAGAAACCTAAAACCTAAAACCGAAATATAAAATATGTCTAATATACAGGCCTGTTCCGGTTTTCACTTTCGGCAAGTTTTTGCGAAAATGAATTTCCCACACTTGTTCCGGTTTTCACTTTCGCAAGATTTCGCGGATTGAATTCACTTGACATTGAGCTAGTGAATTTGAGTTCGGACAGAATAAATCGATGTTTTTGGCATGCTTAGCATAAAATCAAGATGATATCAAAATATTTATAAAATACTGCAATGCTTTAAGGAATAATGTTGAAACATCAGATAAATAAGAAATTATTTATTTGATCTTTAAATTATTTTTAATTCATCAAACCTCAAAATTAATGGGAATCTAACCTAAAATTTTTGTCGGATTTTCTCGACCTGCTCTAATTTCCGCAATGTGAAGAAATTAGTAAATATATTGGTACCAATTTTAAACAACAATTCAAGTATTTTTAAGTATTACGTAGAGTAAAGAATCCAACTCTCTCATTTTTAAAATTACAAAAGTTATAACAAAAGCTGGTTTTTCCTTTGACAATAAATATTTGATACAAAAATTACATATTTTGAAAGGCGAAAATTCCTTTGAAGCAAATGTTTGATTTGCTCAGAACATTTTCCAGAACTGTTTTGCTAAAAATTACTCAGCACCATGTGAGAGGGAAATACGGAGGGTAATTCGCAGGAAATGTAAAGGAGTTTTAAGGGAAATTCGGCCAAATCTTGCTGATTGTAATTCGAAAAAAACAAGTGAAAACCGGAACAGGCCTGATAATAGGATAATCAAATATCCCCAACTAACTGTGTTTTACTCGACCATTTGAAATGGCCAATTCATGTTTTAAATTTGTAGTAATAGTTGGGCGCCTAAAGAAAACCGTCTAATAAATTGTGATTATATTATGGGGACACATGTCATAATCAAATATGGCAATTGGAAAAATGCAAACTTCATAGCATCTCAGCATCTTATGATGATGTTAACAACCCCCAAACTGGCAATCGATCATTATGGCCATCCCCTGTCTCAATTTGGCCCACTCTCTTTTCTTTTTTCTTTTTTTTTTGGTGTCTCTGTTCGGTTTCAAGCGCCCACAAATTGTATGAATTATTTAAATATTGATTTATTAGTTGAAATTTTACATCTAATTTAATAGGCCAACAGGCGAGAGAAGGAGAGGGAAAGAGAGAGAAAGAGAGAGGGAGAGAGTGGTGATAGAGGGGTGGAGAGAGGTAAAGAGATGGAGATGCTGTTTGTCTGAGATACTTTAAATTGAAGTAAATTTATGTGATGACTTTAAAGTGTTGGGGATATGGACAGAAACACATACTCGTATTATGTAAAAAGCGGCATAAATCGAAAACTAAATGTGGGAGATGCCGTCAAGCCTTTGACAAGCGCCTGAAACATGGCCATGCAAAGTTTACCCAGCGTCCGTTTTGCACATTAATTTACTGACCTTTTTGCGCCTTTTTTGCATAGTTTTTCTACTGCGGCCACACACACATACACACACACACACACACACACATGTGCCACGCCCACTCGCTACTCGCTTCTCCCCTTCCGTCCCCTTTTGCTGGTTGCAATCACAGTTACCTAGAGTCCACATGGCTGGACTTCTGGCCACACAATTCGACCATGTCCCCGATATCGTCTCTTTGGGCCTTAAAAAAATGCGGTTAACTGAAAATGCGTTCAAGCGAGATGGCAACATCTGTTCATCGGCGGCGCCAGGAGGGAGGCACTGTTGTGGTGGAGGGAAAAGGAAGAGGGGGAGGGCTAGGGGGAGGGTCTCCATTTGATTCTTCACATTACAACCTATGATGAATGTGTGACATTTCTGCAGCTCGTTTGTTTGCTTATTGTTTGTGCTTTCCACTTTTACTTTGCCATGCCTCGATTGCTATTTCTTTGCCTTTCAGATACACACACACACACTCACACACATACACACACAATAATTTAATTTAAATGCAAATTAAATAAAGAGGCCAAATTTGGACTAAATTGACATTCCGCTTGGAAATCGAATCAGTATTGGCTAATTAATAAAAGTTGAAAGTTTAAAATTTTTAAAGTTATGGCAAGGTTATGAACATTTAAAGTTGGTCTGATTTTCGACATTTCATGTAAACAAGTTACAACTTTAAGCTCATTGGAACTCGATATATCGCCAATATTCAGACTCAGACTGATAGTCAGCATGTCATAAATCAGTTCCCAACGAACTTTCCACCTGTAGTTGGATATTTTCCCCCTGGTGGTCAGTAAAATCATAAATGTCCAATCACTTGGACCGTCAGTCAAAATTCGGATTCGAATTGAATTTCTTTTATTTCATCTCAAACCATTTAAGGAGCTTTCACTGTACTTATGACAGCGCTAAATGATAATTTACTTTGAATCTGATGTGAACTTGTGTTCACAAGTCGATATCAGGCAAAACCTGAACTGTTTGGTCATCTGGCTGAGAGTAAATTATTATTAAATATCCTATATTTATTTATGTGCAGTCAGCTTGAAATGTCCACAATGGAATTGGATGAAAATTTAAATCGAGCATCCAGTAATTATAATCAATAAAATCATCAAAATGCAGAATGCAAGCCCAGACCAATTATAATTCAGGAAAATGGCTCGTAAAGCATTTTGGCCAACAATCTCGTTTAAATTAATTGTTGCTCCTGTTGCAAAATGAGTTGTGAGTGAATTTTCCCTTTAACAAACCGAAGAAGAAACTCACTTTATTAATTGTTACTCAACTGAAAAGGACAAAATCAGTTTACAAGTAAAAGTTGCGCAATCTTCTTAAAATCACAAGAACTGTTGTTAGAGAAAGCTGAAAACAATTGTCAAGTTCAGTTTCGAGTGCTCCTCTTTCACATTTGAAAGTCGGAATTACTATAAGTGGTATCAATGCTGATTTCTTGAGCTCCGTTAAACAACGTCAAATGCACTCGTGAAACAATTGCAGACAATTTAAAACGATACTGTGGACTGATTAGTCCTCCAAAAGTATATATACTCGAAAGTATACTTATTTATTTATTTTATGGACATATTGTGTAGCATATAATTTAATTTATTTTCATTTCAAAATGCTAGCCATTTTAAAAAAACTACAGGGTATGTCAAAAAGACACATAATTCCTAAATAGCATTAAAAGCCAACTGCTGATCACACGAATTGATTTGAGTTATTGAAATGATAATCATTAGGCACATTTATTGTTTGAGAACTTAAATCAGCCATTATTTGTCCCTTCTATTTGTCCGATCTTGTTGTGATTTAGAATAATGACAACTAATAACGTTAATTACCAAAAAAAAAAAAACGTAATATTTTAAATTACTTTATTATATTCAAGTTGCTCAATGCTTTTTTTGTAGTTTATCAATAATTTTTAGCTCGATTCACAGTTTGCATTTACATCACTAGAATATAGTACATATACATATATATGTACCTACCTATATCTATAATAATATTTATCTATGTCTATAATTAATGCCGTTATTTATTTATGTTTCTGAATTCCACTCCGACATTTGTTAGCTATAAGAGGGGCACAAGTTCCGTTGCATGCCACATAAATAATACCCTTTGCCACGAGTCGCTTTCAAAACTTTTGCCGAGCCTCGAGCAACTAGAATTGACATACATATGTGGCTGTGAGTGGGGCAGTTTAATAAATTGTATCTTTGTATCTGTAGTCAGGCACGCACACATCCTCGAAAGCATATGCAGATTACTTTGCCGTGATAGAGATGGAAAACAGCTGCAGAGAGAGAGAGAGAGAGAGAGAGAGTGAAAGAAGGAGAGAGAGGAGATTGTGTGTGTCCAAGCTTTTCAATTTTCAATAATGGTTAAGGAATAAACTTTCACAGCTTCACAAATTGTGTTTTTGTTGACGCTCCTTTGGGTTTTTGATCGAAAACTTTGAAACCAAAAATTTGCACCTACAGATCCGTTTGCCACACATAGATACAAAGATACACAGATAGAAGATTCTCGATGAACTGAAGCTGTATCAAATGTGGTTGCAACAGAAGTCAAAGTGTTATTAAATAATACAACTATTAAATTAACTTATTTTCTTTGCAGAGTTGAAAGTAAAGTCATGTTTGAACTTGCTTAAATAATAATTTTACTCTTACATGTATAATTGGACTAATATTATAAGTAGGAGTAAAATTAGTTTCCTCTGGTACCCCGCAATGTGAATCACGATATTTCGACCATGATGTAATCGTCTTCAATGCACTCGTCAATTTGATATTCTTCTGAAATATCCATTATTGATTTACTATCAAAATCCTCGCTTGTGTCCATTATTTCGAGGTTTTGCATCAAATCGTCATTTAATAATGGATCTGTTGTATCCAAATCAGCCGGAGGCATCGTTATGGTTGCCACCATCGAGTCCATTTCCTCATCCAACCATGGCTGCTCGACAGTTTCCGTTGACCATGGCCTCATCAAAGATGTCTCTAGTGTTCCTATGAAATTCGACGGATCCGTATTTCTACCCATTTTCCTGAACAAAGCTTTGTCTTCCAGTTTGCCCTTAAGAGAAATTAATTCTGCGTAAGTATATAAACAGATTTCCTGAATTATTATACAATTTACAAACGATTCGACTAGTTTCGCCCTGAGACCCTTTTCAAAACTGATGAAAATGTTATTCGCATACAGCTGATATACATATAAAGGATCTGACAAAAAATGCTCTGTATTATAAGTGATGCTGGAGAGAACGCTTAAATGATATGTTTGAAGTTGGAATTAATTTCGATACATTTAGGGTCAAAATGTTCTCACTTTGTTAATTGAGCGCTCATTATGACTAATTTTAATAGGCGAATATTAAAAGAATTACCCAAATTTTACTTGTTATTTAATTGATCATTTATTTTATTTTATTGTTGTAAAAGAAAGTGCAGGAATAATTATTTCAATATCATTTAGTATCTTCCACTTTGTTAACTGAACGCTTCTTTTGAATATTATAAAGAGTATACTTAAATTGATATTATTTAAGAATCTTTGTAATAAGATATAAATTTAATAAATTAGAAATATTGTATGAGATTGGATATAGTGCCTGATATTAGGTATACGCATATACATATCATGTTCAATTTAACTGTAGACTATTTGGTTATGACTTGCTTCAAGCTTTTCAAGTGAAAGTCTCTCAAGGATATATGTATATTTGCATATGAGGCAGAAGCAGCAAGCAGAGACCAACAAAACAACCACAAATAAATTAAGATTTAGTTCAGTTTGGTCAGAGAAAGTCTTTCCATTTGGCCCTTTGTTAACCTCACTCCCTTTTTCCCTGGTCTTTATTGTGCTTTTAATTTCAACTCTAATTTCACACGAAAACTTTTGTCCGGCCCGGACTTGGACTGGACTTGGTAGCTGAAAGTTGTGGACACAACCGCAACTTTTGTCCTTTGTCCTTGAAAGTTTTCTTGTGTTCATGTCTTGTCGTGTCGTGTTGAGTCTTGTCGTGTTGTGTAGTGTCCTGTCGTGTCGTGTCGTTTTTTGCTGCGCCGATTGTGCTAAATGATAATAATAGTACCATTGTTTACCATAAGGATTCAGTTGCACTTACTTGTAGTCCCCCTGTTGCTCTTACTATTTATGGCCGAGCATGTTCTATTTCACTTCCCATGCACAGGCCTGGCTTAAGCTAATAGACGTGGCTAACACAAATCCCTTTCGTTCGAGCCTTGAGCGACAGCTGTCACCTTTCCAGCCACAAAGCACAATACTCTTGAAAGACTCGACTGTGCAAATAAAAATAAAACTATTTTGTCCAGCTCGTGTTCGTATTTAGCTCACCTTGCCACAAATCAATCAACGTTCTTGCAGTTACATCAGACTCTCAGCACTCTTCTGTGAGTTTGCATAAATAGCATTTTACTCTCTGGCAAATTACATCATTATATCATTAGCTGATGCTCCCGATGCATTTGAAGCATTTATTGCCGAATTTTAATTAACTTAAATGTTTCTTTTACATTATTTCAATTACGAATTAGTTTGGTTTTTATCTATTAAATTGTTTATTTTCCATTCTTATTTAATAATTCCGTCTAAATTATAATAAAAACAGTTTTCCGACAGTTTTAGTCGACTTTAAATAAATAAATAAAATATAAATAATTATCAGAATAGCTTTTAAATGCAAATTCAATTCCATTTAAAAATAGTCTGAAGTCTGAAAGAAGCTCTAAAATCAATTGAGTTTTGATCCCAAACAACATTTACTTACTTTTTGAACTTATTTCATTTTACTTAATCCTTATCATTGTTTTACGTACAAAGTTTAAGTAATTCCACTTTTGAACTGGTTCACGAATTTATTGCACTCAAGCATTTACATATTCGAATTTATTTGTCCCATATGCAGTTTTATTATATTTATTCTGTCGCTTTCAAATTGTAGTTCTTCGCTTTCCGTGGTCGGTAATTGCGATTGTCTTTTGTGGCATATGAATATGCACAATGTGTCTGGCATTTTGTGAGAATCAAGTAGACATTGAAATATACATATGTATGTACATAAATGTTGTATCAGTTAATACAAGAGGCGCACACACACGCACACAGAAGGACTTCCTGTTTGGCAGATGCTTTGGCAGCCATCTTGACGCCAGTCTCATAACGGTAAACAAGTCAACAGTCTAAAGCGAGCAACTCCAACTAAGCGTTACTAAGTTTATTTGTGTGTGTGTATAGGTGTGTGTGTGTGTGTGCGTGTGTGCGTGTGTAGGTGTGTGTTGAGGATACTGCTTACCACACCCAACTTTGCCACAACAACGACCATAATAACAGCAATGACAACAAGTAAAAATGACAAAGTCACAAAATGATCGACTGCAGAATACCCTGTAATTAATGTTGTCGAATTTTTAAAAGAGACATTCATTCGCACATTCTTAACTACTTATTTATTTATTTTTATTTATTTACTTATTTCTAAGCATTCCTGACGCTACAGCATTTCTGCTTTAACATTGACGCATTAGTCACAACGGATTTAGTTAAATTTAACATTTTAGCAATTATCATTTATAATATTATTATAATTAATCTAGTATTTCATTTTGTAAAGTTAAAATATTCTAATTCTATTTATATTTACTAATAATATTATTATAAATCATTACTACTATTAATTTTTCGCACATTACAATAATGATTTTAAATTTAAAAACAAGATATTGTTCACAATACATATATGATAAAGCTTTAATTATTAAATAGATTTGTAGTCAGAAGTGTGGGAAAATAAATTAAAAAAATATTGAATTCAAATACAAAGACAGTTTTTAATCAAACACTAATCGTTCTTAAACTTTTACCTAGTATCAATCAATAAAAATATTTATATGTATTTGTGGTAAAAAAATAAATAATGTAAATAATTACAAAGTCGCGCACATCAGTTTATTTCGCTATCTTTTTATTTTTTTTGAGGGGGAAATATTATTTTAGTATCAATCATAAAAAAATGTCTGAAGCTGTTTGAATAAAAACAAGTGGGCGCGGCTACAGTCGAGTTTGCTCGACTGGAGGATACCCTGTGCCAGTATCCATAATATAGAATATTGGTTGGGACCATCTCATATGCATATTCTGTCAGTTTGTTTCAGTTATCTCAAACAACAAAAAAGTTGTTCATACTAAGACTTGATTTTCGACTGATCGTTGCTATGGCAGCTATATGATATAGTGATCCGATTAAACCGATTTCAGTCAGGTTATAAGGGACCATCTCATATGCATACTCTGTCAGTTTGGTTCAGTTATCTCAAACAACAAAAAAGTTGTTCATACTAAGACTTGATTTTCGACTGATCGTTCCTATGGCAGCTATATGATATAGTGATCCGATTTCAACCAATTTCGGTCAGGTTATAAGGGACCATCTCATATGCATACTCTGTCAGTTTGGTTCAGTTATCTCAAACAACAAAAAAGTTGTTCATACTAAGACTTGATTTTCGACTGATCGTTCCTATGGCAGCTATATGATATAGTGATCCGATTTCAACCAATTTTGGTTACGTCATAAGGGACCATCGCGTATGCATATTCTGTGAGTTTGATTTAGATAGATCAAACAACAAACAAGTTTTTCATACTAAGACTTGATTTTCGACTGATGGTTGATATGGCAGCTATATGATATAGTGGTCCGATTTCAATCAAATTTGGTCAGGATGTATGCGACCATCCCATATGCATATTCTGTCAGTTTGGTTTACATATCTCAAACAACAAAAAAGTTTTTCATACCGAGACTTGATTTTCGACTGATCGTTCCTATGGCAGCTATATGATATAGTGGTCCGATCCAAATTTAAAAACAAACTTGATCTGCGTCCGGTATCCAGCAACCTACATACCAAATTTGAAGTCTCTAGCTATTATAGTTTCTGAGATCGACGCGTTCAAACAGACGGACAGACGGACAGACGGACAGACAGACGGACATGGCTCAATCGACTCGGCTGTTGATGCTGATCAAGAATATATATACTTTATATGGTCGGAGATGCTTCCTTCTGCCTGTTACATACATCACACAAATCTAATATACCCTTTTTGACCATTTTCAATGGGCACAGGGTATAAAAAGCAGTTCTAATTTAATACTCGTACATAGGTCGCATTAAGATGACATGTAAGTTTGTCATACCCATTTTAAGGTCATATTAAGCTACAGGGAATCAAGGCAACAATGTAAGACCGGAAGTGAGGCATATTTTCCGCTTAAAATGCCACAATATGTTGACTTCAACCAGGGACAACGACAACGACAACGACAACGACAACGAGCACAGCAACAATTTATTTATTTTTATTTTATTTCTTTTGGACCGCTTTATAGTTGGCCTTTATTGTTGTTGTTGTTGTTTGTGAACGTTCGCACACCTTTTTATGCAGCTTGTGAGCATTATAAAGTCTAAATAAATAAATGCCATATTCCGAAACTTTATATGGAACGTTCACTTTAATGTCGACAATTGTCACAAGATTTGCACACGTTAAGAAACGCTTCAAGTTATCAGATGCTCTGAGATTTCAACTTAATCAGTTGAAAGAAAAAAAATGTAAAAATTTTAATTTTAAAATAATTTAAAGCAACATTTTTTGAAAAATTAAAATCCCTTCATTCTATTCTAATTTTGCAGCCTATATAAAAAAAAAATTTTATTTTTTATTTTAAAATTTACTTATTTGTTTCAATGTTGAAATTCAAGATCGATTAAGCTTCTATATCCTCATAATTATTCAGTTCTCTCTGACACTTTGCTTATGTACACTTAAGCGGATAACCACTGTATTTTGTGTTTATGTTCGTGTAAGTTTCATAAATATAAAGAAAATAATGGACAAGTCATTTTTATGACAGTATCAGAGGCAACTGAGACACAGCGGGAATAATACTTTGAACCAGTGGTCGGCACCAACACAGTCATATGTTTGCATTGCGTTAGTGTGCATTTTTGTTCGCCTAACAGCGGAATAACAGCGACGTTAACAGAAGCAAATCGTAGAAGTGTGTCGTACGTGAGTGTACATGAGAGACAGCGCAGTAGCTACGCAAGTTTCCTATGCCTACGGGATAGGGCCGTGCCGACCGCTGCTTTGAACTCAAGTTCTGTGTGTCAGTTGCAAGTTGGCAACGATACATTTGTTTTATATTCCGTTGAATCACATTAAGAATACGAGGGAGTGGTTTAAAAGATACATTTGCATCTGGGAAACATTTAAGCACATGAACATTTGCTCGACCTATCAACTTTACAAATCAAAATTATTGTTCATTTTGGCAGGATTAAAAAAAAACTAGATAAATTTAAAATAGTGCAAATATTAAATAAAAAAAAATATTGCTTGCTTTTAGGCACTTACAAAAGACTTAAAAACTTAAATAGTAGATAACGTCAATTAGTAAAAAAAAATCCTATTATCTTAAAAAGGGGCGTGGCAAAAATTTGAAACAAACTTGACCTACGTGGGTTTTATAAAAGTCTGTATGCCAAATTTGGTCGCTCTAGCTCTTATAGTCTCTGAGATCTAGGCGCTCACACAGACGGACAGACGGACGGACGGACAGACGGACAGACGGACATGGCTTAATTGACTCGCCTGTTGATGGTGATCAAGAATATATATACTTTATAGGATCGGAGATGCTTCCATCTCCATGTTACATCCATTGCAACGAATACAATACACCCTTTTACTTATTTTTTAAGTAACGCGTTTAATAAACACCTATTAAAATTACAGATTGACAGAGCTTTAAAAGCTGATGCCTAAATATATCTGCCAATGTTTACCGCAAAAAGATAGACAAATAATTAATTAGTCCTTGTCCATGTGTTAGTGTCAATAACTGGAAATGATAACGGAAAATATGTCATATTATCAATGATACAATTAGTGAGTTCGAATTTTAAATTGAATTTTAACAAAAATGTCGTGTAAATATAATTCAGAATGGACACGAGAGCAAAGCCAAATAAACAAACATTTAATGTAAATTGTTTTAATAAATGAATATTTATTTTTATTAACTTTAAATTAGAACTATTCTTGCAATACCAAATGTAAAATAATAATAAATACACTATCTTCGGTTATTTGAATAATAAAATATGTCAGGAAATAAGTACTAATTAATATCTCACTATCTTTATGTTTTCAAGTAATGTTTTTTTAATACATTTACGGCAAATGGCATCAAAAAGTAATTAAACGTATCATAATCCATTGAATGTTCATTAACTTTGTGCAAATTGACAAAATGAAGTGCGCAGTGCTCAAATCAATAATATTGTGTATTCCCTCGAATTAACCACCTGACCTGTCGAGCCTCTGTCATATCACGTCTAAAACTGAAACACGACCCAAAATGCAAATCAAACACTGAACTTTACATTTAACCAACCCCAGTCGAGAGACCGAGAATCAACTAGACTTTTCTCAATTTTGACAGCTATGCTGCTACATGCAAGTGCTGCGAGGGCTGCGCAAGAATTTTGGGTAGAAGAATATTTGATATTAAATTACGAATAAATCTTTTAACACATTTTAAGATGTTTATACTTCATAAGCTTTTCTTGTAATTATTTATCAAGTGCTAAAGTTTTTGAAAATAACTAAAGAATATTTTAACTATTATTTGGAATTTTAATGAAAATGACTCTACCGAATGTCGCCCTTTGAAAAATGCACAACGAATTAAGATAGAAAAAAGTAAAGCACATAGGTACATTGATTTATAGGGACAGCATATATAGCTACTACACTCACAAAAAAAAACAAGTCGATCTGTGATCAAATCAAAAACAACTGTGCATGAAAGTAGCGTAAGCTACTTTGGTGTTTTTATATGATCATTAGTTGCTCAATTCTGGAACATTTGTTGACTACTTTAGGACCGTATTGGTTACACATTAAGAACAGGCCGTTCTCAATTTATACCCATTCGTTCTACTTTAGGACCCGATTAGTTTTTCATAAAGAATGTATTTTTTATAATTTAGCCGTTTTAATAAAAATACGAATGAACCAGCTGTTGCAATTTCTGAGAGTGCTGTCAATCTGGCTTCATTTAGTGGCGCCATCTAAGCATTGTCTGAGCTTTGCCTTACTGCCTGATCGACCCTCGAACTTGTGGTTGAATGTAGTGCTTTGTAATCTGCGGCTTCAAAACATGGGAACTCATAATTAAGTCACTTTAGCGGTACAGAAAAATGCGAGGGATAAACGTTGCTTGTAGGCAGTGTTCACTGTGCGGGCCTTACAGTTGAATCTCTTTGAATGCAGTCGGTGAGAGAAGCAGCGATTTGACCGAAATCACCTGTACACCTTTACACACGCACACACATAAGCACAGAGTGTTGGTTATCCAGCTGACGGTGCTGATTGCAATTGCAACTCAATTATCAATGAGTTGAGAGATGAGTTGAGAGTTGCATGGATTTGCGCTGGTTGGCCAAGTTGTTTAAACTTGGTCAAAAGGGTCAGACAGATATCTTGCAAATTAATTAACATTGCTAATATGTATGCAAAAATATTTGAAATATTTACGTGATTTTACTTTATTAAATCCGTGGTAGTTTGCACTACAATTTTCTCTTATTTGTGCACACCGAAATATCCAAAATAAAAACAATAAAAGGACATTAAGACTTTAAGGTCAAAGTTGTTGAGACAAAGAAGCGAAATTCCTTAAATAGTCAGCATCAAAATAATAATAATAATAATTTGTTGATGCCAGGAGAAGCATTAAGTGGGTTTCAAGGCTACAAAGTGTGCGTGATTTTAATGGAACTGACCTTAAAAAGTATTGACAAAATTCAACTGACTGCTTCCATTCCTTTGTCTCTCTTTTACTCAAACTATGAATTTATATGCTGTCAGTATGTAATCAAAAGTTTAGAGTTCAGACTCAGTTACCTTTAATTTTGCTGTCCAGCTGTTTCAAATACAATGCAAAACTTTGATTTTTCACTGACATCTCCTTAAAATTTCAATTTATACTTATTTAGAATAGGAAGTACAAATTAACTGCAAAGGTTTAATCTGAAATATTGGCAATAACCAAACGATATTACTTAAATTAGAGCCGTCAGTATGTCCGGAACACGTTCGCGTATTAATATCTACGTACCGACGGTTAATCGTTTCCCGGAACTGAATGTGGCCGGCGGAAATGGAAATGGGGAACTGGATACGACAGAGTTGCCATCGTTGGGCGAGGATAAGACAACGGAACCATCGGCCGATGCTGAGATTGCGGCCGCTGTGATGGAGGAGGAGCTCGGAGTCGGCGGTAGCGGGCGTTCACTGTATGTCATCGATAGCCAGGGACGTCTGTTGGAGCATGTGCGCTACCAGGGCAACGATTATCGCAGCGCCCTGCGAGCTGCCACCAATGCCATGCCAAATCACTGGAAGGATTAACCACTCCCATCTGAGTCCCAACTTCAATCCCAATCCCAATCCCAATCCGAATCACCAACTTCAAGCAGCAACCAGCAACCACCAAACCACCATTTAAGGTCCCCCTTGAACCATCAAATTAGCAGTTGCAATAATCATTCAACATCCATCAAAGGATTGCCCCAGCTGTGTTTTCAGCTCGGGATGTGAATATGAATACACTCAAGTATTCACATTTTGATACACGATTATTGATATATTATATTAAAGTCAGCAAAATTTCTTAGCTTATTTATTGGGTGCCTTGTTTCATTTTTCTTGACTCAACTCTCAGAAGTTCTTTCCTTTTAGATTTGTGTATTTATTTATTCTACAGAGAGAAAAAGAAAACTATTAGAATTAAAATAGATTTTTAAAATGCGAATGTGAAATTTTTAAAATTATTGAAAGGAAATTAATTTAAATCTAAGGGTACCCCAAAATTATTTAATTAGTCCAGCATTTGTTGCAAGGATTGCGGAAAGCCTAGAAAAATCAAGTTAGGTCAATACGAGAAGCATATTATGATGTTCTACTTAATGCGGTTTAAATAGTTGAAAATAAGACATTTAATAGCAGGAGTAGAGGACTCTAAGTGGAAAACTCTGCAAAGTTTATTGCTATCAATCATTAATTTTTTTTTATTTGAATCTATATTTTAGCATTTGAGGTTTTTGAGAGATTGTTTTTGTTTGTGTGATTACACATCATCTAATTTTGATCGCCTTTTATGTTAAGTTGATAATTTAGCTGAAAAATTAGGTGTAGGCTCTGTTTCTCATATCGAACGCTGCTCTTCTGGAAACTACAAAATTATTCAGAAATGCCTCAATTTAAATTTAAACATCCACAGACCACTTTAGTAAACAGGTAAACATGACAATTTCTTGTGAAACTCTTTCTTTACATGTTGAAATTCTCGAAATGTGGTATGTCAACAAATCCGAATAAATTCAAATCAATACTAAGCATAATTTGCAATAGCCAAATTGCATTATACACCATCAACAATTCTGAATAAATTCAAATCAATACTAAAAGCAAAATTGCATTATACACTGATAAACAAGTTTACTTTAGTCAATAAATTGCATTAATTTACTGAAAGGAGACTCTCATATTTTGAACCCAGATTTGTTAGCTGCACTTTGAAGTTATCATTGAAACCAGAAACTGACATAGGCAAAGTTATTTTTGCTTGTTATATTTATAACATAAAACCAATTTAAACAAAGTTAGTCGGAGAGCACAAGCTTTGAAATTTGAACCCATTGGGTTTTGTTTTAATCAAAAGTAAAATAGATTAAACTTATATTATACTCGTATGTTGCTATGGAATTGATTGCATTTGTGTTGAATAAGTTTATCTGTTAATTAATGGATTGTGGTGTGCAGTGGATGTGGAATGTTCTGCTCTGGACACGTGTACAAGCAAACAAACAAAAACAGATGGACGAGTGTCCAACGAGAAGATATTCTGTACTAACAAAAAAAATTCCTTAAAAACTACGTTTATAATTGAATTATAAAAACAAGTTTTCTCGACTGGAGGATACCCTGTGCCAGTCTTCATAAAATAGAATATTGGTTGGGACCATCTCATATGCATATTCTGTCAGTTTGTTTCAGTTATCTCAAACAAAAAAAAAGTTGTTCATTCTAAGACTTGATTTTCGACTGATCGTTCCTATGGCAGCTATATGATATAGTGGTCCGATCCAAATTTAAAAACAAACTTGATCTGCGTCCGGTATCCAGCAACCTACATACCAAATTTGAAGTCTCTATCTATTATAGTTTCTGAAATCGGCTGTCTCAAACAGACGGACGGACAGACGGACAGACAGACGGACATGGCTCAATCATCTCGGCTGTTGATGCTGATCCAGAATATATATACTTTATGGGGTCGGAGATGCTTCCTTATATATATATACCCTTTTTGACAATTTTCAATGGGCACAGGGGATAATAATTAAAGTTGTAAACTATATATGGGCTTATCCTGAGTTGCAGTCGCTACATTTGCACGAAAATGTTCGTGTTTAAACTGATACGGCTCGCGTTCAGATTGGTGAATTTCAATGAAATTTGCTGGAAAATGATTTTCATTGGGAATACTCTTAAACCTATTTTAAGATAAAAGCCTTACTGCTTTTGAAAACAAATTAGACATGCTGAAAGTTCCGTTGCGGCCGTTACAAAGAATGGAAGTCGATTTGAAATTAACGTGCATTTGCACATACAGGGTGTCCAGAAAAAACGGAGACAAACATTTTTAGCTATAATTTTACTAAACGAGAGAAATTTAGCACAGCAAAAATTAGTAAGGATAGAGTGGATCACTAGTAGTAAGATTCTCAGCCGGATCTGAAATGGCCTCCTCCAGCTGCGATGCACAGGCCCAAACGTGATTTCAAATTGTTGGCCATGGGCCGCAGGTCGGCGATAGGAGCGCATCCTTTTCACAGATGAGAAGCTGTTCACCGTCGAGCAGGCCCACAACCACCAAAACGACTGGATCTGGTCCGTAGAGGCTCCGAGTACGTCGGCCATTGTCAAACATCGCCAAAATCCGAAGTCCGTTATGGTCTGGGGCGGCATTTGCGCCAGCGGCAAGAAACCCCTGGTTTTCGTGGATCAAGGGGTTAAAAGAAACCAAGAAGTGTACCGCCGCGACATTCTCGAAGCCGTGGTAATTCCTTGGGCCCAACTGCACTTTGGCGATGCGGACTGGACTTTTCAACAGGACTCCGGCCGGCTCACAAGGCGAAAATGACGCAAGACTGGTGCAAAACTCATTTTCCGGACTTCATCTCGTCTGCTGAATGGCCACCCTACTCGCCGGATCCCAACCCGCTGGACTACAGCGTGTGGTCGATATTGGAGGCCAGGACCTGTGCTAAGCCTCACAGAAGTTTGGAGGCGCTGAAGCAATCGCTTCTCTTGGAATGGAACCGACTGTGTCCCGAGGACCTGCGGCCCATGGCCAACAATTTTAGATCACGTTTGGGCCTGTGCATGGCAGCTGGAGGAGACCATTTCAGATCCGGCTGAGAATCTTACTACTAGTGATCCACTCTATCCTTACTAATTTTTGCTTTGCTAAATTTCTCTCGTTTAGTAAAATTATAGCTAAAAATGTTTGTCTCCGTTATTTCTGGTCACCCTGTATATTGGCGTATTTTGCATAATAAACAAAAAATATCAAAATACTATAAATTAAGTGGATCCAGCATCAGAAATAAAAAAAAATAGTCTCGTTAATTAAAAATCTTAGTTTTTGTCTGTTGCGGACGTTACACTTTTTACACACACACTTTTTTCAAATTATTAATATGTATTTAATATCTTTTCGATACAGTTTTTAGCTTAAATAAAATAAAATTAAATAATGTTTAAGATGAGCTAAGCGCCAAACACTCAGACCACCGTTTTGCCCACTTTTTTGGCCATTGAAAATACCTTTTTTTACAAGAATTATTGAAATTAAGAGGCAAAAAGTGGAATTAATTGATAAAACCACCGTAGAACCATTATGATTTTGTAATTTGAAGCCTGAAAATGTATTCTATTATAACAAAAAACAACTATTATTGAAAACATGCAGATTTATGACAATTTTATCTTTTCGCCTTAGGTTTAAAATTTTCGGACTAGCCCATATGTCTTTTTGGAAACATTTCTAAATTGTTGATAATATTCAATAGTTTATAGGACCAGGAATCGAAATTAATCAATAATAATGAAGCATTTACATTTAACTTTAAGTACCTGTTAAAAATACGAAATAAAATGTGCTTCTATTTAAAATTGTTTGCAGGTAAACTAAATTAAAAATCAGCGTAAAACTAAAGTGCATTTAAATAATAAAGAGGAAATGAAAAGGCTGATGGAAAGAGTCAACTATAGGGAGGGCGGATGGTTGTTTCCCTCGAAATTGAATTGTGTCCTGATAAACCGACGTCAATGTGAGCGAAAAATAAATTTGTGATGACAAAGGTGGTGCTTGAATTGCATTTGGTGCAGCCTTAAAGCATGCAACAGTTTGCCAATTAACTGCAGTGTTGCATGCGGCACAAAATCATAAATAGAGGTGAATCAAGAGCAAGAGGAACAGCAAGAGGCGGAGCAAAAGGAAGGAGAATGAGGGAGGCGCGAGAAGAGTAGTCCAATATCCGTGGCCCGTGCACAAATTGACTGAACAACAAAAGCGCAATGTTATCAGGTTATCGGCATCACACCGGAGATTTGATACCCTAGCAGAAAACTTTTGGTTTAAAAAAAAATATACACGTCATAAGCAGACTAACTTAAGAAGCTAGATTTAAACAAAAAAATGATAAAACTTGTTACAATCTTAAGTAAAGATCTTTAAGAAGTTTGCAATACAAAAAAAAAATGTTTTGTTTTTTTTGTAAACTAATACTCAGAGAAAGAAACAAACGAGATTCTGGGATAAAATCGATGAAAAACAGTGTCAAATGCTTGGTAATCTGTCAATTGCTTAAGTCGAGTCCGAAATATTTGATTCAATTCAAATTTTTACATTCGTTCTTCGCAAATATTTTGAGTATGAGGTTTTTATAAGAATTTAAATGTTTTTTTTAGGTATTTTAATTTTGAATGGTTGTCAAAAGAAATTTTTCAAAATCTTTTCGCTAGTATTTTTCATGATTTTGGAAAGTTGCTAACAAGCCACTTTTTTATGAAAATGAGGAAAAAGGGGTTAAAATATTAATTTTTAGCAATTTTTAAACTATCGATAGAACTTCGGGAACTATCGAAAGTGGGTGGCTGCTATCGATGGCAGCTCGATAGCGCCCAACCATCGATAGTGTCGATAGTGCTATCGATAGTTCTCCACCTCTAATTTAAACCACATATTGAGTTAATTTAAAAAAATATCCTGCTTTGAATTCTTCTATTTATTGGGCTGTATACAAAATTTTTTCTCTTTTTGACAGTATTGTTGTCAGATTTACGGGGGTTTTCTACGTCAGTCGACCAGATTTTAGCTGTTTTTTTTAAAAATCGTGGAAAAAAAACTCGTAAAGATTTTCTAATTCTGTTTTTTTTTTGTATTTGGTCGGCAAATTAATTGAAAACTAAAAAAATTTAGCTTACAGTGCTGTTGAAAAGTTCACAAAAAAGGTATGTCCAATGTTCACACGATTGTGGATTGGTAATAATTGAGACAGGGTCGATAGCACCGTTAATTCTGCGTCGTTTGGCACTTATTTCATCACAATCGGTCCAGAAAAACATCAGTAATCGTGTGAACGATTTTGAAAAATCCCTTTGTTCAAATATTCTTGAATATCTAAGCTAAAGAAATTAATTTAAAATTTGATTTTATTTTTTGTGCAGCAGTTCAGAGTTTGTGAGAGTATCGAAATACCCTCTGCAAGGGTATAACAAGCTGCAAATTGGCTTAAATGGCGAACAGAGGCGAAGCCAGTGTCAGGTAAACACAGAGAGAGGAAGAGAAAGAGGAAGAGGGAGAGGGAGAGAGGGAGAGAGTCGCAGTCTACTGCCACTTCTTTTCGCGCCTGGTTTTTACTCGCGCCCCATTTAAAGTTTCAAGTTGCCTCCCCCCGCGACACGCGATAATGGCGCACACACGAGCTGACCCCTCCCCCTGACCTTCCCCCTCCGCCACTCTGACTCCCGTGTACTCATATTGCCAGTCCCCTCAGACTTAACGTAATTTATGGCTTTTGGCCTCCCAACATTGCGGACGAGCCGACAGCGGAGCCTCTCCTAACCTGGCGGGCATTATGTTAAATTTTATGTGTCCCAGCCATGGCAACAGGTCAAACAGCAGCCACCCACCACCCACCACCCCTAAGACAACACCCCTCTCCCCCTTTGCCCTCGTCATGGCTGCATTTAAATGTCTTGATACGAGTATTAGAAGAATGTTATTTGAATTCGCAATTGAACTGTTCAGTCGCGTTGCCAATGCTTCAGATTTACACACACACACACACACACACACACATCTGTGTGTGACATGTGTGTGCTGGTCAAATTATTTGCCATAGATACCAAAAGCACCTGGGCTTCATTTACTGTTGAACTCAATAACGATTCATGCAACAAGCTGAAAGGAAGCATAGAAAACTTCAACCCATTTTATTCCTAATTGGTTCGATAACAAAACTTACATAAAATACTTATTGCACAGCATGCAAATCAAGACTAACAGTGTAAAATGTCAAAAGACAACTTGAATACAAATTTGTTGTACATCTTGCTTAAGAAATGCAGAATTTTTCTGCTGATTTTCAAAAGCAATAATTCTTTGTATTTTTCAATAATGAAACAACCGGTTTAAAATAGGGTTTAATTTTCTGAAAGCTATGTTAATCTCTTCTATAATTTCAAAAGATCGATCCAACAATTATCAAACACCTTAAATAGATATTGAAAAAAGGACCTCAATCTATTATTCACTCTTACACTGTTTTAATTTCGTTAAACTCAGTGTGTTGATTTTTTGTGTCGATTTCGAGCTAATAAAAGACAATGACAACCTTGTTTTGGAGTACGGAATCAGTAAATCCCGATTATAGACCCAATCTACAAGTCTTAAAGAGCGCAAAAGTGACCAAAAAATATACAAAAGATTAAATATAATGTAAACTTGAATGAAATTATTTTTTAATGGAATACAATACATTTTGCATGCTTATTTTAAGTGTATAAAATAATTCATAATTTTGTTGGTGCTTGACAAAAATCTTAGCACCGACAAATGAATACTCTGGCATTCTAAAAACATTGAACTGTTTTCAAAAGTAATTGCCAGCGAAACCTATGGAGATTTCTAAAATCCATCTGAATAAAAGATTTCATGGAATACAAATGCATTGAATACACTTTGAAGTTTATTTTTAACTATATAAACTATGCTAATTACTAATGATTTTGTTAAAAAAGGAAATAAATCTTTGAACGGTAAAATGAAAACTTTGAAATTGTAGAAACACAGAACTGTTTTCAGAAGTAATTGTAATCAGAACCCCTAGAGAATCGTGTAGCGCAATTTACAAAACTACCGAAAATTAAAAATGAAACATAAATTACTATAATTCGACTGTTGAAGTGGAAGCAACATTTGGTCATTTTGTCATTTCGTCATTTTGTCATTTGTTTGACATTAGTTGTCGTTGCTTTCGTTGTTTGGTCAGTTGATTTGAATGCCAAGTGTTTTGGCGGAGCTGCTGGAGTACGTCGGGATTTGTTGAGAAATGTGCAATGCATAAGGCTGAGGGAGTGAGGGAGGCGGAGGAGGGAAAAGGAGTGGGCGAAATTGGCGACGTGCCGAGCACGGATTTTGCGCTGTGGTTGAGCATCAGCAGCAGCAGCAGCAACAGTGCTTAGTGCGCAGTGCGCTTAAGCTGCCAACAGAAAAGAATGTCTAATTAATTAGATGAGCTGATGGAAGTGTTGTTGCCACAATCCCTCCCTCCACTGCCCGCCTGCTTTAGCCGGGCAACAGGCAGCAGGCAGAAGGCAGAAGGCAACAGGCAACAGGCGCTGAATGTGAGCGGCCAATGGCTGTTGAGCTGTTTTTGCCCCTCGGCACACGTTGGGCGCCTTGGCGTCTGGAGCATGCGCTGAATGAAGTGAGGGAGGTGAACAGTGCTGTGCGAGTGCGAGCGGGAAGGCAACAGCCTAATAGCGTTCGCTGGCCTTGGCAGCAGCAGCAGCAGCAACAGCAGCGGCAGCAACAAATGCCCCTCGCTCAAGGTTAACCTGTTGAAAGTGCATATTGCGCATACGCCTCGTGTTCGTCAACAGGTAAAGCCGTCACACAGTCGACCGTCGCCTCGTGTGGGCGGTACATATGCTGCACACATGAAGCACATGCGAGTATGTTCCCCCCGGCCCCTTGGAGTGTCCTCAAGTGCAACGCATTTGAAGGTCATTGTTTCGTTTTTATCACATTGCGTATACGCAGCGTTCGACCGCGGACTGTTGATTGGACACAGCCGCAGGGGCTGCGTTGCATCCGTCAATGTTGCAGGGTCCCCTTATGGGCGTAGCACAATTGGGCAATGCCAGAAAGCCTCGAAAAAGGATACACTGAAATCAATGAATGAATTCAATTCCAAACGGTGTCAGAACTTCGATAATACCGGATATTCTTAAGTCGAATTCGAAAAACTCAATTTAATTACAATTCAATTACAGTTAAATCGAATGTTTTAGGCTTTTTTTGACTATTTAAATAATTTATTTAACTTCCCCTAAGAACAGTCTACAAAAATCAACTAATCAAAAATTATTAACTGGAATTTATTATAAATTAATTTAAGATTTAATGCATTTTTTGTTTATTTAACAATAATATTCTGAATACATACTTAAGTTTTAAAAATTCAATTTAAGAACTGGTATTCTTTTCCTGTGCCAATCGTTGTTGCATGCCACATCTTATAAGTAGTGCAAACAATAAATGTGCGGCTTTTTACTTGACCAAATTAGCAGGCAACACTTTGGGTTGCAACTTAAGAATTTCATTTTAATTATTTTTTTTTTAATCTTACCATTTGATGCTTGCCACAAGTTAAAGGCCAAGTGCCGCCCACGCGTTGCCATCAACTGCTTCGCATTTCCCCTGCTTTATTTTTGTTTTATTCCAAACTCAAATTCAGCATTTGCTGAACAATATTGGCAGCTTCCCCTTGTGAGCCGCAGCATCGTCAGCTGCCTGCCACCCACTGGCAACACCTGGTTGCCTGTTGCCTGTTGCTGCCTCTGCCTCTGTCGCAGTCGCTGTCGCTGCTGACGTCGCTGCTGTTTGTCCTTCAGCTGGTAGCTGTGGCTATAAAAGGCGGCGCAGACAAACGGCAGCGATTAGTCAACTGTGCAACGTGGGGCAGCTATATTTACAAGAGCGCAACAGCCAGCCGAGCTATTGTTGCCACACAGTTGTTGCCACTTGTTGACGAAGGCCAAAACACACGCACACACACACACACACACAAGGACGAGTGAGAGAGCGAACGAGAGCTGAACAGTCGTCGCCGCAGTCGCAGTCGCAGTCGACGCCAGCCGAGAGACGAGTCGAGACGAGACGAGGCTGCCTCGTCAGTCGGGCAGTGTGCCGTGCAACAGATGCTGTGCAACATCCAAGCCCAACGGTTGTGTTGTGTGCCACAAGCGGACAGGAAGCAGGAGCGACGACGAGGACGACGACAAGGCAACAGCCTCCCACGCAACACAGTCCACACAGTCCACACAGTCCACAGAGTCCACAGAATCCACGCACATGTTGAGCGTGCAACAAGTTTTGCACATTTCTGGCGCAAAAACTTCAGCAACGGCCGAAAACGAAACCAACTCAATACAGCAAAAAACAAACAATTCAAAATATTCGAAGTCATCATCAAAATTTTCTTAATTTTTTTTTGCGTGTAGTGTTTCAAAAATGCAAAGTGGTTGAATTTTTTTTTTGAGGAACAATGTTAATTTTTTTTATTGTTGCCACAAACGGTGGTCAAGTGCTACAGTAATACCTAACTACAGTGAATTCCAAGTACAAAACTTATCAGCAAAATAGAATAAACAACAGTTAAAAAACAAACATGATGATCAAGAAAAAACCCAACGAATCAAACGCAATTGATGCTAAAAGAGATTACCTGAAATCAAAGTACAACTGATTAAATAGAGCGTATATTTATATAGAGTCCGTTAGCAGAACAGTTCTGAATACAAATGTTCATACTATATAACAATATATACATTTGTCAGTCCACAGTAGTTTAAATATGCATTAGATCAAAAGAGAGAAAAAAGAGAAGGGATAAGAAAAATAACTTCAATGTATATTAAAATACATACAAAAATATTTGAAACGATGAAATCGAGCAAGGAACTCAAGTTTCATTAGAAAAAACTGCATAAATCAAGGGCAGAAAATATACTTAATGTAAAATAACCGACACTAAAATAACCAAATTGAACGACTAATAAAGGGAAAGCGAAAGAAAAATAAACACACATCATTAAGGTAAAGAAATTTAACGACTCAAAGCAAGGACAAAAAACAAATCGACAAAATGTGAGTATCATATTTTTTCCTATGCATATTTTTCTTCAATTTTTAACAAGCAATTTGTAAGCTTTTGAATAATATTAAACTTGATTTTTTTAGTTGATTATATTTTACATAGAGTAGATTCAATTTAAAAAATAATTTTACTTGCAGAAGGCTATTATAATATTGAAATATCGAATAAGCCCTGAAAAGTATGCTACATTTGATTACATTTATTAATATTTATTGATACAATGCTATTTATAAAAATATATATAAAATGTTCCCATTTCAAATGTGCTCTGCAAAATGCTTTCCATTTAAAAACGTTCGATTTATTGACTATTTCTTGTAACAAAGTCTTAAAAATATATTTAGTTTATCTTAAGAACACTTTTCTGTTCTCTAAGATATGGGCAGGTTTGGGTTTGATATGATATCGTTGATGTATTTATTAAGAATCAAATTCCATAGTCGGCATTCGAATTGAATTAAGTTTTCTGGGAAGCTTTTAATCAAAATTCTTTCAATTGACGGAATTCCTTATACCCTGTAGTCATATAAACTTTAAAAAGGGGATTGATTAGTTTAAGCTAATTTATTTGAGCAGTCAGAAAAGTTCTTTCTGATACTATCAAGTAAATTTGTGCTCTTCAAGCATTTTAACTAGCCAAGTTTGTTATTTGTCTTTCAGTTCTTCAGAGACATTTTTATTGAGAGGACAATAAAATTACTGAAAATTTAATACTTAAATTTTTCAATAGCTGATAAAAATAATTGGAAGTTCGACAGAACAATAAAGTTGCACACATCATTGTTAGTTTAATGCTTTTTTGAATGGAAATGTCATTTTTAAAATCATAAATATATGTAAATATTTATTCAGTCATATTTTTGTCGGTTGATGCGATTTATAAACTGCTCAAGTCTTTGTGAGACAGCAGGACAGTAGATATTGAAAATATCCATTTCATTCGATTATTAATTCAATTATCTCGACCATAAAATAATGTTTAAAATGAATTTCCAATTGCAAATTCTACTCAAATAATATTTTGCTCGGTGGAAATGTTATCTATGATGATTTAAACGGCAGTCCGAGCATGTGCTAAAGTTTATATCATAGTTTATAGATGTTTTCGTCGAATGATATACCGCAAAAGACGGCTGCTAATTTAATTAGACGATCGGCGGTGCTTAATGAGCCATTCAACGGTGGCAATTACAACCACCAAACAACAACCGAGAGTCGAAGTTTCACGGAAACGAACTCGAAATCCCAAATACCTCCCCCATTCTTCCTCTTCTCCCCGCCGTTTAACTCAGCTTCCGACACAGGGTGGGGGTTGGGGGTTGGTGGTTGGGGGTTGTTCAATACAAGGGTCGACCCTCCAGCTATTGTCCTGTTTCCAAGGCAATTACATGTCTTTCCCTTGGATTCCCACAAAGAAGTTGCCCGAGCCATCGAATTTGATGGGTATAATGTGTTGCCATAGATATTTATCATAAATAAATGAATTTAAATATTCTTATATTTCAATTAAAAAAAAAACATTCTTATCTTCTTACCGATAGTATAGCAATAATAAACATAATTTGCTTAACTATTATCTCAATTTATCATAATAAAAAGAAGCTACAATCGAGCAAACTCGAGTGAGAGAGACCCTGTACTTAATTTGTGTAATAAATAAATTAAAAATTATTATAATCAGGCCTGTTCCAGATTTCACTTGTTTTTTGCGAATTTCAATCCACAAGACTTGACCGAATTTCCCTTAAAATTCCTTTACATTTCTTGCGAATTACCCTCAGAATTTCCTTCCAAAATTGTGTAGAGTAATTTTTAGCATAACAGTGCTGGAAAATGTTCTGAGCGAATGACGCATTTGCGTCAAAGCAATTTTCGCCTTTCAAAATGTGTAATTTATATATCAAATATTTATTTTCAAAGGAAAAACCTACTTTGGTTATAACTTTTGTAATTTTGAAAGTGCGGGTTGATTTCAGTTTTGCAAAATATCTTTTTGCAGAGCTATCAATTGTTGCATAGTGTTTGTTTAGAAACCTAATCGGTTCTTTTTTGCATTAAATTACAAACAGTTTTGTCCAAACTTGCATTTAAAAAACAAGAAATTTAATTCTTAACTTTACGCAATACTTAAAAATACTCATATTGTTGTTTAAAATAAGTACCAATATATTTACTAATTTCTTCACATACAAAGGCATCTTTAATAATTTTCCTATTCATTTTCACAAATATTTGCGGAAATTAGAACAAGTCGAGTAAATCCGACAAAAATGTTAGGTTAGAGTCTCATCGATTTTGAGGCATGGAGACCTTAAAATAGTTTATAACTGTCCTAGAAGAATATGATAAACTCTCGATAGATACTCTATCTCTCAGTCATTTTCTGTTAGGGAGAAAAATCATAGATCAAAACAAATGAGAGACTAAATCCTGAGAAATCTCTGGCACCTATCATAATTCGTATGTTTTTAATGGCTCAGAATAAGAGTAAGAGTGGTAAGTATAATTTAGCTTAAGATTAAATAAGTGTACTTCCAAATAAGTCACTTTCTTCAAGATGTAGAAATATAAGATAAAACGTGATTAACATTAAAAGAAAGTTCTCTGCAATTTCATCAGTACTTTTCATCTGCATATTATAAATAGATTCGCTTGTCAGTGACAAACAAATTTCGAAACAGCTTTATTTACAATTCGGAAACAATTGATGCGTTAACTTGTTGCTATGTGTACTATATAACTGGTCCGCTTGGTTAGCTGCGAATATTTCGTAATAAACTACTGTCTGAGCACGTTAACTTGGCTTAAATGGTCAGAGGTTAAGCCTCCAACTTGAGTTCCTACCTCTGCCTGGCTGGAGTTGTCCTCCAATCAAATAAATATTTCGAGAGCCATTATTTTTTGTTTTTGCTATTTTTAGCAAATGTTGATAAAAAGCGCAGACAAAACGCACGAGCGATCCAGACGATTAAAGGTCTCGAATTGTTGTGTGTAGAGGTGTGGCATGTGAGTGTGTGTGAGTGTGTGTGAGTGTGTGGGAGTGTGTGTAATGCCGTGTGTATTACACAGCGTTACATTGTTGTGGACGGAGTTGAGTGGCAGCTCGACAATCATTTGTAGAATCAGGGACATTAGTCAAGTCGCCTCATCGCTGGCAACTGACGATTGTCTCCTCTGCTTCCTCTTGCGCTCATTAGTAGCACATTTACCCAGTACGTGATTTAGTTGCAAATGTGCAGATACTCGGATGCGGATGCGACAGATACAGATACTGATACAGATACAGATACAGATACAGATACAGATACAGATACAGATACGCAGCTATAGCATGGAGAAGAATCTCTGTTTCAAAAACCAAAGCAAGCGACAGCTAAAGTCGAAACTTAACATAATGAACTTCAAAAAAATATATACGAGCACATTAAAATATAAATAATGTATTTTAAAATATTAATAATTAAATATTTCAATTAATTTTAATTATATTTACATAAATATATATTTGAATTTAAATATAAAATAGAGGAATCCAAATATCCGTAGTGAAATTCAGATAAATCACGCTAGTAAAAACTGATGTAATTAAAAATATGTATTTAACTATGAATTGATTTACTTATATTTATTTAGTTTAATATATTAAACTATTCAAGTTGAAATATAAATAAATGCACTTGGATTTGTCTGCTTCAATTTCATCATAGTCGAGTCCGACTGTACCAACTCCAATTGTGTCAGACATGAACATGAAGCACAATAATAACTGTTGCTTTTTGTTGCTCAACTAGAGTACAAAATAAGAGCGTGTCTGTATTAGTGTGTGTGTGTGTAACCTTGGGGAATTTCATGTCCCATTTCCTCTTCCACCTGCCACTCACTTTTCGCATTTGCATTTTGGAAGCACAATGCAATTCAAGTTCTGTTTCTATTTTCTGTCTTTCTCTCTATTTTACTTGATTTTATCGTTGTTCTTCTTCTTGGATCGATGGCACACATCACTTATGGGGATTAGTAGTGGATGTGGCGCCCAGTGGAGTCATAAGCGTATCGAGCTAACAATTCACAACTCTCATAGCCAACTTTGTGCATACCAAATAAACTAGATGATGTCCAAAGAAATATCTGAAACCAACGTGAACGTAGAATTTATTTGAAAACCATTTTAGATTGTGCCCACACTGTATATTCACTCAAAATTATATTAATATCATAAAGAATATATATAACCCGATTCATATTCATGCAGAATTCGAGACATGACCAAATTATAATGCCATTACAGAAAGTGTATTTTTCTGATTCCACTCTATTTATTGCTTCTCGTGATTTACTTTTGTCCTGATTTACTATTCCGAACTTCCCCAAGTAAACACTTAAATACATCGAGTCTATAATATTTCGATTTTCATAAATTGAAATCATTTCAAATTTGCTGTCATTGCTGTCACGTTTGTCAGTTAAATCATTCTATATTTATGCTTTCAATTGATGTAGCTAACAATACACAGATACACACACACACAGATACATTCAGTGACAAACTGATCAATGGCTGCCACACTTCCGGCGCATGGAGTATGTTGAGGGAGTAAGACAGAAAGAGAGTGAGAGGAGAATGAGAGAGAGAGAGAGAGGAAAAAGAGCGGAGCGCGGCAAGTTGACTTAAGCTACACACACACACACACACACTTATGCCTCAATGAAAATTTTCAGTCAATTACGCTTTAAGACTTAATTCACAAAATTGGGCCAAGTGTCGTTAACGGAAGTGGGCCACTGGGCAACAGTCAACCAACGTTCTGGCCAGAGCAACAACAGTAGCACAACTACCTTTGACCACACACACACACACACACAGAGAGAGAGAGAGAAAGGGAGAATGTCGCTAGAGAGCTGCCTCATCGTTGTCACATGTACATATGTATATAGTAAACATATATATTTTATCATGGTTTCCTGAAGCGACGATGCTGTCGCTCAACTCAACCCAACTAATATCGGTTACGAGTAGTTGCAGTTTTCTTTTTTTACATTTCCTATACCTAGTTAACATAAAATTACTAACAAAGGGTATATTCAAATTTATAGAGAAACTTTGTTATCTAAATGTTGTGAAATTCTTAAAGCTTTCTCTTTTATTTGTCTAATTTTTAAAAAATGCAAATTTAAAAAAAAGTGTTTTTTCAGTGTTCTTAGCGCATACCCCATAGAGCTAACCTTAGGGTATGTCATTCAAAATCGTGTTACAGCTTATGTCCGTGTTGTGGTTGCTGTGAATGTCAACTGCCAGCGGTGGTCACCATAATACGATATCACAAGTAATTCATTATATGCACTGACATTACGCTTTTTGGGGCGAGTTTTGAATAAAATATTTGTAAACGGGTTTAATTTGTAAATGGACCAGAAGTTGATCCATAAAAACGGCAAAGCTTTTATCCAATAAATTGTTTCTAATATATATTGTATTTAGTTGGATATTGCTTATTGGATTGGCTTGCATGTTAAAGTGTCACTACTTCTGTTAACGATATGTTAAATGTAAATGAAATAACAGACTTTAGCTGCGGGTTTGTCAGCCTAACAGTTGCCTGTTAAGTTCAATCAAATGTAATGTTAATGTGAGGGAGTGCTGTTAGCTATGGAACCTCCTTCTTCAATGTATGAAATATGCGACAATGTCTTGGCTCTGACTGAAAATGTTATGTTAATGTGGCACACGCACTGTAAACTACTGAAACTGTTAGTTTCACGCAGAAACTAAAAGTTGAAAACACAATCACTACTTGTAATTGACAACAACATGACTTGGAGTAATTTTATAAAATGAAAACTAATATACTTAATGTTACACTTCATTGAACAAGGACATTGGCGTTGTTTACTTAGCCTGCAATGCAATCTACTTAGATTAGTTTGTTAGGCTCTAAGCTGGCCATCAGCCTGTAAGCTGATTATGCAGACACCGACAAGAACAAGACAGCGACAACAGAGACAGAGAGAGAGAGAGAGAGAGAGAAAGTGAGTGGAGTGGAGACAAACTGCATTTATAAGTTGGTTATAACTGTAAAAGCAGCTTAAGTGCCTTGTCCTTACATTGTACTTCGACCTGCTTGGATGCAGCCAATACATATAGCTATATTATCACTAATTAATTGTTGGCTGCAAATAGAGCTATAAATGGTTCTCTCTCTCTCTCTCTCGCTCTTGTGTTCTCTCCTTCTCTTTTGGCCACTTTTACGGTCTTTCCGGGCACGCATTGAAAAAAGGAAAGAAAAAGGTGCCAATAAGCTACAGGTATAAATAAATAAACGACACTCACACACACACACTCAGCCCGTGAAATGTGTGTCAACCCTGCAGGGTTGTTCCAAAATGCATTCAAGCGTTAAAATTCTATCGATTCGCTGCTAAAAATAAATATTCACAGCTCGGAACAGCCTCAACATACAGCACACGCATAAATGTACAGATATATGTGTATCTATATATATATATTGCATATATATTCAATTAACTCTGTAACTGGTTCAAAAAGTGGTGCAAAACAAATTCAGCTCATCAGGGATGCCACAGAAATCGCAAGCGAAATGGAATTCCGCAGAAAGCATTTCCGCACGGAAATTTCCGAGGTGCCACAGAGCTTCGAGAGATTTAATTTTTTTAACATTTTCACCAACTTTTTCGAACTAGGCTGTTTAGGGTTGACACCTTCTCAGATTAAATTGCCGAAGAGTTTGATTAGCAACTTTTTCAAGTTTATCATTGCAGAGCAATCAGCTTTTAATTTTATTCTTATTTAATTAATATAATTTTATTTATTTATATAATAATTGATTTTGTTTAGCTTAAAAAAGTTTAAAAGTAATTGGCGTGACAAAATGAAAGTTACTCGACAGCTCTAGAAATTGTCTGCCATTAGTCTGGCAACTCTTCGTGAAAAATGTTTTCACAAAATGCACAATATGTTAACCTTTTTTTGCTGTAAAACTTGATTTACCTCAAAAGACCTATTTTTGTAATGCTTAATTTAAAGAAAACTGAAGTGGTTCCATATATTTTTTTTTTAATACCTTACTTCGAATTCCGACTAAAAAATGTGGCATCGCTGACCCTGACTTCGAAATCTGATTTGGACTAGGTGGCAGCATCGGACGCCAGCGGATTTAGGGCTAGTTTATTCAGCGTAAAATTATTCTGCGATTTGACCTGTGGCACATCGAAATGAAATTGAGATGAAATTCAAGCGAATGCGATTTCTGTGGCACCCCTGTATATCAACGAAAGTTCTCAGAGTAAAAATAAGTATAAAATCTCAGAAATTTCAATTAAAAATCGAATATAAATTGTCTCGAATCCAATATTGTGATATCCAAATATTTATGTTTTTTTATTAGTAGCAAAGAAAAATAATTGCGATATCCCAAGAATTTATTTTTGAGTTGAATGCATATCAAATTTTGTTAAGCTTATTCCCAAACTCTTTGGCCATTTTCTTATCCAGAACTCCGTTCACATTCGCATCTACATTTCCTCTCTTCCCCCCCTCGTTTTTCAACTTGAAAGAAAACCCAAACTTGGCTCAGCTGCGACACCAAAATCAAAAAAAAAGATGCTCAAAGTATGCGCAAAATTTTCAGCCAACCAGAAAAAGAGTAAACAAAATAAAAAAAATTAAAAAAAAAATAACGCTTTGGTGTCAGCTTTTGTGTGGATTACCAGTCGGAAGAGGGCTTTATATGAAGGGGGCGTGGCAGTGGCCATAATTAAAGCTGAAATGTGTCGCACGATATGCAACAAACCGAAAAAAAAAACAGAAACAAAAACAAAAACAGAAACGAAATGAGAGAGAATTTAATAAAAATCTTGTCAAAGCATTTCGCATTTCAAATGCCAAAAGAATACTTTGAATAAATCATAAAGAGTTCGCAAATGCGCGACTAGAAGATGCCCTCGAAACAAAGTCAATTAATTGAGTTATGGTCGAGGGAGAATTTACTAGGAATTTATTTCAAATTTCGAAATTATAGAAATTATAGAACTTTCGCTTGGGCTTTAATTTTTTTTAATTTGTATCCGAATTTAGTTTTTGCCTTGTAAGTGAATAAGTAACTCAGCTAAATTTTATTTATATATATTTATATACTTTTATTTTAAGAAGTAAAGAGAAAGTTGAAGTTGAACTCAATTTACTCAACATTCTTTAAGCATTTGTCAACTTTATGTCGCTATAACTTAAATGTGAGTTCATAAAATTTCTCAAAATAATTGCTACTTAATTTTGAAAAGAAAACGGCAAGTTAAAGCTGTAAAAATAAAGGAATTAGACAATATATAGGCTATTTCTCAGCTTACTCACTTTAGTCTAATTTGGCTGTTGCTTTTTATTATTTGTTTTCTAGCTTTCTCTATTTCGGGCTTAGTTAAATGCTAGTCGCAACTTGCATTTATTTATTAAGCAGCTTGTTTAGTGCGTTAGTTTGAGTGCTTGTTAAGACACACACAACACACAACACACACACACAACACACACCACACACATTTTGCCTGGAAGAAAATCAACAATGTGCACGGCAAATTTAACACGAGACATTTCATTGACAGACATTTTTCAGTTCAGGCAGACAAAAGGGTTAGGGCGTGTTGGAAACTTATATACCCTCCACACACACACACACACATTCTTCTTCTCCTCGTATGTGTGTGAGTGTGTGAAGCTTTGCGGCTGTCGCTTCAGTCTGTTTCATTCAGAAGATGCATTCAAGTGTGCCCCATACAATTTCCAAGCTGAATGCATGTCAGCTGTATTGTATAGGTGTTGCCATAGATTCTCCCATCCCTCCCCTCTCCCCTCTCCCTCCTGCTCCCCGCCCTCCCGCTCTGTTGCCATTCTACTATTTCTTAGCGTCAAGGACGCGTTGGTTTAATAATAGCCATAACTAAAGTATGACTTTAACATTATCCCATCGCCTGCTGTCGCTGTTGTGCATTGTCCTTGACGTTCAACGCGGCGTATGAGCAATCGCAGCTGCGCCACCGCTGCTGTCCCCAGTGAAATATTCGAGCTGAATAGTCGCTGCAGCTCCGAAGATAACCAAATGTCAAGCAAGAAGCGAGCCATACCACACGCCATAGCACATATATGTAGATCCCACTCTCTGAGCCACAGTAACCACCTGCACGAGCGACCGGAATGTATCCACTGTTTGCTTGGGCTTGGTTTGGTTTGGTTTGGTTTGGTTCGGTTTGGTTTGCCTCGGCATTTGACATTGGCATCCCACATATTTAATCCCGACCTGATAGCAACAGCAGCAGTATCACAACAGGCACACACTCACACACACACACACACACATACCACACCACACACACTCAGTTGCACACTCTCGAGACCCCCTGTAAATGAACAGGCATTAGCTTAGCAAAGTGCATTATTTAAAATAATAATATTCAAATAATGATTTCAAAATGAATAAGCAACAAAAATACTTATAAATTAATCAAATATTTTTTATATCAATTTAAAAAAATGTAAATTTGAAAATGGTTTATTTTAAATTAGCACTTTTTAATCAATTTATTTTAAAAATTTATTTGAAAAGAAAATATCGAGAAATGAATACTAAAATTGTAATTTAATTTAAATTTTCTTTAAAGCGTAATAAGCCAATTTACTTATTGATTGCATTTTTTGAAAACGATCCAATAAAATTTAAAAATATAACTTTAAGTATTATTTAAAAAAAAACCAATCATAGCCATAATTACAATTTAAATCAAGCTTCAGCATTTCATCTTTGTTCTTTAAATTATCCAATCAAAATTCAAATTATAACTAAATCAAATAAAAAACAATAATAATGTCCATACCATAAAAAAGCACTTCATATATTATTTAAAAGGTAAATGCATCCAATTCAGTAGTCTTCTAACATAGCCAATATGCCTGCTATACCCTAAATACCCTACACTCATAGAACAGCAGCTAAGTATGCAAGTGTGTAACAAGCTTAGTATAAGAGTGTATCTCTTTGTGCTTTGTGTGTGTCTGTGTGTGTGTCTGTGTGTGTATTGGCAAATAGTAGTTGTTGTTAATTTAGTTGCTGTTGCTGGCACTCGAAATAATTACAAAACAGCAACAACAACAACGACAACAACTGTAACTACAATCGGGCAACATCAAAAACAGTTGCACGTGTCAAAGAGCAAAAGATTTAAAAATGCAAAAACTACGAAATAAACTCAAGTAAAATACATAAAGTACAAATGCCATAAGTTGACCCAAATATGTGACCTGCAGTGTATGTAGGCGAAATAAGATATATGTGATTACATAGCCGACGGAGGATAGACAATGAGCAACCAGTGACCAGTCACCAGTCACCAGTCTGAATGACAGACAGAAATAACTGAGCCCCCTCCGACTCTTCTCCTGTTGTGTCCCCCTCTGTCCTTTATCCTGTTCTGTTATGTCCTTTGCTGTGATGTTGTCCTCTGTTGGCCAAGCTTGATTTCAATCATCGCTTGGCCACAATGCGAAATATGTCGTACAAAGGCAGCCAAGAGTTCAATAATAAACGGCAAGGCTAATAGAAAACTCAATCGCATTCGCAATCAAACTGAGATTAACAGGACGTGAGTGAGCAGCGGTAATGGAAGAGAACAATGTAAAAGAAAAATAGAATACAGCAAGTCTATTGTAAGGATTTCAAATATTTGTTAATATTAAAAATTACTGATTGATTTGAGTTATACTATATATCATTTCACAAATCTACACAGCGAGCACAAAGAGTTGAATGAAAATACAAATTTTAATGTTGAAGTGTAAATGTTAAAGTATAAATGTTAGTTGTAGTAACAGATTCGAATGACTGTTAAACCCAGCATAGCTAAGGACTATTAAGAGTCAAATGTTAGATTGACTTATTATAATAAAATACAAATTAACAGAAACTTCAACATGTTTTTAAACAGTTTAATGCTCTTGCTGTGCACTGTAAAATCATGCTAATATTGAGCACGCCAATCAATGTGTTGGCTTCCATGGAGTCAACTACTCGTGAGTCCCCGCGATGTCCTGGCAACTACAGCGACCCTTCAATAAGCCAGAAATTTTGAGGTTATATTTCGCAATAAATTCCTCGCATGCGATTCGCATTTCTGGGTTAACAAAGGGGATTCTGATGAGCCAGGGGGCAGGGGGGCTGGACCAATATCGGCTGCATATTTATGTGCGAGTGCTTATAACGAAAGGAAATTCCAATAGGAAAGTAAAAATGTTTGATCATTATGCAGTCGCAGCTATTGAACGCCCTGCACTCCGATGTACATACCTCTCATCCCCCTCTTTCCCCTCCTCGCACTTTTAAGGTCCGCTGGACTTTCCATGTCAGGCATTCAGAAAATATTTGGATTTCTTGCATTTTTAGCGAATATTTCTCGTGGCGTTTTTTCACAATTTCCCTGTTATGTTATTAAAGCCAAAAGTTATTGTAAAGTCCTGTCGAGCAACTATAAACTGTTGTTTTATGCTCTTCAACTGTTAATATGAATCCAAATATTTAAGGTATAATAATGAAATTTTTTATTTACAATAATGTTGTTAGTTGTAAATCAGAAATACGAGTATTTTTTTGATATAAACTCATATTCGCAACAAATTGCTTTTCCTATTTGCTGACAAGTTGATGAAGTTGATATATGTAGTTTCATTGTATTTGCCATCCAGCGATTTATGAACTGTATTCAATGCAAGAGCAGTGTCAATTTGCATAAATTCTGATCACTTACAGGTTTTATTTTTTGAGCTTTTCAGTGCTTTTGTTTTGCAGCAGCTGCTGTTGCTGTTATGAACACATTGAGGGGAAGTTCCTTCTCCTTTTCTAACCCACGTTGCAGTTACAACTTGGACATTGCCTGTCGATTTTATGCAAATAACAGAGGCAACAACAGAAACAACAACAGAGGCAACAACATCAGTTCTATCAATGACAAAATGTAGAACAATTTTTTGGGCACTCGCTGTTGATGTTGATGTTATGTCATGTTTGTGTGTGTTTGTGTTCGTGCTCGTGTGTTTGTGCGTTTGACAGATGATGGCGAAATTGATTGAAATTTGGCAACCCCGTAGTTGAGTCATAACTTTATTGCATTGCAAGAAGGCAATTGCATGATGCTTTGTGGCCGTTACAAGAGGAGAGGGGGGGAACTACATTCAGATTACAAGGACATGTTTCATATTGAAATTAAAAAGCATGTCAATTGCAAGTTGCCACTGTCGCTGTTTCTTGTTGCAGCCAACGTTTTTATAATTACATTCGATTTCATTTATGTGCATTTGTTGCTCTGCCTTGCAGAGCTCTCTTTGATCATACTTAACAGCGTAAGTAAGCTGTGCTCATAATGTTAACATATTCTAAAGAAATTCGATCAAGCAGTGCTACCAGAAACTGTTCTTTGACACTGCCTAACAGTTCTCTCAGTAGCAGAGTTAAATGGCCACTGGCTGCGTGTTATTGCTGCGCTGATTCTGTAAATAAGTATATTTTGATCAAGAAGTGCACTGAGATATATAAGCACCCACGAAGAGCCTGTGATGGATGAATATGTTATACCTTGCTAATATTTAAACAATGTGCTGTACTTTAAGGCATACTTAATAAGAAAGCTGTGCATAATACAATCAAGCAGTCCTAACAGATATTCCTCTCACCTTATGCTGATGCTGCGATCAAGCAGCGTCTTCAAAATGTGCTCTCTCAAACTGTTTAGCAGCTGTGCCTTATCATACGTACTAATGTTAATTGCCAACAGAATATGATCTCTCTGTCACTGTTAATTAGTGCTATAATCCATAACAGATTTGTGTTATGCATTCAAGTTAGTCTTAAGGCGGACATGTTAACAGTCATGCTCTCGTCAACTGTCAGTCTCTCTCCCGCTCACAGCAGCAGTAATTGAACAACTGCTTGTGCCAACAAAAGCAGTTTGCAGTTGTTGTTCTTTTCATTATTTATTTAGTTGAATTTCAACTGACTTAACATTCTGGCTGTTAAGCAACGATGACTCTTTTGATTCTGTGCGTTGCTTTGCGTTGCATGCCACAGGCACAAATGCACTGCCAAAGAGGTCAACTGAGCTAATTAAAAAGACCAAAGGGTAAATAAATGACAGTCAACTTTGACAGCGACACAACAAGAGAAGGAATGAACTCATTGAAAGAGAGCTGGAATCAGGAACTGTTACAGTGTTTTATTTTTGTAGCAGTTTTTTTTTATTTAGGTTTTAAATTATACATATACATATGTATATACATATATGTATTTATATACTCGCGTATGTTGGCGGATTTAATACGCTACAATTCAGCTTGAAAATCGCTGCCAACCCTCCCCCCTCCCCGCTATCAGCAAACCCCTTTGTCAGCGGTTCGCGAGTCTAAAAGGGAAATGGAGCCAAAGCCCGAAATTCTCTGCTTGTTGTTGTTGTTGTTGTTGTTGCTGTTACCTTACCCGAAAGGCTTTACAGAAAATGCACACACTCTCGCACGCACACTCGCACACATGAGAATCACCTGTGGGTTGTGCTATGAAAGGCAAATTTTAATGCCAACATTGACAGGTAAAGCCATATGCCCCCAAGCATACATATACAAATACAAATACATATACTAAATGTATATTCAAGGGTACGTGTGTGTGTGTGTATGCGTGCAAGGCAACGAAGCGTGTAAGCCAGAACGAGATGGCAGCTGCCAATACACTATGGGGCATTTGACCTGTTTTTGGGGAAATAATTTATACACAAGATATTTTGATGCGGTTGTTTCCAAGTGATATACATAAACTTAGAAGTATTTTGAAAAGCATTAATGACTCTACAACATGGAACTTTTCAAATTTTTAATAAGACACGATCAAAAACAACAACATGATAACAAACAATTTGATTTTAAAAAATGATTGTCTTTGATATTTAGTAATATGGATGCACGGGTTATTCGGTTGCAACAGACTGGACTGTTATCTTAACATTGGACTGTTATGTTAACATTTCTGGTATGTAACATAACAGTTTGATGTATTTAAATCAGCTATCGGCACGGCCCTATCTCGTGCGCATAGGAAATTTTCGTGGCGACTGCGCTGCCGCTCACGTACACTCACGTACGACACACTTCTACGATTTGCTTCTGTTAACGTTCCTGCTATTCCGCTGTTAGGCGAACAAAAATGCACACTAGCGCAATGCAAACATATGAATGTGTTGGTGCCGACCACTGATTTAAATGTCCTACCATCAAAATCAAATCTTGTCCAAGTATTAAGGTCGCCAAGTCCACATATATTACAAATTCATAAATTTGCATAATTACTTGCCAAAAATGAATTAATGCCACAAAATGTGGTCAAAGTCTCCATAGTGCAATATAGCCAGGCACTCAGCCATTGCGCGGCTACTGGGCCAATTGAGTGTGTCAGTGTGTTAGTGTGTGTGTGTGAGTGTGAGGGAGAGAGAGAAGTTCCTTTCTACTCTACCTTTTACAAGCCCACTCTACATATTCCCCAGTATATTTTGCGTTTTGTCTTGCTATCTACCCTGTCTCTGTATGTGTGCATGTGCGTGTGTGTGTGTGTGTCTCGTTATTGGCAGCTTAAGCTGCTTGTGTGTTCCACTGTGTGTTGGTGTGTGTGTGTGTGTGTGTGTGTGTGTGTGTTAGTAACAGCAGCAAAAGGCACAAAAATAAAATGAAAACAAATCAAGGAAATATTAGCGGCATATTCCTTTTGATTTTTTGTTGCGCGATGTTTTTTTGCCATCGGCACACACACACACACAATACACACTCACACAGCTAGCGAGTTACCTTGACGAAATACCAGTTAGCGTTACCGAGTGTGACCAGGTGCTTTAAAAGCTTTAAAGCAATCAAGCTTAACAATCCAACTCAAGGCATGAAGCCCAATAAAAGGGGAAGAAAGCATTTAAAATTCTCTTTAAATAAAGCCTTTAGAATTATGAAAATAAAATAAGTAAAACTCTATGGACAGAAAGGTAAAATTGTAGCTGAATAAAGTGATAAAAAAATATTTATTTATAATTATTTTTCAATTATTTTACCAATTTATTGTTCAATAGCTTACAGCATAGCTAAGCATATAAATAAATTTTATGAATAACAAAAACCTCATTGTTTTGTAAATAAGTAGAGCCAAAATATGCAGCATATCAATTTATATGTTGAATAAAAAACTGATAACTCATTTTGCAGACAAATGACTAGCACATTAAAATCATTCAAAGCATGCAAAATTAGTTTCAATACATGTTAAATAAATATTGAATTATTTATATATAAATTGAAAATTTAACAGCAATTATACACCACTTTGGATTCCCAAATAAAGCCATAAAAAATGTAAACGCTTTGCTAGCCAATTTGCCGCCTGATAAACTCTGATAAAATAATTACAAGCAATTAAATGTGCAGCTTTAAATATTAATAATTGTTTAGCGTTTTCTAAAACATTTATTCAAAAATAATAATAAACAATTAAATGTGGAACTAACCTTTGAATAATAATAAGTGTTAGCTATTTCTAAAATATTTATACCTAAAATATTTATGTGATATTTATATTGTGTGTATTGTGACATAGTTTTGTGTGGCAGCCAAGTGAAATTTGAAACAATTGGAGGTGAAATGTTTGAAGAGTTCAATTACACTTCACGTTCGAGTCTCCTGTTAATGGCTTCACTCACTTTCTGTGTGTGTGTGTGTGTGTGTGTTGCTGTTGTTGTTGTTGTTGTCGCTGCGTAAAGTTGTTTGCATAAATAATTTCAATGGATGAGAAGGCGACACAGTCATTGGAGATTGAGCATCATGTGAGCCATGTGAGCAGCAACAACAAAATAACAACAAATAAAACAACAACAACAACCAAACACCCCACGCATCAAAATTAATGATATTTTAATGTAAAAACAATTCAAGCCACTTAAGCCACATTCATACCCATTGTCTTGAGGTGTGTGTGCGTGTGTGTGCGTGTGTCTGTAAGCATTTCAAATTGAGAGCAAAGCCCCTAACGGAGTTGGGTGTTGAGCCCCGGAAAAATGATAAGGAGCTCACTTTCAAAACCAGAACAAACTAAATAATCCCAAGCAAAAATTGTCTGAAATTGAAGCAAGCCTTTGGGTTGAAATGAATATTTAAAGAACTGTAGTCAAAATGATACACTTTAAAAGTCAAGCTAAGTGCGGCATATTAGTGATGTAAATTCAAGTTGTGGATTTACTTTTAAGTCGATATGTTGACATCGTCAAAACAAGATCGAGCTGTCGATTTTTCGATGCATTTTTACATCACTAAGGCATATTAATTTGTAGAAGAAATTTTAGTTTTTCCATTACTTAATTTTCTTTTAATTGCTTTTTAGAAGCAGCAGTTTTGGAAGATATTATTATATGTATATTGATACCAAAAATGTTATAAATTTAATTAAATATCTACTAACTATCTATCCAAAAATCGACAGAAAAGTTAACTTACAGGGTATCTGTCTAGTTGTGCCCTTGTTGGGGTCTGTAATTGTTTGTTCTCACTGTTGTCAGGCGGTTCGTTTGTTCGCTTTTGTGTTGTTGTGTCTGCTTCTATCTACGCTTTTTGTTATGTTAAACAGAAAAGAAAGAAGCAGCATAAGAAGCAGAATCAGAATCATAATCAGAAGCAGAAAAAGCAAAAGCAAAAGCAAAAGAGGAAACCGAATTGAAGTTGCCGCTTTGTGTTGCATTATCCGAACATTGCCTTCGGCGCGACCCTTTGAAAAATCCAGGACAACAACAACAATTTAATTTTCATTTGATTCTTCCCACTTTGCAGCGCAGCCTTGGGAAATTATTTGCGCAAAATCGCAGAAAAATATTATAATTGTCTCATGGCTTTTATACAATTTGTGCATGTGAATTACAATTTTCAAGTACTTTTCTCAATTAAATGGAGAAAAACAGGACATGAAAATGACACAAAAGTGGTTCACAGAGATGACAATTATATTGTTATTTTTATAACAATAATTTGGAGTCTATGAGTGGCTTAAATAAATTCTGATTATAACTTTAACAAATAAATAAATGCTTAGCTGCAGTTGGTTGAAAAGTCAATCAGTTAATAAATAAATTTCAATTTTACAAAATATTAAATATGTGTATTGATACATTTTAAATATTACAAAATTGATTTAATTGAATTAAGTCAATTATAAATCTTATGTATCGATCAAAAACAATAAATAAATTTCAAAATTTATGAATATATTAAATATTGATATGTTTGCAATATTAAAAATAAATTTAAACAAATTCTTTCGATTTTAAATCTTTTTTTATAAATAAATTAATTTTTGGTGGTTTAGGATTATTGGAGTTTAGTGTTGATTTCAGAACTTTGTTATACTTTATATTATTTTAATACATTCTAAAACAAGTGTGCTAAATACTTTAATATCCATGTGATATAAATTATCAGTTGCACAGTTAGATATCAATCTGTGGAAAACACATCAAATAAAGATCTGTGACACATTTGTGATGAGTTTTCAACAGAAATTCTCGACTTTGACTCAAATATCAAAGGAGACAAGACACAGACACGCAGACAGCTCTTGGGGAAATTAATGAAATTGCAACAGAACCAAAGGTCTCTGGATTGACTTCTCTTATTCTCTCACACGCTCTCTCTCTCTTTGTCTCTCTCTCTCCACGGAGTACATATGCGTACTTGGAGTACTTAGTTGCCTGAGGCATAAGTGGAACTCAAGGCAACTTATTCATAAGTGTAATTAAATTTACGCATGCGACCTGTTGACTGTTGTTGTTGTTGCTGTTGTTGTTGTTGTTGTTGCTGTTGTTGTTGCTTTTGCTGTTGCATGTCTTTGACAAAGCGCCGTAAAGTATGCTTTGATTTGGAGACTGCCAAAATCAAAGTCCCCCTGAAAAAGATACAGACAAGTGAGCTAAGCTGGTCTGAGCTGAGAGAGGGGGCCGGAGAAGGACATGTCAATAGGTATTAGCACAACCAAGCACTAAGTGTGCGAGTGTGTGCTTCTCCCCCCCCCCCTCTCACTCGCTCTTTGTCTCTCTAGAGATTTAACGCTAATTCACTTTAACGCGACTAACAAAATTAATTGCTGACATTTTGCCAATCATACCTGGCTAACACACAAACACACACACTCACACACTCACACACACACACACAGAATTCGACGCACAGTGGAATCTCTTGTCGCTTTCAATTGAAATAATTGCGAAATTAATTTATTTTGATTGCAGAATGAATTTTAAAAATTCAAAATGGCATTCGGCTGGAAAAACTGTTCAGTTTAGGCAAAATTATGAAAGTTTGAATTTGTTCTATGTTTCGACCTGGCAACATTACGAGTCGTTTGCATTTGCAAATTCATTTTGATTTAAATGTTTTTTTTTTTTTGCGAAAGCTCGTTTTTATTCGGAGATATGTCGACAACTCGATTGATTTTTAGTCGATATTCATATTTTGATGTTAAAACCGATTCACTGTTGGGATTTACATCACTAGACTTGTCCTCTTTTAATTGAAATAAAATTGGAAAAATTCAAGTTCTCTATCGTTGAGTGATTTTTGTCGGGTTTTTCGGTCCGAGTTCTCAAAGTGCCGAGGCACTATGGGTAATTTCACGAGTTTGTGAGGCCAAAATCATAATATGGGGACACCACGATCAATTTCTACATTTGACACTCACAAATACATAATACAAACCACACTGATTCAAATTAATTTCAAATATTTTAATAAAGTTGCCCTATTGTTTACTTATTGGCACATTCAAATCGCGAACAAAACTTTACAATTTTTAAGTTTACAAGTTTGCAAATGCAACCCTGTGTTTAACAGCTGATTTCTTCAAAGTGGCGCCATCTACTGAGATTCCTGGTACGCAACATTGAAGAACCATCTTTTGTTGCGCTCAAAAATAGTTCAAATTGGCGACTTTCAGACAATGGGTTTTGGCCTCACAAACTAGTTAAAATTTCCCATAGTGCGAGGTAACTGTGAGTACGTGCATGGGAATGAAAATGTGAACTTGGCTCCCTCACTCGCAATTGCCGAGAAATTTGCCAACTCTGAGTACGTGCTTTTTCTCGCACACCTCTGACACACACAGACACACACACACGCACACACCTGTACATCTGACATGAGTAAGTGTGATTTATACATTGTGTGTAGCAGTTACTTGCAGACGTCGTGTCTGTGTTTTGGGAGCTCTCGAAACGCATGAGAAATCGACGACATCATTTGAAATGCGCATAAATTACGCATTGAACTTGGGAATCGGAAACGGAATCGGAATGGGAATCGGAAAGGGAATCGGAATCGGATTCGGAAAATGGACAGTGGACATTAGACAACGTGTTGACCATGGCTTGAACCCTGACTGTTCAAGCGTCTAATGGCTATGATTCAATTACGATATCCTGCGGACTGAGGTCTTCTCCATATGCTGCCCTCTCACCTGCGCTAATCAGGTGTAAATTAGACACACGAATTGATTGGGATGCCATTGTCGAGTTCAGAGCCGAAATCCGGATTCTTCTCAAATTCCCAATCCTTTTTGTCTTCGATAACATAATGATTGCTAATTAAACCGATTGAAAACCCATTTGTAAACAGCTTTTGAAGTTTTGTTAGCCAGCTAAACTCATATGCGCCCAGAAGTGAGGTTTATTTTGTGCTTTATTTGATAAGCCTGAGTTTTTTCCGATAATACATATATCGATGGTTAAAAGTACGCAAAAATTAATATCAAATTTAAACACATTCAATTCCATTTGTTTTCGTTTTCAATTCTTTGATACTCTGAACTTGATTATGAGATAAAACGATAAGTTGGTTTCCTCTTATAACATCGATAATTTATCGATATCCCTTGAACGATTACAAGCCGTTGCGAGACTATTTCGAGTCCGATTATCGACTTTAACCTATTAACAAATCAACAACTGGACAGAATTTTTGATCTCGATAACATATCGATAGCTTATCAAATGGCTTGGAAAAGACACTCCGTGCTCCATTTTAGAATTATGCCATCCAGTCGCTCTGACCCTAAATACTTGTGGCCTTCTTTAAAATAGACCAAGAATTTGTTGTCGATTGTGCTTCATCAATGCACTCGATAACATATCGATAACTACGTAAGTCTGTTTATCGCAACTAGCAGCTAATGCTGAGATACATTTTAAATTTTTGTTACCCAGATACATGACTTTATTGTTCCTCTCAATTATATACATCTCTCTGCCGCTGGCGACGCAATCGATCCTTCTCCTCCATGTAGGGAATAATCGACGCCTTAGTGGGCAAAATGACAACCACGGGCAGCAGGTTTTTGCACTTGTCCAGAACTTGACTCAATCGCTTTGCCGTGGGATAATCTAGTAGAATAATTCCAATATTTGGTCGCTTGTACAAGGTGTGGAAAAAGTCCTCAATCTCCGACAGCTTCGTATCTAAAGGCTTGAAATAAACTAGAGACTAGGACAGAAAAAGACAGTGAGTACCGAACTAACCCTTTTCCACCATTAGATAATTGCGAAATCTGTGACGATGATAGCCGATGCCGACGAGCAATAAACCCAGCGTTACCTCCTAATCAAGATAATTAAAGAAAGCTGAGTAGTGTACTCCTGGCACTCACTGTATCCGCTATAACTCCGATGCGTATTATGCTGGAGTCTTCGGGCTCGTCTTCGATCCTCTTCATTTCCTCTTCATCGTTTTCGTTTTTGGCCTCATCCTCCTTTCTCGCACTGGACATGTTACCACTCATTGTATCTGGATATTGATTTTCTTTATTTTTTGTTATTACTTGTGTGCTGAGCAACTGAACACTAACATTTGGAGCACTTTGTTTAGTTTCGAGGGAAGTTGCTTTAAATTGAGTTAATATTGACAGCCACATTGAGGCTTTTCTTAGCTTTTCTTATTTCTTATGAGTTTTTAATGAGTTTCCAATAAATGGTATTTGTTGTGGGCTGCCCTCTCCCCACTCTATATGTATGTATACTATATACACACACTGGGAAAAACCCAAAATAGGCAGAGCTTAAGCTTTAAGCCAACTGGAAACTGGAAACTGGAGCTCAATCTCTCTGGCGCTTTGTTGGGCGCCAAAATTAGTTTTTTTTTCATTCTTTGTATTTTGTATTTTGCATTTTGCATTTATTTTAATTATTAAATTTTGGCGCCGCTCGGCTTTGGCATTGGCTTTGCCTCCACGAAATTAAGCCCAAAATGAAAATTCAATTATGACATGAGTTTACATATTTTGCCTTGTGTAACTTTGGGCTTTGGCTTCTCGAAGAAGACTCCAAGTAGCGGAAGAAGGCGATGAAGAAGAAGAGGGCCGGCGGCATCTTTGTGGCCACTTTTAGAAATTTATTAACTGCGACTTAACGAAAATTCGTTTACTTTGCATTTTTGCCATCGTCTTCTCTCCTTCTGCCTGTTGTTCCCGGCTCCCAGTTCCCAGTTGATTAGCTCAGCTTCTTTCCCTTCCCTGTCCCTCATATCGAATCCACTTAAGATGCGGCTTAGAGACGGTTTCCAGTTGCTTTTCAATTACGCTTGAGATATCGACTTGTGTCATGATGAGTTTTGTCATGTTTAGCAGCAGTTTAGAGTCAAGGATTTTAAAAATGAAAATATAACTATATGTTAAATATTCCAAATTAATTACATTGCATAAAAGATGTACTCATTAGTATAGTAGTATATACTAGGAAATATATATATATAAGTCGAATATCTCCATAACTCGAACCTCTTCCTTGGATAATGGTGATTCAAGTTAGGGAAGTTCGACTGTATATAGTTTTTCCTTACCATCATGAAAGTTCTTATGTTATGTTAGCTCCTAACAGTTGTCTTTTATGTAATCACTCTATGTTATTGCTGCAATGTGCGAAACTTAACAGTGAAGTCATTTTACAGATAGATCATTTCGTATTTTCACTAGTACTTATGTAAATATAGCCAACTCAGACTTACATTATACAGTGCAGTGGCCTAAATTTCTTAAAGATACATAGATTAACTCTAAAATTGCAGAGTTATCCTCAGTAATTGTTAACAGTCCGTTCTTTGAATTAAGAACCTATAAAAGATTATATTATTATTCATATTTCACTGTCTTAAAAACAGCTTAAGTAAAGTTATAGATGCTTTGTTTTATTATCAGCTTTGGATACAAACACTATCAACAGCTAATATCTTCGTCACTCTTAATTATCTATGTAAATACAAATGTATAACATTTCTTAAGCCACAGATCGAGAGATCCAAGTATTTAAACAGCTGCTGTACTATAAGTTGCTTCTCAAACCGCAGCTCTCACAACAAAATATAATGTTATTTATACGGAATTGTTGTTATTTATACAATTTGTGGCTAAAGGTGGCAACAGAAAATGATGGAAACCTCAATAATTACGCTTGAGGTTTGGGTTTGTTTTGAGGCAAAAGCAAAAGCAAAAGCACAGTGAAAGTGACAGACAGAGAGAGAGAGAGAGAGAAGTACAGAATTTGTGCAGCTGAAGGATTTCATTAGATGAAAGGATGTAAATAACAGTTATTGCTTCGGGGATGGGATGAAAGTCTTCAATCACAATCTATAAATAGATTCGTCGACTGCTTATTTGCTTATTAAGTAACAACTCCGATGGCGACTGTCAGACATCTGATTAATCTAACCACAAGCCGATGCATGCAATCAACAGTGATACGGCGAGAGGGAGATGGAGATGTAGGAGGTGAAAGAGATAGAGATAGAGATAGAGGCAGTCAAAGTTCAGACAGACAAACCACACGATTGATGTTGTTTTTGTTCTTGTTTCTGTTTCATTTCTTGCTTTGATAACTCAACAAGCGACACAAACAAGTTAGTCACATAAAATGCCTCACACAGCCTGCAATTCAACTGAGAGATACCCTGTAATAAGCAGAAGAGCAGTAAACAATTCCTAACAAATTCAAATAACTAAAAGAAGTTAGCTTTGAGATAGATATGAATATAGAAGACCAGAGAAAGTTAGCAAGCCAAGTGATGGATACCCTATTAATATTTTATAAAATCCACTAAGGCTTAAAGCAAATGAAACAGTCGAAGAGATGAATAAACAAAGCACAAACAAGTATGTCAGCATTGGTAAGCAGAACGAAAAGTCATTCTAATAATCAAGCTAAAATTCTTGAGTTATGCATCTAATTTTTAAATTTGTCTACAGGATATTATTGTTAAATTAATCCCTATTAACACAAAATATTTGCGGGGAAGCAATTGACATATCAAACTTGAATCAAGCAATTTGTGCTTGATTTAAGAAATTCTGAGATAACCGATCTTTTGATACCGATACGGTTGACAGACAGTTGACAGATCGACTGGCAGACACCCTGTAATATTAATAAATAATATAAATAATAATATTATTAAATAATATTAACAAATATACCTACTTTTACAACCAATACCAATACCAAACTCAGTGTGACCATATTTCTCTATTTGTAATTTTATCTCAATATGACAAATGTTGTATACATGTTTGGTGTGATCAAATGTTTTCTGTGTGTTTGTTGTCATTACAACATATATCACTTTATAAAAAATAGCACAAATATCAGAGTTTCTGAATACCCTAACTGTCTTCATAATCTCATTACATTTTCTGCTTTAATTGATTTCTTTCGGGTTGATCTTTACATTACATTAATACTTGCTTAGTACAAACAATTACAAACGACGTCCTTTTTTCGCCTCATTCAGAGAGTCTATTTGTGTCTATAGATCAAGTCGTAGATACCCTTGTTTTGGCCAGATGGCAGTGCTGTTTTTCAGTGGGATTCGAGTAAGAAAAACAAAGCCAAGGAAAGTTGACAGCCGCCGTTTGGGCATTGACTGTGCCCCCAGGAGCCAGGTTGATGCTCGTAAGCTGACAGCAACAGCAACGGTCACGGGAGCAACAGCAGCAACAACAGCAACAACAGCAGCAACAGTAACGAGAGCAACGTTGCCCTTGGTGTGGCAACAACAAGTTGCACGAATGTGCGAACAAACGAGTTTATACCCAACTGGATTTGGCAAGTGAGCTGCTTTCAAAAGCTAAACAATAAATGCCGAAGCATTGAGCACATCTTAAAGGGTTACTTGCCACAACATGTTGCATCTTGTTTGCTGGCTGACTGGAGCAAAGAAAATGCGAATAGGAAACGAGAGAAAGCCCCAAACCATAGACACACACTGACAGCTAAAATTATTATGTTCAAAGTGAATATTACGTTAACCGTAACAAGGGTCGTTGGAACAGACAGAAAGACAGACAGACAGACAGACACACTGAGAAAATGTTGAAATACAAGTGGACAACATGTGGCACAGTCTGCGATTCTCATTCTCACTCTCACTCGGCATTTGACCCTGGTTTCTGTGCGAGAAATTTGCAGCCAGTTTATTTATAACACACAACTTGTAAGCCATTGAGTACGTAATTCTTATTCTAGAACATTTCCAGCAATTATCCCAGGGAGTTGTAGAGCTGGGTGGGATTTCATCCACAACTTTACTTGGACTGGGGACTAAACCGAAACTAAAGAAGCCTTGACATGAAAACTATATTCAGTTTACAGCGTATGTTTCATTGGACAACAACTCGAAAACTATTTATATTTGCTCTAATAAATTTTAAAAATGCATTGGCATATGAACTACCGATTACAGGGTATACTTTAGTTATACCTCGACTTATTATTATTACTACTTATAATATTCAATTTGTTTGGTATTTATTGGTCGAAAAATCTGCTATATTCTCTACATAAATAATGACAAAGCATAATTTAAACTTTATACTTTACAGGGTATCTATGTGTTGGGCAAACTGCCTCGTATAATTCCTATTAGAGCTTCACAGCAAATGAACACAACAACATTTGCATTTGTTGGGAAAAAAAACAATTTTGCTTGACAATTTGATGAAATTTATCGTTGGTTGCACCACCAACCAGCAACCACCAACCACCTTGCACCACCCGCAGCTACACAGACACAGCAGCACCGCAAAGCAGCCACATTTCTCTATGAGTTGAGCTGAGTTCTGTTCTGTGTTGTGTTGTGTTGTGTTGTGTGAAAAGTGGCTGCAATGGTCACGACAGACACAAGCAGGGAAACAAAGCCGATGGAAATATGTGTGGCACACACCGAGAAGGACATTCATAAGTTGAGCCTGTTTCTTTTTTATTTCTGTTTGGGTTTTGTCCTTGTTTCAAGCATTTGTGTTGTGTGTGTGTGTGTGTGTGTGTGTGTGTGTGTGTGTGTGTGTGGGTCAAATGTGGTGCAGCTTTAATAAAAGCACAAATTGCGTAAGCCACCAACAACCATTAATAACTTTTGTACACCTGCACGCAACCAAAACAGATGCTGGACCACAGACAGCGAGAGTGTGAGTGAGAGAAAGAGAGACAGTGAGTGAGAGAGAGAAAGAGAGACAGTGATATAGAGAGAGAGAAGGAGGAAGAGGGAGAGTTAAAGCAGCACACGGGTCGTATGCTCAATTTCGTTGTGGGAACAACAGCCTCATGTGTGTGTGCGTGAGTGTGTGTGCGTGTGTGTGTGTGTGTGTGAGAGTGTGGCAATTGTTTGCCTTTTGCCGTCTGATGCTATTTCACTCCACATACGCACACATACACAATGCGGAATACAGACTGAAGTATACCCTGTAAAATGACGATACGAGATTTGAGTATTGATAAGGAATAAAATAAAAAAAATAAATATTCTCCACTTTAAATAATACCAGCTAACAACCTGCATAATTTCAAGGAACTCCGCAGTTCATTAATAATGTTGCCTTTTAAATTCAAATACTACATGATTTAAACCTTCATAATCCCATCTAACTTACTGTGGGAGTTTAAGGAGTCCAGGGAATCCGAATAAAGCGTCTTTAAGTTTACTTTATTTCTTTGATTAATGAAACAAACTTACAAAATTCCATAAGAACTCAGATGTTTTGCGACATAATGAAGTTAAGCATATTTAAGAAATAATTTAAAAATAGCAAATAAATATATTGAATTACAGGGTATACACTTAGCAGGAGTACTCAGTGTTCGTGTGGCTCTTTATGTGCTTGTGTGCTTGTGTGTGTGTGTGTGTGTGCGAATTGTGTGCTGGCTGCTGCCTTTTAATTATTGATTTCAACACGGAGGTGATTAATATTTTCGTGGCAAACTGAAACGATGCGAAATGGCCCAAAGCGACAGCCGTTGATTGTTTTTATTTAGCACCATAATTACATTTCCTTGTCATACTCTCATTGTAATTGTATTTGTATTTGTATTTGTATGTTTATGTCTGTGTGTGTGTGTGTGTGTGTGTGTGTGGCAACTAGTGCATCATCATTTAACACTGCGGGCGAACTGACTTGAAACTTGAGTCCCAGCAGCGTTGCCCGCAATTCGATTTGTTAATTGTTCCACATTTAAGCAACAGCAGCGCCCTCTGGCGTTCAGATTTATCGCTCTTTTTAATTTCCTCCTTTGCTCCTATTTTGATTAAGACGCGACCAAAACTTACACTTTGCTGCCCCTTAAGTTTACTCTTTTCAGCCTTCAAGTTGCAAATAGAAAAAGTTGTCGCGGTTTTTCTTCTTTTAGTTTTTCTCGCCGCGTCGGAAAAACAGTCGCAGCTGTAAGTTTAGCATTTGTAATTACAATTTAAATTGCAGGATGAAATTTAATTAGCGCACAGATACATTTGCCATTTGCAATGCTCAACTGTTGCGCAACTGTTGCTCAAGCACATCCATCAAATGGGAGCAGAAAAGTATGCTATGATTTTTATGTGACAGAGTTTTCTTTGCGTGTGTGTGTGTGTGTGTGTGTGTGTGTGTGTGAGTAGTAAAGTAGGTGGATGACAACAACGAGAACATAGCAAATATAATACACAACAGTTGCAAATTACTTCCCCTCCCCCCTCGCAATTTACATACAAGTGCGTGTGTGTGTGTGTGAGTATGAAAAACTTATTTTCCTTTTCCTTATTTTTTTGGGGACGCAAAGCATCAATCTTCCTCCATCATTGTCAGGGACCGATGACGATGGCGATGACGATGACACAGCATCACCCACAGCCACAACGCACCTTTCCCATTCCCATCTCTCCTTTCTCTTTCACTCACACACACACACACACACACACACACACACCCGCTTTGTAAGCATTCAAAATAAATTAAATATCATTGAAGCCATTCCATAAATGTAGCAGAAATATTGTTTTTTTCTCTGTTATTGCGTGTATTTTTTCTGTTGCAACTTCTCAAATAATAAATTAATTATTCATTTACACAACCATCAATATTAATTTAATGCTGATATACCCTGTAACCACAGGAATTGCATTAAAAGGACATATTTAAATAACGCGACACACAATAACTCTCAATGCTTCGGCTACTAAGCATGACAGGTATTTACAGGGTATCTGCTGGTCAATCAGCGGGTATGAAAAGAACATTATTTACTTATCTGCAGACCGAGTAAAAGGTTCAAGTCAAAGCAATTGCAAAGCCAGTTAATTTTTATTGAATTAATATGAATTTTAGATGAGAATTGATTGATTGAATTACAACCATCAATTTCATAATAATTAAAAACCTAATTAAATATTTGAAATATCACACTGTACTAATAATGCCCCAATTCATTTAAAAAATTCCATTACCGAGTGCATATTTCACTTATTTTAATAAAGCTAAAGGTGCGAATTACCAAACAAATTACAAATTGAATTGAAATATCCAAATACTTGCATTAAATTACCAAAGAACTTTGTTTGAGAGCAAAATGTATGAGTACATTTTTTAAATACTTCATTGTAATAAGCAATTTCATTCGTTGTTTCATTATTAAAATAAGAAATAAATATTGCATTGCAGACTCTGATTTGAGTAAAAAATCAAATAAACAAAATATAAGTAAATAAAAATACCTTGCAAAACAATATCAAATTTCCAGCAGACGAATGATGCGAAGTATTCGAGTGAATGTACCAAATATTGGATAAGTAATTGGTCAATCCAATATTATTGGATAAGTAATTACCGAGAAGCAGGAGACGATAGATCGAAGTAAGCAAGTCATTAAAATGTTACTCAGTCCTTGCTTCAATTTGTCTCCCTTGATTTCTTGCACTCATTTGTTTTTATAGTCAAGTTTTAATAACTTACAAGTGTGCATAGCTCACAAATAAATTCGCAAACAGGTAAAAAGTCGACTTTAAAATTTAAATAGAGTCATAAAAGCTAAATGTGAATGTATGTGGCACATGTTTTCTTCTGACAAATCGTATGCTCATCGTACCGCCTTTCTCCTTTCTCCTTTCTCCTATCTCCTTGCTTCCTCTCCTCTTTGTGTGCTTTTTATTTTGAGGGACAAAAAGTTTAGCCAGCTCTTCGTATAGAAACTCATAATTTTAATGCAATAATTCACTTAGCTCGGCGTTGCCTGCATAAACAAATTGAAAAACTTTTTCCAGCAGCTTTCACTTTACACTTCTTCTTCTCCTTGTTCTTCTGTGTGCGTTTCATGTTTCTGCAAGCGAGACAGCAAAAGTGAGGGAGACAGAGACAGAGACAGAGAGGGAGAGGGAGAGGGAAGACACATCGCATTTCATGTTTCCTGCAGCTGCGTCCAAAAACCCGTCCAGTCGTCAACATACGATTTCCGCACTACTGCAAATGCTCGAGGCGACCACAGACAGAGGGGGGGGTCAGAGGGGACACTGCCCCTCACTCCCTCTTTTAACTTCATATGTATACGCATGTCAGTCCCGAAAACTTTTATTTGCTCCGTTTTTTCCTCATCTTTTTCAAGCAGTTTCAAGTGTATTTAGTTACGAGCAACCACAGGAACAAAAAGAAAATAAAAAAACACTACTGAAAAACCAAATGAAAAACGAGAAACACCAAAACGACCAGAGCCACAAATAACCTGACTATTTCGCACTAAAGTGCAGCATTCATGAATGACGAATTTCAGGCAACTGGGCTCAGAAAACTTTTAAGCTCCAGCCCAAAAACTTTGCAATTCAAAGTGACTTTTTTCACTCAAGAAATATTGTTAAAAAACAGAAAATTATGCTATAAGTGACAGAGTTGCCTAAAAAAGTTACAACTATAGCAATTTATCAAATGAAATTTAGGCGAAATTGTGTCGAAAGCGGAAAAAAACTTAAATAAATGATGGAATTAAAAAACACTTTTGAGTTACATAAACGAACATTTAAATGCAACACAGAGTTGCCCAGTTAATTGAATTCAGTGTCCAAGACACACACACAAACACACGTACAGGCAACCCGTAAAATTATCCAATATTTTAGACGCTTTACCTGCCGAAGAATTTATTTATTTTTTTTTCATTGTTGTGTATAATTTAAAATTTTGTTTGCTCTTGAGCTTAGGGCCCAGTCCCAGAATAAAAGCCCTGCCAAGCCCATGAAGTAGGTTTTTCCTCGCTCTCTCTTTTCCCTTCCTTCCCCTCCCTTTTTCCCTTGCTTCATCAAACGCTGCCCCTCAACAATATCTGCGTCAGCACGAAACCAGCCAAATATTTCTATCAAATTTCAATTTGTTGAAATTTGTTTTTTACAATTTCGTGAGGGCGATTTGAGAGACCAACAAAAAAAAAAGTGGTTGTGAGAGAGAGAGAGTGCGAGAGTGAGAGAGAGTGAGGGTTGGAAAGCCGAGAAAGCCGCCTGCCACATAATTAAGCTGCATTTCAAACTTGAACGAAAGCCCAGAAAAGCCAAGACTGTAATTAGAAATCCGCCAGAAAGAAATATGAAATAAGGATAGATCTCAGCGCGAGTGTGAGCGAGAGGGATGTGCACACACATATTTTAAAAATATTCCTATAGTATACAGACTTATGTACTATATATACATAATTAATTACCTCCCATAGCGGCTAAATCTGAAGCTGAGGCAGAAATTGAACTTGAAACTGAAGTTGGTGTTGTTGTTGGTGTTGGTGTTGAGAAGCTGCTGCCTGGCTTAAATGGCATTTGAATGGTGGCCGGGAGTGCCAAAAGTTGTAGCCACATTTAAGTGCCATGGTCGATACTAATTACCGGACAGTGGAACAGTTGTTGAGTCGAAGAAAACACAGCTGATGTGCGGCAGAGACTTGTGGCACTTAAGCCGCATTAAATGCGGATTTCGTTTACATTTTTACTCATTACTTTCACGGCAAATGCAACAACAACAACGACAACGACAACAACAACAAAGTCAGCAACAACATTTGACACAAATCCACCTAATTTGTTTGTGTCCAAGGGCAACAAATGACGTCCAGGTGGTCCCTAATAATGGTCAGCGACTGTTGCCAACTCTCTCTCTCTCTCTCTCCCAGTGGCCACAGCTCTCAGCTACAGCACAGCTCAGGCAAATAGAAACGATTGTGGAAACGCTCATTAAAATACGGAAAAGCATTCGACATTTCAGTCTTAATTTTTAAGCAAATTGTTTGACTAAATAGAAACCAAGGAAACGTGAACTGAAAGTGATTTATGTGAAACTATTTACTTTCTTCCATTTCATTTGAATATCCTAGCACTATAAAACTTCAGATGATGCTGAACTATTTGCTTGCATAGTAGAAGCTTCAGTCAGCTTCTCAAAATTACGTAGAATTACAAGAATTTAATTTTTTAATTTTCTAGCATTTGTAATTTAACAAAGTTTGACTTCAGTTGAGATATAATAATAATATCATTATCTTAAGATCCTTTATTTAGAGGTTAAAAAAACATCATCCGATTAAATTATTAATTTTTATTTTGCCGTTGCTCAACTTTCATTTGACTGCTTCTATATGCTTGCCCGGCATTGTGCTTAGGCAAAGACTAGACACATCCCCAAATAGAAATTCGAGTAGACGCGCAAGTTTTGAGAGCCACCCAAGGGATGGAACAAGGGCTTGAAGGAAGAAGAAGAGAGGTGAGGAGAGGAGAGGAGAAGAGGTCAAAACAGCTTTGAATTTCCGCTTGTGCTCTTAATATTATTTTCCCCTCATATCTGCATATTTCTCGACATTCCGTTTTGCCAAGCGTACCTTGTATGGAAGAAATGTACACAGAAAAAAAATCATTCCAAAATTCAAGCTTAAAATTCTTGATTTTAGCATATATTTTTTAGCCTTGTACTAAGGATATTTTTGTTAAATTTACACAATATTTGCGAAGAAGAAATTGAAAATCGTGATTAAAAAGCTCGTGAAATTGCTTGGAATTGATAACATCACGGAAATTATTTTCTGTGTAGAGAGTGCGGACGTTAAGTCATGAGTCTTAACGTCGGCAATTTTATATTTATAGTTAGTTACTAAAAAAATCGAGTTAAGCCAAACTCTTGCACATTCTTACAGGATATCTAGAATTTGAAGTTTTGCTTTCAACATTTTTATTTTTGATACCTCGAAGCCGAAACGTGTCACGTTTTGAAGCTGGACACCTGTCGCTCAGCTAACGGGCTCAAACAGGGCTTTATCCACTCACACACACACACACACACACAGTCACACTAATTGCATCGCTAGTGAATTTCATCGTCTTTTTCCTGCGTCTATTTCTCTCTCTCTCTCTCTTTGCTGGGTTTCCCTTTTGACCAGTTTTATATCTCGTAGCTTTTGCTTGCTCACACGCTGCCTGCGCCTTCGCCTCTTGCCACGCCCACATGCACTTATTTATTTATTTATTTATTTATGAACTTTAGGGGCGACCCACTTCGTTATTGATTGCCATCGCCCCCCTGAGCTCCGTGTTCCGTGTTCTCCGCTCAATGATGTTTGCTTTTGAGCCAACTGCTCTCTTTACACTCACACACACACACACCTCTCTCTCTCTCTCTTTCTCACACACATGCACACACTTGCCTTATAAACTGTACTTTTGACTTGTCAACTTGGGTCCAAGTCTTTAATAATGCGTTCAATTGCCATTACTTTGATCAAAACCTAATCGATTCTTGTGGGGAATTCCCCTATTTGCTGCTGATTTATTTACAGCTGGTTCTAGCCGTCGTTGCCCGTGTAAACATAAACAGAGCGTTCAATGGCAAATAACGCAATTTTACACAATTTGCAGCCCAGTTTCCACATAAGTTAAGTTGTCGATTACAGTTTTGTTGCAATTTTTTTAAACTTTGCAAACTATTCGTATCTCATTTAGTTACACACAAAATTCAGGAAACTATTTTACACTCAGGATAATTTATGTTGTATTTTGTTGGCCGTTGATTTTAAGATTTCTTCAGTCGGCCCAATTTTCAGAGTCATAAGTAACTTAATATCAAATCTATAAGCTATTGGTTAATGTTATGCAAAGAATAAATTAATTTAGAATTTATTTAAAGTTTATTTAAATTAATTGAATATACTTCAATTTTATACAATCCTATTGACTTTGAAAACCTTTTGTCTCATAGTAAATGTAAAAAAGTGTACAAAACAAAAAAACAAAAGATATTTATAGAACTAGTAAAAATGCAACTAGTTTAAGAAAACATACTAGAATGATTGACAGCTGGAATTTGATATTGCTGAGTCGACCAAACTGAAAATAGGGGAAATTCAATGAGAATTCAATTGGATTAGATTTGAGTGACTTTAAAAACAACATCAATTAAAACTCTCTTTAGCTGTTCCACTAAAACTGACCCCAGAACAATTGAAAGAAGCGCAAAATGACACAACAATTTCATAAAGAGTGTTTTAATTCCAAGGAGTTATATATCTGAGTATGAATCTACCATAAGGCATTACCTATTTATTTTTTGTTCACACTCTCTTGGCCTTGTCTAGAGCATAAATATATTGTACTTATTCAAGTCGTGGGCTTTCAAAAGTCTCGTTTAGGTCTCAGTCTGACTTGTTTTAGTCTTGTTTCTCAGTCAGCGAAGACTTGACAATGTAGATGTTGTTGTTGTTACTGTGGTTGTAGTTGTTGTTGTTTCTGTTGCTGTTAACCACATTGCTTTGCGGCCCGGTTGCCTCTTGGCTCGTCGTCCTGTTGCGCCTGACAGCCTCTAACTTTATTAGCTCATTTGCCGTCGACGGCGACGTCGAGTGGTGCCACAGTGTCTGCCACCGTCTTCACCCGCCCGTCACAGTGTCTGCCACCGTCTTCACCCGCCCATCACAGTGTCTGCAACAGTGTCTTCCTCACTCTGCAACAGGCGAAATGTGCGGCGTTAAATTTGTTGTTGCGCCCATTTTGTTGTTGCGGCAAAATGTTCAATTTCCAAGTGACGTCCACGAAATGTTCAGCAGCTGAGAAAAGGGGGCGTGGCATGCCACAAGCAAGTCCGTCCCAGACAGACCTAGGCATAGTTTTAGCCTCCTTTGAACACGAACATTAAAGTAACCGCGAAAGTGCCCCATAAAACTTATGCTTCCCTTTTGCTTTTGGCAAATGTGAAATCTAATAAAAATACACACAGACACAACATGTGTGTGTGTGTGTTAAGTAGGTGTGTATTAAGTGTGTGTGTAAAAAGTGCACGTGAAAATTAGTGTGGCTAAAACACAAAGACAAATGCGGCCACTGGCCAACTAAGCGAACTAGCACGACTTGCTGATACTCTGCAAAACTAGCTGAACTACAACTGAGTACTCCAAAAAATGAAATTGGTTCGAGATTTTGCCCACTTACTTTGCCAGAAATCGTTAACCTATATATATATAGCATTTATGTAGTTTATATATTAACTATAAATTCCTTTAATTAACTAAATTGCAGATTAGAGAGTTGACAATACGTTTTACGCCCATATATAAACCGACAACTGAATTACAGGGTATACACTCTCAAAAAGATAGGAAACCACACACCCCATATCCTTTCTCTACCTCTTCTGGATACTGAGTTCACATAGTTAGCTGTGCCGAAAGTCAAACAAGAGTTGAATAGACTCGAGTGAATACAATTTATAGGTAACTTTCATTTCCCCTCTTTGTGTTTGTCGAGCATTTGAAAACTTTACCGTGTGGCCTTTTACTGAAATCTGGGTGACCCTGAAACCAGAGGGTGACCGTGCTCGGAGTCGAGCTCAGGGCAACAAGTGCCAAGGAGTTAATAAGCCGGAAAATGTGCGCCGCAGAAATACCAATATCAATGTCAATGGCCTCTAGATGAGGTGAAAGTCGGCAAAACAAAGGTGAGCCGACAAAATTAAAATTATAATAAGAATGCGATTGTACATCGTAACCGTGTCCCAAAAGTTTGTGGTCTTCACTGCCTCCTCCCCCATTGGACTCACAACGACCAGAAAAGTAGGAGAAACTTTGATGTTCTTGTGGAACTGAAGCCCGCAAAGTCTTATTAGTTTATAAAAGAGGAAAGTAGCTTAACTGGCGGGCAGCGTTTATTTCTTGTAATTTCAATTTAACTTAGTTTAATTTTGCATTAAATTATTTTATACATCGAAATGGAAGCTTCACGTGCCCTATAAAGTAAAATGTTCTTTAAATAAAAAATCGCTCATTAAACGTGTAATAAATGAAACAAAACGCTGACGTGGCCCAGATCAAATCAAACACAATGTCAAACTGTCATTCATTAGAGCTGAGAAAGCCACCTTCCAGAAGGCCGCCATCCTGTCAAAGGTCCTTCCTCCCCCGTGCAGGAAGAGAAGCAGAAGGAGAACAGATCCGTTACACATTCCAGAGCCTAACAAAATGACAAAATAGCAAATCAACAGTCGAGTGCTTGTAAAATGATAATTAAATGCCAGAAAATTCTTAGGACTTGCTGGCAATTTTCCCCCTCGCTCATAAATTGGAAAATTCCGGACGAGCGCTTTTCAAATAATTAGCAGTCGTAAACATTACAGTTATGCAATTAAAACAACATTTATTGACATTAAACTCGCATAAATAAAGCAGTATTCCGATTTAAAATGCTTTGACAAATATTGTTCTTTGAAATTTTACGTTGATAATTTCAACTCGGATTTCAATATTATATTATAGGTTTTAAGGTTAATCAAGCTGGCTGTAAATGCATTTATCTTTTAACTTTAAATTTAAAACAAACAAAAAATGTCTTTATCTGACAAATTTAAGCATTCGCAATAATTTCACAAAAACTTAGATATTATTTGAATTTAATTCAAAGTTTACTTCAAAAAAACAAACAAGCTGTTAGTTCTAAATTTAAAAGCTTGGCACTGAAAATGTCATAATCGATAACACAAAAAAAAAACAAAAAATAAATCTCACAAGAAAATTCTTTTTTATACGCGTATTCAGTGCGTGCCTTGGCAAAACTTTATTATTTTCTGTATTTCTTTTTAAAGAGCTCAGCAAAAGTTGGTTATCAATTGACATGGAAAGTGTGTATAAAATTTCCTTTTTGCCCTGCGAAAAGTTAAAGTGAAATTATGTTGGGTGTAAATTTTCTTTGAAATTTCCCAAACATTTCTGTTGCATACTCGAACATTCGTGCGTGCCACTTAAAACTTTTCCAAATCGCTTTTTCTCATCTTACGCGCTCTCTCTCTCTCTCTTACTCTCTCTCGCTGTTCTTGTCCTGTTCTATCTGTCGCCGCTTTCATTTATCTAGCAACTTTATGGGCCAACTATAAAAAGTGAAAGCGTTATGACGAAATGTGGCACATAAAAGCCTGCCTCATCGTTGCAAGTAGCTCGTTTATTAATTGCTGCCGTGTCGAGCACATTAAACACACGCTCAACTTCTGACTTTGTGTGTGTGCGAGTGTGTGTGCGTGTGTGTGTGTGTGTATATATATTTGAGTGCGGCCATAAAATTTGATGCTGCAACAGCAGCAGCAGCATCCAGTTGCCGTCAGCGCGTTATTAAAAACTGCCAAGAAATAATAGCAACAACAACAACAGCAGCAGCAACATGAAAATGAAGAGGAAGAAGAAAAGAGGCCAAAAAGGTGGCACAGCCGACGGCTAAGTCGGCATAGGCATTAACCTGTCGTTCTCGATGTTGTCATCATCCTCGGCTCAGTTCAGCTGCAATAACAAACAACAGCAACAAACAAAAAAGCAGCAACAAAATTCAGCTCAGAGACCACAGCAAAAATGAGCTCGACTACAACGAATTGCGATTTCCCTAATCAGTCCCAAAATACAGTGAATAATACAGACTCGGTCACAATATACATCAGAATAACTTTACTGTCTTCAAAATATCCCAATTTTGATGCAGCATCAAAAATTAATTTATATAATACAAATTAAAAAAAAAATAATAATAATAAAAGAAATCTTGAGGCATTTGTTAAAAGCTTTCGATCTCAATTGATTTTATATTCTAAACGGCTTTGGCATTTTACAACACTGAAAGTGAGTTTGAGTAATTTCCTTGTTTTTAATATAAGTTTCCCTTAAACATTAAGAGAAAGCTTTTGTAATAAAATTCTAAAATTCAGAAACGATTCAGAAAACTCGCATATTTTTCGACATCTAAAATTGTCGGGAATTAACTTAAATATGTCAAATATTTCCAATACTAAAAATAACTCTCTTCCACTAATAATTTGTAGACTTTACAACTTTTAAAATCTTCTTAAATTATTACTTTACTTTCAATTTTAAAACATTTTCTATTAACTTAAAATGATTGTATTTTGGAACACTTAAGAATTAGTGTTGCAACAAACTTTGCCACAAAGCTGACGTATCCGCCACTCTCTGTTGGCCATTTCAAACTACAACAACGAGAACAACAACAACAACATTCATAACAGGCAATGGCGTCAAGTAATAATAACTGGAAATTTGCAGACAATGCCAACAGGATTTTCATATCGTTTAAGCATTTCCTTCCGTTTCGACTGCTTCGGTTCATGCGCCATTTCCTGTTGTTCATTTTCTTTTTCTGTTTTTTTGTGCTCTGTTGTTCTTTGTGCCTATTTGGTTTCCGTTGTTGATTCGCCGGACGTTGTTGTGTTGTTGTGTTGTTATTGCATTAGCATTAATTTTTTCCGCTTTATTTTTCTTATTTTCTCGTAGAGCTTTTTCCTTTAACCACAAGCAACAATTGAAGTGTTCCCATTGCATACTTGAGATTTACCCACAACTGATTTGAGTCCTTGTGCTTAAAGGTAAGCAATATTATTTTGATTATAATGCAGTTTGCCTTTTTTATCGCTTATCGGACGCCTCGGAAACGCGATTCGGGGAATTAAAAGCTTCATTAGCATAATCTGTGGCTCGACTCTCAACTGCAGTTTATTGCAGCTCTCAACAACCACCTGATGATGTTGTTGTTGTTGTTGTGGTTGTGTGTATTAAATATTAAAGCAATTCATTAAGTCATTCATTACGCCCGCACGAGCTCAATTTAGCCTGCGAGCTGTGCTGTGACAATTTGCAAGTAATGAAATAAAAATACTACGCCAATTAAGAGCGTCACTTAAGCTCAGTCGAGAAGAATTTCCTATAGTTAAAAAAAAGAAAGAAAATTGCAGAAAAGTAAAAAAAAGGCAAGAAAAATTGTGAAATAAAGAAATTGCTGTGGTGAAAAATGATGAAAAGCAAGTTAACAGCAGCGATTTGAAGGGAGAACGTTTACGAATGATGGACAAAACGGAATGAAAATATTATTTGTTTCCCTCTTAATAGAACTTTGAGGGAATAAGGAATAGAGAACAAGATAGGAAAGAATATGATGTGAGATATAAAGAGAAAAAGAAAAACATGTAAATGCGTGAGAAAGAGAAAGAAGTTGAGTCTGAGAGAGAGAGAGCGAGTGAGAGAGAGAGAGAAAGTTGTCAAAGGAAAAAATTAAGAAAAAGAAGTCAGAGGTAAAGAAAATTAGACAAGCGAAAAAAGAATATTGCAAAAAAAAAGAATGTGATAAATGCGACAGGAAAACAGAAATGAGACAGAGACAGATAGATAAGGAGTGAAAGACAAAGAGAGACAGGAACAGGGAGAGAAATCAGGTGAAAAGAAAGGCTGAAGAAGAAATAGAAAGATAGAACGAGGAAGTTATCTCTTAGGCCTAAATTACAGTAAGTTTGAATCAACTTATTCATGGCTCATAGCCCAAGTAAGAGTTATGTAAGTCGTAAGTCAAAACGGCACAATTGACGGACATGAAGCAATCGAGTTGTGCTGTGGGAATTGCCAAAATATGCAAACCAATAAACAAGGCAGCATTCTAGAAACTTGGTCTCAGTGAAACTCAAGTGAGTTTTCCGACTGTGTCTGACTTGGACAGCAACTCACAAAATAGAAAATGAAGAGCCCAAAACAAGAACAGGCAAAAAATGCAGACTGTTTGCCAGGAGCAGAAAAAGAGGGGGCTGGGAAATTGCTCACATAGTTTTCCCTGCTCGTGCTCGACAAAAAAAGAAAAACAGAAGGAAAAGTTCCGCAACTGTCGCAATTGCCGCTTGTTCCGTCCGTAAATTTCCGTTTTGAATATTAAACGACTTTTCATTAGAGGCGAAAGAGAGTGAGAGAGAGAGAGGGGAGATGTACTTGTTGTTGATGACCGGACAAGTGAGCGAGGAGGGAGATGAGACTGTGATTCTGGCCCGAAGTGGCATTCAAGTGTCCGTTGGCCCGTTAGCCGGGCCCAAGTTCCATTCGAGTGGACGCACTTGGAAGCAGGAGCAGCTAGAGATGTGTATTGATATCGATATTTAATCGACAGAGGGCAACGGAATCAAATTAAAAGATAATAAATCAATTAACTTGACATTTAAATTGGCTGTAACTCTGAATTTACGAAGAAGCGATAAAGAGATGCGAATCGATGTCGATATTTATCGAAACAAAGAAATCTATATTTAATTCAGGAAAATATAAGTCTAATATGGCAAATAGAATTTTAGCCACCTTTCTGATTATTCAATTTGGTTATTAATTGACTTAAATTACGAATTAACGAAGTATAAAATTTTCGTGGGATATATCGGAAAGTATTTTCATCTCCTAACGTGTTGTCTTGTTTCAGAATATTTGTTTTGATAATACCATAGAATTAAAAAAAAAATGTTGTTGGTGATACTTTTAATTATAATTTTAATTACAAAAAAAGCTTTTAATTAATTTAGTTAACTTGCTGCAATTGAACTGATTATCGATCTTCAGAAGATGGCAGCCAAAGTGAGATAGCACCAGAGTGTGAAAGAGATCGAGCGATAAACAGGGAACTGAGAAGTGTCAGCTGGCAAACAATGTGAGCAATGGAAACGCACTTGAATGCATTTTAATGGACGACTCTGGCAACTTGAGCTGCAACTTCGACTACAACTGGACAGCCAGGCAAGTGCCTGGAGCATAGTCCTGTCAAGGTGGGCGGCAGAAGGGCGTGGCAGCAGTAAAAAGGTGACTGGAAGGGGGGGGAGGGGAGACAGCAATTACAGGTCGCGCAAAATGCAGAACTTTCAGTTTTTCGTCGTTGTGGGAGGAGAACACATTCGAATGCTGGGCAGATGTTGATAAGCGACGTCAAAAGTACCGATTCCCCTTTCAACCTTCACCCTTCGCCCTTTTGCCCCTTTCTCCCCTTGCCAGCAGCGAGTGTAGCAGTAAAAGAAAATGTCTGTCTGGCAATGAAAGAGCGGAGAGGACATTGGGGGAAGCAGGACATCAGAAAGCACGAAGGACAGTAAAATGATGTTTTATTTTTTACTCTTCTTTTTGTTGCCATTTAACGAGCGCTTAAATTGCACGCATTGTAAATGCCAACACACACACACACCCACACACAGTCACACACACACACACACCCACACACAGTCACACACACACAGAAGGAAAACAACAAACAAAAGCAAAAAGAAAATAGACAAGCATAAAATCATCGAAGCAAAATGCAAAACAGCAAATACAAATACAATGTTGTAAGCTACTTAAATGCAGATTTCTTTAGCACTTTCCAACTCGGACAGCTTTCGAAAACCAAACCACAAGATTACAGTCGCATTATACGAGCATATGCCAGACATTTCCCACATTGTGCCCATAATCGAATGAGCTTCAGAACAAAGCACATTTATCACATGTCACTCAGTCTCTCGCCTTGCCTTAAATCTATTTATTCTAAATAGAATAGACAGCTCTGGCTTCAATAGTTGCTCAGTTTATTGAGATAACACAGCTCATACAATATACGTTTGTCTTCTCGGAGAACTGTATCAAAAAATGTAAGTGTGTGTATTTATCAAAAAGATAACTCATCTGGCAGTATGTTGAAGACATAATAATTGTTTGTATTCTACACACTAAATTTCCTAGGTATTGTACTTGCAAACTCTGAGTTCAATGAGTTATTCAAGTATGTATTACCCGTAATACCATAACTAATTCAGAGTTTTCACAAAAATTCGAGTGTCCTAATTTCATAATATTTTAATTATATTCTCAATATCTATAATATAAATAAATTTTTTTCTTTTTTTCTGCAATTATTTAACCAAAATATCATTCAAAATGCATGTGATTTAACAAAACTAAGGCTCACTTACCAAAGCTGGCTAGTTGACTAAATATATCTGATTTCGATAAGATATGGTGAATGTGTTCACACGTATAATCCGTGAATATTTCTTAAATAAGAATTCACATTCTAAGTTTCCTAGCTCTAGCTCTCACCGTTTTCGAGTTCTATTAGGTCCAGTAACTATTTCTAGCTTGCGTAATTTATAAAATTTAAAGTCTCAGAGAATTACAAATAGATAAAGTCAAATTTATTTACTTTCTAAACTCTGCTAGTAATTTATTTAGAAAGTTCCTTAATCTGAATCTCAAGTCGCACCTTTTCGACTACAAAATTGAACAAAGTTTTGGTCATAAAATGTATTAGGAGACAGCGTAGGAGTAGGAGAAGATTCATTAAGGATATTTTGTGAGCTACTTAGCTAAGCTGCTCATCCAACTAAAGTAGTTATTAATCATGTCCAGCAGGTAGAAAAGACTCATCAGGGCTCAGGATAAAAGTAACAGTTGTTGGCAGAGCATCAACATCAAGAGATTTATGTTGAAGTCTGTTTGAGGAACAAACAAGAGATTTCGGATAGGAGTGGATATGAAAATGGAAATGGAAATGGAAATGTCAAGGAAATGGCCAGCAGCTAGCAAGTGTCTTGATGATTTGGGCCTAGTCTCATTACACTTAACCAGACTCATACATTTTAATTATCATAATGATAATTGCCTTTTCTGGGGAGAATTCTTGGGCGCCTGGCAAATGGTTTAGATTTTGTGCTAATTGTTGGGGGAGAGGAGAGGAAGGGCTTGGGCACATTGGGGCAATGTCTATTTAATATTTGATCGCCTTTCGGGGCAGAGAATTTGGATTGGGGATTGGGGATTGGGGACTGTTGACTGGGGATTGGCAATGGAATTGAGCATAAAGATTAAGGTATGAGTGCGCCTTTGATGTTGTTTCTGAGCCTTGTCAGACCCTAATTGGATTGCATCTTTATTAATTAGACTGCGTCGTAATGTTGCCACAAAACTGTTATATGTACTCAAAGACTCTGTGAAGCTGAAGCTGAAGCTCAAACTGAAGCTGAAGCTGAAGCTCTTTGTCAATAGCTCAGTTTTTCGCTTCTCTCCATTTCACAGTTTCACAGCTTCGCAGTTTGCAGTGTCTTGTGTTGGCTATGCAAATCAAGTTTAAATAACTTAGGGCAATGGCTCCGTGAAATAATTAAAATATGCTGGCAAAGGCAAACAACATAAACAACAAACGAGCCGGCAAAAAACACGCAAAACAAATTAATAAATATGCAAATTTAATAGACTTGCGAGTATTTGCATAAATCTTCTTCACAGCGCCAAAAGATACTCGTTAAATAGAAACCAAAAACAAAAAAAAAAAACAAAATAAATAAACAAATAAATTTGCAAACGCTGCACTATGGTCCCAAAGCCGTTTTTTTTTTACGTAAATTCAAAAAATCGTAATCGTGAATTATGCAAGAAATACATTTTATTCCAATAGCAAATATTCCAATGAACTAAGAAATTAAATTTTTTTTTTTTAAGCATCCCTGGAATTTTTTCTACGGCCCTGAAATTTAACTGTTTATTTTGTGCGCACGAGGTTGAGATTCCCACAACATATTCCTCATTTTAATTTCATTTTTAAAATAAATAGAAAAGGGCACATTTACAAAAATAACTATGGAAAACATAGCTCCAGGTTTGTTATACATGTTAGTATATGTGTTTTATTTGTAGAAGTGTTTTGTTTATTGTTTAATGTGCTTTTGTGCAGTGTTGTTTTAGCTGAGCATAACCTCACATAAATTGTCTTTCGTGGAGTAGAAGTAAGTTTATTGTCGTGTATTGTCGTAACTATAAATGCAGTCTTGTGTGTCAATGTTTTTTCTTTATGAACTCCAAAAATCTTGTCCCCGAATTTCCCCGATTCCATTTAATCCCAAATTTTACTAGGCAACTTTGAGTTCGAGCATGCTGAATTGCTTGAAGTGTGGCTGCAAAGCCAGTACAAAGCATCTTCAATTTTTTACTTTATTTTAAAGAAGTTTGATGGAGAGCTTTTGGAAACTAACTAACTAACTAACTGAGCAATAAAAATCATAAAAATCATAAAAAACACAAAAAAAAACAAAAACACACAAAATAAAATATTTAAAAAAAATGCGTTTATAATTTATTTAAATTTTTAAATTAGAATTGTGCTGATTATTTGCATACAAGTAAGTTTAATATTTTAGTTTAAAGATTAAAAAAAATTTTTAAATTAAAAAAGCTATGAAATCCAAAAATTAGCATATTAAAATATAAGGAAAAGGGCGGTGCCACGCCTTTTTCCCCTGTCAAAAATTCAATTGGTTTTATTTAGTTGAATGCAAAAAACCAGACTAAAAAATATTGTGTAGTTCTCGAGTTATTAATTTATGTAAAAAAAAAGGGCTTTGGGACCATAGTGCGCTGGGAAAAATCTTTCCCTCAACAAAAAAGAAAATATGCAAAGTTTCGAGAAAATATTGTAAATATGAGCATCGAAAGAGTTGCTCGACTTAAAATATAAAATTCAGCTGCAGTGTTTATCCTTACTCATATTCCAGTATCGTAAGCTTAACAATATACTCTCTAAGTAACTCAGTTTGAGCAAGAAGATGCACATTTGCAGTCTATTAAGTATGTTTCTTATGATTCCTGACACAAGCTTAAATTATACCATCAACATATAATCAATCTATTCAAGCGCAATGTAAGCAAATTCATTGTAAAACTAACTACAACACTGATTTACTAATTGACTAATTTAAATATCAGTTTGACAAGTCTTTACAATTTAATTCAACACTTCAAAAGTAGCTCAAAGCTGTGAACTTAACAATTGATGCATTTAATCGAACATTTTGTAATCAGCTTAGAGAATCTTGTGGCGTGTAATTTGAAATTAAACGGGAGGCAATCGACTGCGGATGCATTTGGCAAACAAATCAGCTAAATATACATATATGCAAAGATACAATCACTCCTACACTGGTGGTCAAAATAGTATCATCACGTGACATTTTAAATCATCTCTAACGTTTCTCGAAAAGGAAAACGAAGATAAAAATAAATAATAAAAAATAAAGGGGTTAGATTACTATTTATTAATTTATTAATGCTTTCTAAAGATCGAATACTATAATTAATTTTTTTTATTTGAGACATCATCAAGCGAATGCAATTAAACTAAAACTTTAATTTGAGTTGTAACTATGACGGTTTAAAGACAATTGATCCTGGTGTACTTATTTTGTTTTCCATAGGTGTTTTTGTTGCTGTGAATATTTGAGACATTGCGCATACGACACGTTAGACTGTGATGTACATCTCCACCCACAATACACACACACACACACAGTTACACACAAAAGATTTGTTACACTTCAGTTGCAGACTCGCTGTTTATTAACTCATACCAATACCAATACCACCCCCGCCCCCGTCTTGGCCCTGATCTATGCGTGTTTATTAACGTGTACATTATTTGTATACACGACTGGCTTTTGCATATTAAACACAAACACGCATAGAGGAGCAGTCGAGTTGCCAGCTTCCTGGCACGCCTGGGACGCCCAGGATATCAGATTTCTTGAGCAACATTTTGATGGCGCGTTTTGTTTTTGCACACTTCCGAATTTAGTCAGTTGTGTAGCCACTACAGGCTTCACTCAAACAGAGTCTTCTTTTGCTTATTCTTTTTTATTTATTTTTTGGGATAATAAGCCCATCTGCGGCCAATGGGCGATGGTCGTAATAACAACACAGCTCGAAGGCCCATTTGGATCAGCTAACAACTTCAATGCATGCAATTGGCATGGCCCAAAACCCCTGCGGGCCAAATGGAAGTTAATCAAACAGAAATGAAAGCCTACTTGCGCATACCCTGGACAGTTTGCCAAGCGAGGGGATGTAACAATTAGTAAGATATATATTTTGATATATATTTATATTTTTTTTTTTAAATAAAAAATAAAAATAATTAGTAGAATTGAAAATTATTAATTAGAATACATAAGAAATAAAACAAAATATTAAGATATTTTAAGTACAATTTTTACAAGGCTTAAAATCGGAAGTAAGCTAAGCATCAACAAAGTTAAATCAACTTTGGCTGTTTATAAAAATATATATATTGCAGGGTATTTTGAATTTGAAATTTACAAGTAATGTCACACAAAATACATGTGAGCACAAAATTATTGATTAACAAAGATAGATGGATAAGTAAACAAATAAAATAAGTTGAAAAATAAAATAAATAATTTTTATAAGTTTACCAAATCAGCTTACGATTACTGTTCGTTATTGCAGGATATCTTCTAGTCTTGCCAGGCATGCAGAGTATGGCAACAGTGTTACCGACATTTCAAGTGAATTTGCCGAGATACTTCATTATTTCTCGAAATCATGTTTGCAAGCATTCAACCGAAATTTCAAGAAACTTCTTGAAGTTCGAAATAGCGCAATGTTCAGGTTAGTTTGAACTTCAACAAGCTTCAAATAGTTCGCATTCGCTGTCATTAACTTGGCCCAGACAGAGAAGGAGAGAGGGGGAGAGAGGGAGAGAGAGAGAGTGTGTATAGAGAAAAACAAAGTGCTTGAAAATGGGTAACAACATGGGAAAACACTTAAATGCTCATTCACGCCTCAACGAGTCGAGCTCGAAGCATGCAATATGCTTTGAAATGCCTACGAGTGCTCAGAAGAGGGCCAAAACCAGAGCGAGCGGTGGGGGTGGTACTGACGGTTCTGACGGTACTGACGGTACTGGTGGTGGGTGGTATGTTAGTGGTGTTGCGGCAGTGCTGCGTTTTTGGCTAACCACAAATAGTTAGGAAACTTTTTTCTTTTGGACAAGGGCCTTAAAATAGCTTAAAAAGCAAGAAAGATGTTTATAAAAAAAATGAAAATAAATGAAACAAAAACTATTAACAAATAATTAAGTAGGTTCAACGCACAAATAAATATATTAATTGAATAGTTGAATAATAGGTAAATAATTAATAAAATATAGAGCATACGCATCTCCCTATTCCGGGTCCTTTATTGAGTTAAACTGACACATAATTTCATACAAAATATTTTGTTTGTGCTAAGTTTTGTATGAAGTTTCCCTTTTTTTATGCTCTCTAACTTGTAAAGTGTTGTATAAGTTTTTCAGAAAATTTTCTTGGAATATTTCAGACTACAAGTTTTGAAAACACACTGTACACCAAAATTTATGTTTTGCTGGTCTTCTCTGTCAATATATCGATAAATTCGAATTTTTACTGCTTTTTTTTAAATTATGAAATGTAAATAAAGTAGTCTAGTTGAGTTGTAGTAGTCTCGGTCTTTGAAAAAAGAAACCACGAAAAATATTGCCAGGGAAAAGCAGAAAACTTAAAATAAACTAAAATTTAATATACTCCGTATATGATAAGTTTAGTTTCATAAGATATGATAAGGACAAATTAAGTGACGAAAAGCGAACACCCTCGACAAGTGTCCTTGCTTCAGCAATGACAGCGTAAAACAGAAAACAGAATTGAAAGTGACATTTCGTTCTGTTAACTTAAAGAACAACATTATAGTGTTGCATAACGTTTGCGAACTCCGATTAAAACAAAAGTCATATCTTATCTTAGTCCGTCGACATCTGTAATTTCAGTTCAGTTATCAATTGTTTTGTTACCCAGCAGAGTTTTCGCCCTCGTCTTAGCCAGGCCAAGATGGACTATTTGCAAATCGAGATGAGGCTGCGAGCTATCTTGCTGATGAGGCAGCAACTGTTGTGGTTGTTTCCGTTGTTGTTGCTGTTGCTGTGGCGGTTGTTGTGGTGCCTGTTGTTGCTGTTGCTGTTCTGCTTGTAGATGAGCAGATAACTAACTTGCAACACGTGTTGGTGCCGCTGCTGCTGCTGACAAATTGCCGCACAACGCAGCAAGGTGCCACAGAGCGAGTCTCCCCAGCGGGGTCACCACTCGGGAATGCCACACGCCTGCTCCAGATCCTCGGAGAACTCCAGATCGAAAGAGTCGACACCTCGATTGGCAATCATTGAATAGAGCATACCTGTTAAATTTCGATTAGAATTACTAATCGATTAGATTATTTTTGGAAATAATCGCAGTGACTAAATAATTCACTGTTGAAAAATTTGTGATTATTTAATGATTACGATTACAAAAAATCAAAAATAATCTAAAATTATTCAAAAATAATCAGAAATAATCAAAAATTATCTTTTTTATTTTTTTTCTGATTATTTCTGATTTTTTTTGAATATTTATGATTATTCATGACTATTTACTAAAAGTCAAATTATTTTAAATTTTCACAATCAAAGCAGCCAAAGCGTTTGATTATAGAGGCTTTTGTAGCTACTTTGATTGTGAAATTTAAAAAAAATAAGAAATAATACGATTAATTGTAATCATTAAATAATTGGGAAAAACTAAACATAATCGTAATGTAATCATTAGTTCGACTTTTAAACAAAAATAGTCTAATTACTAATGATTATGATTACTAGTCATTATTTAACAGGTATGGAATAGAGCTCCTCAATGTCGCAGCTGTGGTGCGAACTGCTTGCCACATCCAGTGACAAGTGATCGATCTCCCCTCGCTCCACTCGGAACACGAGTTGCGGACGCGGCTTTGACTGTGACTTGAGTTGCAACTGGCGGCAGTTGCCGCAACTGTGGCATGCCCCTTTCGGTGAGCCTGCTTCAAGTATACAATTTTAATTTTGAAACGGTTATGAACCGGTTACAATTCTAACTGCACGCTATCTTTGCCACATAGCAGGTTTAAGGGTTGAGTTTGGTATTCCACACTTTAAAATCTTCAAAATCGGTACGAATACAATACGAATATATAAATTAATGGCCTTTTTTATTGAACGTCGCACTCAAAACTTGAAGTAACATTTGGAAATACTTCTAAAACACATCAACGGCTTCCTTTTGAAACAATTCCCACAGACTTTTACCTCGAAAGTCCTTTTAAATTGGTCTTTAAATCGGTTTTTAGGATACTTTAAAAATATATACTCGTATTCGTGTGTTGTTAAATGGCGGTAATTTTGCTCAAGTTTCGGCCATATTAGATGATGTTTAACGGCTGCCAACAACAGCAACAACAACGACAACAGTAACAACAACATTCGAGTGCCACATAAATCGTTATAGGCCAATTCTCAACTGGCTTTTCCACAGTTTATTTTGCGAGACGCCGGGCGTTCAATTACAAAAGTTGTTGGCCAACAAACTCGGCCAAGTTAATAACATTTATCGCTGTTCATAAAACATGTGTGTTACAGTCTGTGTGTGTGTGTGTGAGTTGTGTGTCCTTTTGGGTCTGTCTAAAAGTTATTTGCAACAAGTTTAACCTATTTTTTCTTGGCGTATTGCCAATTGCTCTCGCCTGGCATCTCCGGTTTCCGCTTGGGATCTATTTCTACATACACTCTCACAAATATATATAGTACACGTATACTTAGAGGGGAACTTGCTTAATAGTTGTGCAATTCCTTTAAGTTCTTTTGCGGATTGCGACACTCGCATTTGGATTGGCTTCTCGTGGGAATTCGCCTGTTGCGCTTCCTCACTTCTCTTAACTTTCCGCAACTCTTCTGACAGTTGGACAAACTAGTTGTTGTTGACTGCCGCTTTAAGATTAAACCATACCTGTTAAACAATGATTAGTAACCATAATCATTAGTAATTAGATTATTTTTGTTGAAAATTCGAACTAATGATTAAATTACGATTATTTTCGATTTTGTCCAATTATTTAAAGATTACGATTCCAAAAAGTAAAAAAAAAAGTCTAAAATTATTACAATTATTCAAAAATAATCAGAAAAAATCAAAAATAATCTTTTTGAGTATTTCGGATTATTTTTGATTATTTACGACTATTTAGTAAAAATCTAATTATTTTAAATTTTTACAATCAAAGTAGAAAAAATAATCAAAAAAAAAAAATCCGAAATAATCAGAACGATTATTTTTTATTATTTTTGATGAATTATGATTTTTTCTGATTGCTTTTCAATTATTGTAATAATTTAAGATAATTTTTTGTAATCGTTATCATTAAATAATCACAAATTTTTCAACAGTGAATTATATAATCACTACGATTATTTCCAAAAATAATCTAATTGATTATTAATTCTAATCGAAATTTAACAGGTTTGGTTTAAATACCCTGTAAACATTGCTAGCTTTTGTATCACTGCGGACGGCAGTCCGCGCTAGTGACGAAAGCAGCACGAAGGGTGCGAAAGCGACTAGCATATATACACAGGAAGAATGGAAAATTTGCTATGACCGTCCGATCGGGTCGAGTTATATACCGATCGAAAGGTATCAATTTAACTTACAAATGTGCATACTAAGACTTTTGGAAACTTTCCTGGTTCGTGAGATAAACAGGTGTAAGTGGGAGGGTAAAAATTTAAATTATTGGAGCAAATGGGGCCGTTGGGGCCTTTTTGCTTTATTTTTTAATTTTTTACTCTTTTAATCAAAAATACGCGTCGAATGACACCTCGATCATCGAAATCCGATTACTGGTTCAAAAAATAATTAATGTTGAAATTTTTAGTCGCCTTTCGAAAATGAGATGAAAAGTCAGTATGTCTGTTTGTTTGTTTGTTTGTATCAAAGCGTTGATTTAGCTTAAATGTTTGAATGAGGACTTGTTCCCGCTCAAAAATATAGAAACGTTTGTTCTAGGACTTTTTCGAAAAATAGCTAGTTTAGCGGGAAATCGCTAAAAACCGCTAAAATCAAAACCCTCATAGCATCCAAACGATAGAAGCTACAGATATGATCTATATATCGATGAAAAGGTATTTTAAAGGGCTCTTAGGCATACCTTCAAAGTTTTTTTTTAAAGTAAAAAGGTAAACAGCTACAGGTGAAATAATTTTTTTTTTTTAATTTATGAAAAATCTACAAATGAATTCACTTTTAAATATGTAGTATGTTGTAGACAATTCAATTCCGCGTCTTTTGACATATAACACCTATCTCTCAAAATTCGTTTAGGCAAGATATTACCTGTTAATTGAATATACCTTTTACCTTTACACTACTGCATGTATACTACTGCATGTACACTACTTGCTCTGCTTGCAGTGCATGTGGAAAGATACTGCTTGCAAGTGGTGAATTCTTTATGCGGCAGATGAAACATTTTGTAATTCCAATTACAGCAAGATCGAAATTTATCTATAAATATATATAATATTGAAACGTCTCTGATTGAATGTGTTTTTAATTCTCTTAATTATATAATTATTGAATTGTTTAAAAAAATATTGCAATTGTCAAACCTTCCGATGTCTTATTAAAAAATTTCTGATATCTTATAAAAAAACCTCTTTACGAGGTAAAAGTCTAGTGCCGAAAACATTTTCATGCCCCAAAATTTCTGATATCCAATTTTGTGACGAAAAATATTAAATTTTACACATGAATTATTAAAAAATAAAATTTTTGTCACTGGCACTGCGCAAAAAAGTACTATTTATTAGGTATGAAAAATTAAGCGCAATGTGCCCAGTGACAAAAATTTTATTTTTTAATAATTCATGTGTAAAATGTAATATTTTTCGTCACAAAATTGGATATCAGAAATTTTGGGGCATGAAAATGTTTTCGGCACTAGACTTTTACCTCGTAAAGAGGTTTTTTTATAAGATATTGATTTAACGGTAGTTTTAATTGAATAAAAATCAAGAAAATTATGATTTGCAGGCCAAGGATTTGAATCCACTTTAATTTTAGAAATTATGTTTTATATAGTTAATCAAAAAAAAGAAACATTTTCCCAATATATGTATGTATATATTTACTTATACTTGACAAACAAAAAATATCTGCAAGCAGCAATTAAATTTTGAAAAGCTATATGATAAGGTTATCTGATCTTTATGGGACCTGCCACGAATCTGTAAATGCATTCATATTTCGTAACAACATTTTAATACCAATTATAATAATATTAAAATCTTTTTAATTGTCATAAATCAATTTAATTAATTTTAAATATATTTTTTTATAAATTTATTTATTTGACATTAAATTAAATATTTGAAAAGTTAGGGTATCTGGCAGTCGTACTTGACTGCTTTTCACTTGGACTGACACCTTTTGCCTTGTGAATGATTTTCGACATTTTGCTTAAGCAAATTTCCGCTTTGTATTTCCTGTCAGCTTTTTTCCCGTCAACGTCTATGGTCTAATCCATTGGATGGCCATCATTCTTTTGGCCTTTTGGCATAAATTATGCCTGGCAGCCATCAAGAAACTGAGCGAACTGGCCAAAAGCTGCCACGCCCACAAAGGCACGCCTTTCACACGCGCCAATTGTTTGATCTGACAACTACAGTGGCTGCAGTAAATATAGCATCAAAAAAAGTAACAACAAACAAAATAAAATTAAAAAAGTAGAAAGATAAGAGAGAAGAGAGGAGAGAGGAGAAGAGAACAAAATATGCATAAAGATGCCGACAGCTGCCAGTTGATGTTTTGCAGAATGACGAGACACAACTGAGAGGGGGCGGAAAAGTGATTGAGAGGGGGGAGGGTGGGAACAAACTTTGTATTGACAGGTAACTGACAAATAAACCTTGACGTGAAACATCAAAGAGGCATTTGCAGTTCTTGCTTCGGCATATCAAGCCTTGCCACGCCCATTAACGCCCACTCGTCCCCGTCGTCAGTTTGCTTGGTCAAAAGGCACAAAAGCTTAGAGCATTGTTTGTCCTTTGTTTTTGGCCCTAACGGTCGACATATGGCCAACAGGCGGGTGGTCCGAGTAGACCATTAAAGCCAACGGGAAAATGCCGCAATTATTGGCCGTCTTATGCTTTTAAGGCCTAGGAAACAATCGATAAATACTCGCAGTTGGAATGCTACAATGTAATAGGCCAACAATCGATACTTTTTTATGTGGATAAAACAGTAAAATATTCTTTACAGACAGTCTCTCCAAGAAACATTAAAGTCAATGGAAAAGTTAAATAGAAAATGATCATCCTTCAGAAATGAATCTTCATCGATTGAATATCGCCAAGATTCAGTGTATAGCTCACAGTTACACGATTAGTTTCACGTTCTCCACATTGACTATAATTAAATCAAAACTGAGATATGGGCTAATCCGACAATTTTTAAACCAAGGGCGAAAACTTTAATAATAAGTAGTTGTTTTTTGTTATGACAGAATAAATTTTCAGGCTTCAAATTACAAAATCATAATGGTTTTACGGTGGTTTGGTTGATCATGGCCGAGCCTAATCAATTAATTCCTCTTTTTGCCTTTTAATTTCAATAATTCGTGTAAAAAAAAATGTATTTTCAATGCCAAAAAAAAGGGCAAAACGGTGGTCTGAGTGTTTGGCGTTTAGCGCATCTTAAACATTATTTTATTTTATTTTATTTAAGCTTAAAACTGTATCGAAAATATATTTAATACATATTAATAATTTGAAAAAAAGTGTGTGTGTAAAAAGTGTAACGTCCGCAACAGACAAAAACTAAGATTTTTTATTAACGAGACTACTTATCTTTATTTTTGATGCTGGATTGATGTGGTCATGTATTCCACTTCATTTATGGTATTTTGATATTTTTTGTTTATTATGCAAAATACGCCAATATATGTGCAAATGCACGTTAACCTCAAGTCGACTTCCATTCTTTGTAACGGCCGCCTAATTTTTTTCCAAATGCAGTAAGGCTTTTATCTTAAAATAGGTTTAAGAGTATTCCCAATGAAATGCATTTTCCAGCAAATTGCATTAGAATTCACCAATCTGAACGCGAGCTGTAACGTATGTTACTCAACTCGGATTAGCCCATATGCTTAGGGTTAGTTGAGAGCTGAGCACACAGAAGACGAGTCGCAATTGCGCAGGCAAGCGAGAAGACTGGCTAATTGAGATGACAAAAACGTAGCCATTGGGTGTCGGCTTAGCCAAGATGAACAGAAGGAGAAAGAGTGAGAGAGAGAGAGAGAGAGAGAGAGAGTGAGAGAGAGAGTGAGAGAGAAAGGGAGACAGGAAGATAAAGCATAAGAGCAAAAGTAAGCAAATGCCGTTGCACTTTCCCAGTGACATGGACAAACATTTTGAATTTATCTGAAGCGTGTGAACAATAAACAAAGTGGAAAAGAGTGTCACTTTTTGGATTTGCATACTGTGAAATTATTCATCCTTGGGGACACGACAATGGCCTTTAATTTTTAATTTCAATTTAAATTTCAATTCAATAGTTCAATTTAAACTCTGCGATTGTCAACAATTCATTGATGCACTTGGTCCCTGGATAAATATACTTCTTCACATGACAACTAAATTTCACATGCTGCGAATCAGCTCACAATCTTGAAAAGAAATTAACAAAAATACAAAATTCAAATTGAATTTCGTGCTGTTTTGAAATGATTTGCTGTTTAGTATTTCGTTTGTGCCACATCACTTCAAGTCCAAAATTCACTTGAGTTCGCCAAAAGTTTTGGCAACTTCAACTTGTCCAAAATACTAAACAAAACAAAAAGGAATAATAATGCACGAAGCCAAGCCGCAAAACTGGCCAGCGAAAATCTCAGTGTGTCAGTGTGCGTGTATCTCCACTCCCTCAAGCTGTATCCGTATCTGTATCTGTATCTGTGTGTGCGTATCTTTGTTGGGAGGATGTGTGCAGCTTGTTTACATTGCTCCCACGCCACACAAGCCCCAGGCTGTGAGCTCCCCACAACTTCCCCTATTTCAACCGCCCCCCGCATCACAACTCAACTCAGCTCAGCTCAGCTCGAGTCTCGACTCGGCTTTCATCATCATCTTTGGCAATGGCTTGCGGCTGGCACATGCTCAAAAACATGAAAAGTTTGCCACAAATTCACAACCCAACCAATGAAAAAAAGACAACAACAAGCCAGACATAAAATGCTCAACTACCAGTTATCGTGTAATAAATAAATATTATTTTCCCAACATGCTTTTGAGATAACCTTGAGAGCTAAGGAGTTTTAAAACCCTTTTGTACTAAGTGATCATAGCTCGTTGCACTTGCATTCAAGTCATTCACATTTACGTCACATTAAAATTTAATTACATACAAAATTCGCATAATTTTCATGAAGTAAATCGAATGAACTTCATTTGTTTTTTAGAGGCGAACAAATGTTGATATTTCAGTCACATTTCATTGCCGAAGGAACTGTCAGTAAATCAGTTAACATATTGTGCTGTGGTTTTGTTGTTGATCCTGTTTTTTTTGTTGTGCTTAGACTCATGTCAAAAATGTTTTGCTCTTGTTGTTGTTGTTGTTGACCTTTATTTACTCGCCGTAAGTTTGGCAAGTTGTGGCTATAAATAAAAGGGCATCAAATGCGTTGATGCCTGAAATTGATGTGCCCGAAAAGCGATTGCAATGACAGATGCGCGCTGTTAACGGCAAGAAGGTGAATGCCAAAGCCAGAGAAAGAGAATGGGAAAGGGAAAGGGAAAGAGAAGGGGAACACAGTGAGCATCATAAATTCGCAGCAGTTGCCAGGCAGCGGACCCTGAGGGTCCCTCAGTCAGACGCCACTCAAAGAGAGAGGGAGAAAAGAAACGAGGAGTGGGCAATGCAAAACATTTCAATAATGAAAGCAAAAATAAAAAACAAAAATTGAAATCAGAGCGAAACCAGCTAAGCACACACACGTGTGTGTGTGTGTGTGAGTGTGAGTGTGAGTGTGTGCAGTGAGCCATTTTATGTTAACAACTTTCTTGGCCTAAAGCGTTTTCCATGAAGCAGAAGCAGCAGAGAGAGCCGTCTTTATCATCATTTTGTTTATCATTAACAACTCGTCAGACCATCATCATGATGGTAATAATGATCAAGGTGATGAGCATGCTCAAGTGTGTGCCATATGTCACACACACACACACACACACACTCACACACACAGCAAATCAAAATAAAATCGGGACTGAAACATACAAAATAATAATCATAATAATAATAACAAAAAAAAATAAATATAATAAAATAAAATGAAAGAAATCTGTTGCTGTTTTTGTTTTTTATTCAACGTAAGTCTCCCCAAAAATAAAAAAGTATGTACAAAACTCAGACAACAGATGGCGCTTTCTCGCAGGTTGAAAAACTTTATGAACCATAAAACAGGTGGAAAAACGACGTCCTTTTGAATTTCCATTCCCCATTTTCCCGCTCCGCCCTCGCCCTTTGTCTCTGGGCGTGGCTGGCCTCCTCTTGCATATCATTCATCGGATGCTCGAGTCTCTCAAAACGCCATTAGATTGCAAATACGAAAGATACTTGTATGCTTGCACTACAGTTGAGTTCAGTTAAAAGGTTCGCTGCTTATAAAAGTCAACGTAAGATTTGTTCGTGCAGAAGCTGAGAAGGAAAAACGTTAGGACTATGACAAGATGGGTCTGGATAAGACACTTGGAACACACTTTTGTTTTGCTTCCGATGTCTTCATCATGAATAGTCAAAGATTTAGATAAATAAGACATTTGCTTGCCGAACAAATGAAGTGAATGCTGATGAATGTTTTCTGACATGTGCAAATTTGAAGTATTTTATTTTATTGAACAGCTCAAATGATTGATTGTCAATTTCGAATGTATTAAAAAGAGAGACAAGACACGACTAAAATATAGTTAATACATTCAATCAATTCATATGAGTGTTTCAAGTGCTCGACATCAATTCATAACTAAATTCGATTTAAGCAACCAGACATTTGTTTTCTAAGCAATTGAAGTGAATAAAATTAATAGATAAAATTTCATTCGAATTACTTCAATTTAATTATTTTAAATGAATGCTTCACTTGTAAGTTAAAATTAATAAAATAGTTGGTTAAAGTATACAAATATTAATTTTTTTTCAATGAATGTTTCAAGTGCTCAACATTTGCAAGTTAACTTTATTTGAATTGGCTAAAAAGACATTTGCTTGTTTAGCAAAAGAAATGAATAAAATTAATAAATATTTTGACAAATAGCATGTTTTCAATTTCATACGAATTTATTCAATTCAATCAGTTCAAATGAATGTTTCAAGTGCTCATCTCCTGCAAGTTGAATTAGTTTTCAAGCTCTGTCATTCAATTGAATTAAATTATATGACACGCTACGTGGTTATCCCCATCATTGGATCTGACTATAATTTTGTTAGCCAGTGTAATCATCATTGCGATGCGATAATTGCGAGTGAGACCGATAATTGTCATTAGAGGCAACCATTTTTATTTTTTATTTTTTTTAAGGTCGAAGGTCGAAGAACAACGCTTCGTGCAGAGAACTCGGAGCCGAATCCGCACCCGAGCCCGACCGATTTCAAGGGCTGCTAAACAACGCAGACACGAAGGGGCACAAAAGACCCTCGGAGAACATGCTATCAATTTTATTTTTATTTTTATTTATATTTATTTTGCTGCCTCCACTCTCGGCACATTTGTTTGTTTTTTGGCGCTCAGCCTCAGCATATTTTGTAGCTCGTAAAAGTTTTTGATATAAAAAGTAAACAAGCAAGCCAGAGAGAGGGGGTGGAGAGTGTGTTTGAGTGTGTGCTTGGGGGGTGGGGGGTGGATTTGGGTTGATATTAAAGGAGTGGGTGCAACATGAACACGAGACTTTAAAATGATGCCGCGTTTTACAAGCGGCAGCCCGAGAAGTTTTTGGCACTTTCTGCCAGAAAGTGAAAATGTTGGCCAAAAGCTTAAGCTATGTACAGCCATTTTTCAGCCCTTCGATGTGCTCGGCGTTCACGCACTTGCATGCATTAATTAAAAGTTCAGGGCCACCGACATCACAGTCCTCAGATGCCAGGGCGTGATTACAAGAATCTGCCGAGAACTGCCAACTGCCAACAGACCAGAGAACCAGAGCACCAAAGTAGAACTAAACTCAACTCAACTCAACTGAGCTGAGCTGTTTTCGGGCATTTGTTTTCTCTCACACAAACAAATTCGAGGCAGGTAGATTGTGTCCAGCTAGCAAATACCCTACTCTAATCAACTTCAAAATAATGTGAGAGAATGTGTAAAGTTATTGAGTCTAGTTATTGAGTGGCTCTGAGTTTCCTTTAAGTTTTAATTGGACGCTTTTTAAAATAAATAATATAAAAATAAGAAATGTGAAAAGCATGGAATTAAAAGTGCTTAAAGTGTAGAAATAAATGTATAACATAATTGAATAACAAATTACTCGATGAGCTTTAATAATAAATGAGTTTGCGTTGGGGCATTAAATTGAAAAAAACCAAGAAATATTTGAGATATGAGCTGAGGGAAGCTACATAAGATCGAAGTGTGCAAACAATATATGTTATAATGTAGCATAAACAAAAGCCTACCCTATTGACTTTATGGTCACAGGGCACAAACAGCCAACCGAGAGAGACAGAGGGGAATAACCAAAGAGAATAACAACCAAAAAGCGAGTGTGCGATAGTTGACTTGCCGCCTGCCATTTATCAGATGGCCAACAGCCAAAGTAAAGCATGCGGGCCAAAGGGAGCTGGAGCAAAAACAAAAGCAGTTACCTCCCCTCACACACACGCAGATACACACACACGCACACACACAGATACACACCCATCCCTGTGGGTCATGGCAACTGTGCGCAACTATAATTAATTTCATTTTAGACTTGTTAGCAAATAAACGAGCAAACGATGCGGTCTATTGTTTGGCTTTAGACTTGAAGATGGCAAAAGTGAAAGTCACAAACAGGTGGCAACGGACACGAGCACTGGAAAAAGGGGGCAGAGGGGGAGCGGCCACTGTTGGGGGTGACACTATTTCAGCATCATTTAGTTTGCTGGATTATTCTCGATGGGGCGTCTGCACTTGACTTGGCCACAGGACGCGACGCGACTCCCCATCGCGACCTCAAGTCATTAGCAGGCACTGTTGCCATCTGAAGTATATATAGTATGTACTTCACACCACAATTAAGCAGAAACTCCGTACTAACTAAATACGATTTTTCAATTTCTTCTCTGCAAATATTCTGATTTCCAGTCAATTTTTCAAATGATTTAGTCTCCTGAATACATATTTAAAAATATATGCTCGGAAAAAAAAGTTTTAAACTTTAATTTTCGAATGTTTATTTTGTTCCGTAAATTCTGTCAAAGATTCTGTATTTTGTAGATTGACCCAACGAATTTATTATTAACCAATTTACTAAAGAAAACCAAAATGACAAGTAAATAAAATAGTGGTGTTCCAATCAACACTTTACAATTGTTTAATATCTAAGAGTTTTTGGTTCTTTAATTGAATTACTTATACTTTGACCTTAAACCTTTTTTAAATTTCACAATTCTTAAGTTTGGCACAAACATCTGAATTTAATGTTAATAACCTTTTTCATCAATATGCATTTCAAATGTAGTTTATCTAGCTCATACAATCTAAAGTTCAATTTTTTTTTAAGTGCACAATTTCAAAAAGCAGTGCTTTAATGTACCAATCAAAAATAAATGGCAACAGTTTTCAGAGAATTTCAGTTCTCAAGTTCTTTGCTGCGAAAAACTGTTGCGCTTTCAACTTGAAGCTAATGAGACACAAATCAATAGCAGAGGAATTTCTCTTTACATATTTTTGTTTTCTTGAACTGAAATTCGTCATGTGGCCAAAAAGAAGCTTGGGTAATCACCTGGGCAACAGTTCTACTTTTAGCCCGTCAGCGATTTAGTGTGCACTTGAATTATGCACACACAAACAATACACACACACACACAGACACAAACAAAACACACACAGACATATACAGACTTTCTAGGAAAGTTGTTTCCAAGGCGGCTGTGGCGCATGCCAAGGAAATTAGATTTTCCCTCCTCACCAACAACAACAATAACAACAATAGATCTCGGCACACAACAAAGCTTAAAGCGGAAAGTGGAAAGCGGAGAAGATTGCTGTGTTGATGGTGGGGGAGTGAATGTGATAGCAAGTCAAAAGAAGGAGATGGAGCATGCCGAAAGGGGCATCTCTGAACTAAAACGGCTTAAATGTTTTGGCATCGCCTTGGCGCCTGATTTGCATAATGGCTGCTGGGGTTTTCATGACGCCGTGAAGTATGCTACACATTTGCACACTTTCTATCGGCCGTCAGTCAGGAGCGGACTCTCCCTTTAACGGGCGCCCAATCTGCCGCATTCTACTGACAAATCTTTTTTATGCAAATAATATTTTAACAGTATAAACACACAAGAAAGAACAAAAAGTGTAGCTTCACATTAATGAAATCCTCCAAATCTTATAAAAAAAAGCCTCTTTACGAGGTAAAAGTCTAGTGACGAAAACATTTTCATGCGCCAAAATTTCTGATATCCAATTTTGTGACGAATAATATTAGGTTTTTCATATCTATTACTTTAAAAAAATGTCACTCTACACTGCTCAAAAACTAAATATTTATGAAAAATTTATCGCAATGTGCCGAGTGACAAACAATTGTTGTTTAGTAATTTATATGTACTGTAAAAGTTAATATGTATTATTCGTCACAAAATTGGATATATTGCTTTCGTCACTAGCGCGGACTGCTGTCCGCAGTGATAATCTATTTTATTTGATTTATTCATTTAAGCGCAAATTATTTGAAATATATTTGTAAAATATACAGAGACAACGAAGAACAAAAAATTTAGTTTTATATTTAAAAAAATCATAAAGCAATCAACTTTAGCTAAATCTACTCATAAAAGCTTAAAGAAAATTATTGTTTAGAGTTCTTAGAAAAAAAGAACATGAAATATCAAAAATCTGCAATCAATTTGACATTATAAAGTTTAGTTCCAGATACAAGAATCGATTTTTATAATCATATAAAATGCCTTGAACCAACTATAGACCAAATTTGACAGTTCTACTTGGCTTACAACCAAACTGCTTGAAATGCTTATGAGAATCATAAGAAGTTAAAGAAAAGCCGTGGAATGTACTAATAATATTATTATTTTTAAACAAATATTTAGAGACCGCCTGACAAGCAGCAAAAATTATAGACCAAAAATAATACTTGGAAAATTAGTTCTCTTATTACTAAGAAAACATAAAAAGTGAAAATCTGCCAGCGTACGAATCGTACTCAACGTTGCGGGACAATGTCCCATTGTGAGGGCCCAGTTAACACAATGTTACAGTCCTGTCTGTCGCCAGCTGTCGAGCTGCCCAGTCGCCATTTTGTCCAGTTCGTGCGTTCCGATTGCTCTGCTTTCTTTGGCCCAAGGAGGCGTGCCGCATTGTCAGCATTGTCAGCGGAAATTATTCTGCTGTCAGCCGCTGTCAGTCATCATGTGAGGAGGCAACTTGGCCCATAATGCGCCTTGTGCATTTCAAGCAGCGACTTGGCCCCTTCCCACAGTCCCTAACAAAAGGAAGTGACCACCTCGCAGCCCCCCCTTCACACCTTCCCCTTTTGTTACCGCCACAACAACAGTCCGTCCTTGCAACATCAGCAGAAACCCGAGCAAACGGATGTTGGATGCATGTGCCGCTCCGTCCCCAATCTCACAATGCTTCACTTTGCGCATATTAAATTGCTGTGTGCATATCAAAACTGGGTAAACTTTAATTATTTATTTATTCAAATGGTCATGGGCTAAGCTGACAGCAGCATTCTAAGCTCGGGGCCGCTTTTCAAAAGGGATTTGAAGGTGCTTTTAAGGTCCATTTAAAAATTACAAATACAAAACAGGCCAAAAACGAATCCACACTCTTTATAAATCATGCAGCCTACTAAATATATTTAAACTACTTTTAATAAAAAATAAAAAACCTGAGCCTTTCACATTTGAATGATCCCTGATGTTTGGCCAGGACATATCATTAATGACCCTTTGAGGAGCGAGGGTAATTCAATTTGCCTGGAAAAACTGAAACGTTAAAGAGAAGATGAGGAAATGTTGAAACTGTTTAATGCTTAATAGGCCGGTTTTTAAAACCAAGAAACTTCGACTCTAATGTATGAACTTTATCACAACATACTTGTCTTATACAAAAATGTATTTTAATCACACACATTAAGAGAAACGAATTAGATAATCAGTTATATGCGTATTAAATATTTTCTTGTTAAAGAAAGAAAATATTAGAAGAAATGTGCAATTGATCGAGATGCTTTCGCTATTTTGTAGATTCTTATCGCTCTTCCTACTATTAGTTATGAAAAAAAAACCTATACAGTGCTGTAATTAAATTGAGTTTCTTTATAAAAAAGGGTATTTAAAAGTCGGTACAGAGTACTTGCCTTGGCTGACGAATTTAACGAAAGCAAATAAGTTGAAATTGCGAGCAATGAGTGAAAAGTCATTTATAATGCGCGAGTAGTTAATATAGTTGAAAGTAAAAGCAGAAGGAGAGTGAAGAGGAGGAGGAAGAGAAGAGGGCAAGAGGAGAAAGCAGAGGTGCTCAAATACCCAGAAGTATAAATATTTACAGGCCAAACTGCAGTCGAGTTGCGTTTACGGACTTTTGACCCCTCAAAGCAGCTGAAAAACACAGAAATGAAGCAATTTAGTTAAATGGCGGACATGTCACGTTGCCTGCGTTTCCCGTCCGTCAGTTTCTCTCTCTCTCTCCCTCTCCCTCTCCCTCTCTCTTTCTCCCTTACTGTCTGTCTGTGTATTTGTCTGTCTGTGTTGTCACGGCCATCGTTCGGACGATAAAATGGAATTTCTTCAAATGAAAAGCAAAAACATTTTGTAATTCCGCCACCTGCTCTAAACTGAGCAAAATGTGGTGCGGTGGTGCGGTGGTGCGGTGGTGCTGTGCTCCTAAGTAACTTTTCATGTACGTAGTCCAAAGGGGGAAGTATACTGAAATTCAAGTTCAATATGCTAAGTATGTATTCAGTATATTATTGATAAATTAATACAATATTCGGATAAAATGGCCATTAAAATAATAACAAAAAATCTAAAACTTTTAAATTCACTAAAAAAAAATTGAATTGAGGAGAATTTGAAGAGAAGACATTGAAAAAATCATACTTGAATCAAGTATTTCGTACATTACTGAACTTAAGATATTTCGGCATTACTGAACTTTTGACACCGTTTGGGACTAATATTTTTTTTTTCTGTGTAGGGAGTGAAAGGAAGGGGGAGGGGGGGGGGGGGGGGTGGTAGACTAGGTAGCTGTTTAGTTAATTTTTGAGCGTCGCCTCGCCCATTGAAAAATTACTTGAGCCTCTTGCTTACAGTTTCCTTTTGATGTAATTGCCGAGCAGCGCCGAGCATTATGAAGAGGCGAGACTGTTGCTCAGGGATGGGTGGGCTCAGCGGAGGGGGAGGGGGAGTGGGGGAGTTGGCCAGGTGGCCAGGTGGCTAGGCGGCTATTCATTGATTAACTGCCAAGGCTCAACGGATGCCCCTTGGGCTTCTTTTATTTTGTACTTTTCATTTGACATTTTCATTTTCATTTTCGCTTAACGTTTCTTGTTGTTGTTTTTGTTGTTGCTTTAAGTCGTCATACTTGTTGTTGTGCTTGTTGTTGCTGTTGTTGTCTTGGGTTGCGCCTGGCATTCAAAGTTGAAATACCCGAAAATGTTGGGTAATTTAGATCAAAGGCGGCCAAGTACGTGCAGGCATTTACGCGCCTTATTCTTTTACCTCCCCTTAGCCTCACTGAACGCTTGCTCTTCCCCTGCCCTTAGAGCAACGTCGACAACGACGTCAGCAGCGGCAGAGCCCCAGCTTTGTGTGACACACGAAAATACTTCTTAAGTCGGTTTAAGTAATTTGCGCGAGCCACTTTCCATTTGTTGTTGTACTTGTTTTTCTTCTTCTTCTTCTTTTTCTTCTTCTTCATCTCATTCTTCTTGTTGTTGTTACCTGCAGTTGCTTTTAGGATTTTACTCGATTCCCCTTAAAAGAGGTCGCACAAAGTCTTTCGCCTTGCTTTTCCTATAAGGCTTTGGCAAGCTTTTCTTTTATCCTTCTAAGGGTTACACACACTTTCACAACATAAATACAAAAAACAATAGAAAACGAATAAAAGAAGGTACAAGGTAAAAGTCCAGGGCCGACAAATTTTTGCCAACATTTTTTTTAATAATTTATATGCTAAACTTAATATTATTCATCACAAAATTGGATATCAGAAATTTTTGGGGCATGAAAATGTTTTCGTTACTAGACTTTTACCTCGTAAAAGGTTTATTTTATTAGATATCAGAAATTTTTGAATCAGAAATTTTGAAAAGTGCAATATTTTTTAACACTATAACTTTGTGAAAATGCGTTTATTGTTTGTAGAATCATACCTCAGTACCATGGCCAAGATAATAATGAGAATGAAAATACTTTAAATCAAAGTGCGTTGCGGAAACACCCTTAATTTAAATAAATTAAAGCCCGCATTCTTACACGCTAAAACAAACTGTCTGGCAACACTGGTTCCTTTTACAAACAACTTAATAGTAACCCTAAATATATACCGATCTTCCTGTAAGAATTCACCACTTGCAAGCAGTATGTTCCCGCATGAACATACATACATGCAGTACTGTAAAGGTAAAAGGTATATTAATAGGTAATATCTTAAGCAACTGCATTTTCACAGATATGTCTATAACATATTATATAATTTATAGTGATTTGAGGGGTAGATTTTTCGTAAATGGCCACCTCAATTGACCTGTGGCTTTTTACCTATGTACTGCAAAAAAAAGTTTAATGTATGCCTAAGAGCCCTTCAAAATACCTTTAAATTTAGCGATTTTAGCGATTTCCCGCTACACTAACGATTTTATGCAAAAGTCGAAGCACAAAAAAATTCTAGCTGTTTGATCGGAAACAAGTCCTGATTCAAACATTTAAGCTATGTTAACGATTTGATTCAGACAATCGTATGATTGTTTGTTTGTTTAAACAAGTGACTTTCCATCTCAGTTTCGGAGGAGTATTTACTACTGTAATACTACTACTTTGAAATATCATTTTATGAAGTGTGAATTAAGCTCAAGCTTTTTCCACCCCAATTGGTAAGATATTAAGCGAGCCACTCGCACAGCTAAATTGGCCCACTGCATATTTAACTATGTTTTGTTTTTACTGCTTAATTCAGATTATAATTATTTAACATAAAACGAAAATGGGATTATATTTTATTTTAATGCTATTTCCATTAAAAGATAAATGCATTTAAAATTTGTAGTACGTAAGCGTAGTGGGCGAACTAAGCTGAGACTCACTGTGTACACTGCTGAGCGAACAGAATTTAAATTGGAAACCGGGGCCACTGAATTAGTTGTTGGGTTTGCGGGTTTGGCAATAACAAAGTTGCAGCAAACTTTGCATAGATACATGAGTGTATCAATGTATGAGCGACTGTGTTTACCGTTAACTTTGTGCACATTGTCCCGCCAAACTAACGGTGCTTATCATCATATTACAAACTGCAATCTACCCTATGAAATTGAAGATGCTCGTAAAATATACACAAATAAAACAAAAAAAATGAAAAAATGTTGTTTGCTATTTAAATTTAATTTGTGGTTGTTGTAAAACTGATAAGATATTCTGAATCCACACAATAAATGGGATTTGGTTTATAAAATACTAAACGTTATATGATCAATAAAGTTTGATATTGATAATATGATAAATATTGATTGTTTTTTAAATAAATGTCCGACTTAATTTATGATTGTTATATGATTGACAACAGTTTAAGAGTTTTATCAACTTAATTGCGATGTGATTGATCAAATTTGTGACACACATGACAAAAGACGTTTGAATTCTAATTTGATGTCCGACTTAATCTGTGATTGTTATCAAATTGACGGCAGTCTATTAAATTGTGGCTTGATTGAATTGCCGACAAGTTGATTTGCCCATTTGCATAATTTAATCATACCCTGCTTGAGCCGTCTTCGGGTCGCAGGGTATACGACTACAGTAGAGCTGCAAAACTTTGGCTGAAAATTGCTCACGGCACACTCCTGACTGCCAATGCAAATTGACAGCTGTCAATCAAAAATCGGGTCCCTGTCACCCGTCACCTGCCACCTGCAATCTGTGTGTGTGTGTGTGTGTGTGTGTGTGCTTCCCACAAGATATGATAAGGAGTGTGTGTGGTGAAAGATGAGGGGAAGGGGGAGGGGGGAGGTTGGGATATCTGGGCAGCTGCAACTGGCGCTGCACTTCAAATTGATTAAGCGACTGCCGGCAGCTGACAATTGGATTGGATTGGCCAGGTTAAGCTTCAACTTTGAGCCATAAACTTTTAAAAACTATTTCGTTGAGACTCCCAGCCATTTGCTACGCCGTAAATGTGTGTGTCTGTTGCTGTGTGTATTGGTGTGTGTGTGTGTGTGTGCTCTTGACAAACAACTTGAGCACACTTGGCATAAAATGACTCTGAGCTGCCAACTTTACTTGAAACTCGCACGCACTTGACAACTTCCGGTTCTCATTCTTTTCCTCTTCCTCTTCCTCTTCCCACATAGTCTGGCTTGGATTTCAGCGTCAATGTCTGCCAGTTATTAAGTTTGCGGCCACAAACTTGTGGGCCAATAAAGTTTACGCTTCATTTTGATTGGCTTTGTAAGAATTTCTTGACTCACTCGCCTCTTACCACCCCCACCCCCCAAGATCCATTGCCCACTCCATCTTTGTCTATTTCCAATGGAAACATTGAAGTCCATTAAATTCAGTTTTCTGTTTTTTTGGTTTTATTATCCTTAAGAACATTCGTTGTTCGTACTACATTAAAATTGTATAATGCTTGTTGTTGGTGGAATTAACAGGGGAAGGGGAGGGAAAGGGGAGGGGAAATGAACATTCAATAATCTCTATTATTAACTTTTTATTTTTCGAATTTGGAATCAAGTCCTTTAAGTTTTCGTTTCTTGAATTTAAAACAATTTTAATTTTTTTGCTCCTATCAAATGTTGATCCTTTTTCTCCAATTTGAATATTAATTCTTCACAAGTAAATTGACTTTGCAGAAATCGTAGCTCGGAACTGCTTCCCAAATAGTTATTTTGTTTTGTAGTTTATTTTGCTTATTTAGCTCAAGTTTCGTTTGCGGCATTGCCAAGGAATATTTAGGAGATTTTCTGTTTTTGCTCATATACTCGCACTTAACATTTCCCCATTTATACCATAAGTTGGCCCAGGGCCTTTGTTATCTTTATCCCCTGCCCTGCTCCCTGCTCCACAGTGTGTTTTCTTTTTCCACTTAGTAGCAGCCTTTTCAAATGTTATTATATGCAAGTGCCCCAAGTTGCGACCTTTCACTTCCACATTCCACATTCCCATGAAGAACTTTCCACTCGAATGAAGTATGAAAAAACAAGAATGGAAATTGTTTACCGCATTATTGGACGAATGCGGAGCGAACAAAAATACAGATCTCAATGCAATTCACATAACAATGGGAAGTAAGTGCAATTATTTTCAATACGCACATCTGCGTTTGCATATGAATTGAATAAACGCGTCCCCAAGGATTCTTGTGAATTCCGGGTAATGTTTTACAAGTATCACAACAGGTACATTAATGGATGGTTGGATGCATCTTGATGATGGCAGCACTCTAAAGCTTCAACTTTGAAATGCAACATGGAATTTCGAAAAACAAAACTTACAAATATTGTGGGATTTATCTGCATATGAAATATACTTTTACATTTTGCTAAAGTAAATAAAGTTTGATTCAAATTTGTTGAGCTAAGCGTGCACTTTAGTATTGCATTATGTGCTCATAATTATGACAAAGTAAACATATTTACAAATATTTCCAATTTATCACTTCGACCGCAGTAGAGCATTTAAGCTTTTAATTTTAAAGCATTATTCTACTATTCGAACCCTCAAATGACTTTATTATTTTATGGTAATCTCAATTTTCGCACAACAAACCGAAAATTGCATCTGCCTTCTCTGACAATGTTATAATACCTTCTGCAAGGGTAGAAATATGAGTTCAATTTTCGATTATCAATGAATAAAATTTACATGACAAGCAGTTTCATTGTAGCATAATTGAATGGAATATTTTGCATGCTTGATTTGTAGCCAATTTGAAACAGCTAGAAAGTTTTACATTTTATTAATGACAAATATTATATTATTTCCTTTATTAAACTTATTTTAGTAATTTTAAAATGTACATCTACTTTATCGTAGTTTTGGATCCCCAAAATAGTAAAGTAACATTTTTAATTATGAAATCCCCTTAATATTTTTTAAAACCAACAAATATTCTTTTCTTCGATTTTTTTCAGTGTATCTCTGTGTCTCTGTGTGTAGCAAAATCCCCATTCCCCCGCCCCTCTTAAAAAAAATATTTAAAATACAACCAAAAAAGAAACGATAAGAAAATCTTAGCAATTACAGTAAAGTACGAAATCATAGCTATGTATATTCGGCTAGCCGAAACTTAAAATACTCTTTTCAATAGTTACAATAGTTAAAAAGGACAACAGTTTCGAGTTTACTTTATAAATTGTTTTCCATGTTATTTGTTACACGAATTCCATTATTTTATATATACATATGTATGTATGTATGTATACCGCTACATACGAGTCCGAATTCCAAAAAAAGAACTTTCAACAGAATTGAAAATGCGAGCAAAGATAAATGGTCGATTCCATTGAATTAATGTTCTCCGAAATTGAAAAGAGTATTGTAAATGACAATGGATTTAATTTCATTAAGCAGATCAAACAATAAGAAGTACAATAATAGTAATAGCAATAAACAAAGGAACATTTAATAATGTTAAATGTGAAATATTGTGAATTTTAAAGGCAGCTCTCAGTTTTTGCAATGTTGTTAATTAATTAAAAAAAAAACCAAAAAGAAAGTGAAAAGCTCAGCAAAAAACAAAAGAAAGGCACACGAGGAATCACAGGAGGAGAAGCAACGACAACAACAACAACAACAAGAGCAGAGGACACCAAACAGGGTCGAATGGATCAGGATAGCCCAACATAGGTGCCCAGAGAAAACAGAGTTTGTAAATTCAATTGGATTCAAAAAAAGGGATCTGCCGAGCTGCAGACACAGAACGCCATGCGCCATGTCAAAACTTCGGCATTACAGGTCCATGGATCAGCCCAGCACCAGCGTCGTCATACGCAAAAAGTTAGCTAATAATCCAATCTAATAATTCTACTTCTCGAACTGAACATACTAGTAATAACCAAAGAAACTCTTCAAAAACAAAAGCGATACATAAAAACATCTTCAGCTTCTATCAATGCCATTTCTTTCTCACTCAAAACATTGCTATAAACAACATTTTTCAACTTCACCACAAGTCACACAAATTCACCACCAACACAAAACACAATTAGATTCTACAAAAGCTTAAAGCCCAGCATGTTAAACTTTTAAAGCTTTTACAAGCACATTGCATGCGCTTTTGTCTAGTTTAATGTAAGTTTACAGCATCGATTTCCTCAATGTTCCATGAGCTTTTTTGCACTTCACAGCACCTAAAGTTCATATTACCGTACACACGAAAGCTTATCAAAGTTCTTTTGCAAAGCTTTGTCAATAACACGACACGAGCTTTCTCGCATCTCATCCTTAAAGCTCTTCATCAGTCATCAACATACAGAAAGCACACTTCTTATGCTTGCCTGAGCTTTTGCTTGCACTCTCTGTACATCATCGCATGCTCTCTCACAACACTTGCACTCGTCTATCTTTTAGCTTCTAAATGTCTGATCCTTATCATTGCAGGAATATGACGGCAGTATGCTTCGTCTGCAACCTGCCCATCATGTCGCACCAGGTTGGCCTGGTGTGGCAAGGCGGCAACGGCTGGGACGACTTGGTGCGCGAGCAGGCAAGTTCCGTATATTACATCATTATAACACTAGACCCTTGACGAGGGTACTACGATCATGACCCTCTAAATCAGACAGACAAACAGCAGCTGAATTTAAATCAATAACAATCGAGGCGCTGAACACAAATAGTTTTTTGACCCTGCTCCATTCTCACAGACTTTGCAATGGCTGCTTCCTTGACTACCGGATTACCATACCATATAGTTGTCGTATTAAATCCTAGACGTGCCTAAAATTGCCTTTTCTCGCTTGTTTTTCTAATGGTCCAGTGACATTTAATTTTGAAAGTAACTGGGCTCGATTCCCATTCTGCTATGTTTGAATTTAAAAGCTGTTAAATATGTGTTTTGACAAATTCCCACACTAACACAGTAGTGCTATTCGCGCATGCAGCGTGCTCTCAATAATTATAATCACTGCGCTAGTGACGAAAGCAGCACAAAGGGTGTGAAAGGCGACTAGCAATATATACAGGAAGAATGAAAAATTTGCTATGACCGTCCGATCGGGTCGAGTTATATACCGATCGAAAGGTATAAATTTAACTAACAAATTGTCAGACTTTTGGAAACTCACCTAGTTCGTCAGTTAAACAGGTTTTAGTGGGAGGGGCGAAATTGGAGTAAATGGGGCCGTTGGAGCTTTTTGACTAACAAAATGCGAAAATTTTTTGTTTCTTAATTTATATGTAAAACTTAATATTATTCGTGACAAAATTGGATATCAGAATTTTTTGGAGCACGAAAATGTTTTCGTCACTAGACTTTTACCTCGTAAACAGGTTTTTTTTTAAGATTACAACAAAGAAAAAAATAAGTTTCTAATTACATGTCTATTTATGTCCGACAGTTGGAAGAGTCAACGATACGCCAACGTCTGGGCGGTCGTCGGGACTCTGCGGCGCAGATCACAACGCCGCCGAGCACATCGCCACCGCCGGGATTGCAGCGACGACGGCGCAGCTCGTTGGCCCAGTTAACTGACATTCTGCGCGAGTGGAGCGGCGGGGCCAAGCAGCAACAGCAGCAGCAACAGCAGGCGGCACGCAACAAGGCTCAGTTGAATCGACGCGAAACTCTGGCCGACTTGGCTCGCAGCTTGCCATGGCGCACCTCAACCACCGATGCCAGCACTGGCGCAGGTGGCAACACCAGTGGTGGCAACACCACATACGTTACGCCTCGCAAACGTCGCGAGTCCAGCGCCGATTCCGGCATCCGAAGCATGAGATCGCGTCGCGACTCGAACACCGCCGAGTTCGTCAAGCACTGGAACCGTCGGGAAAGCACTACAGTTGAGGAGCAGCCCGGCAGCGTCATGGTTCCCGTCGTCATTGAGTGCAGCAAGAGTGTGAGTAGACCCCCTGAGTCGAATCGTACAGGAAAACCTTAGCATAAGCACCCAACACGCTCTTTAAAAGCAAAAAACGTACTTGGAATGTGAAATCTTGCATTAAACTCTTCAGTTTAGCACATGGAAAAAATACTAAGATTCATCTATTTGAGATTCTTTAAATGCATTATCAGGGGTGCCACAGAAATCGCTTTCGCTTGAATTTGACTTAAATTTGTATGAAATTTATGCTAAATTCAAGCGAAAGCGATTCCTGTGGCATCCCTGATAATAGAACTATTTCTAAGGAATCTTCAGGAAAATTTGCATTAATACCATGACTTATCTCATAAGAATGAGGAATCGTATTGGAGAATCTTCAGATAAGCACCTTTTTGTCAAATCTTCGGGCAAGTTTTTTACAAGAAATACATTAGAAAGATCATAAAATCGTGAGATCTTCTATACATAAAGAATCTTTAAAGTGTTTTGCCTGCTGTGAGTCGAGTTTATCTTACAAAAAAGTCTATTTTTTTTTATTTATATAACTTATTTTTATAGTCGGAACAGCTAAAAAATTATTGATTTGTAAATTTTTTTTTGCATTTATGTTTTTTTTTTTTTTTGACCCTAATAAAAATACAGATTTGTAATACCAAGAATATATTTTTTTTTAGTAAAGTCAACTTCAAAAGAGAAAAAATACAATTTACATAGTTTTTTTTTAGCAATTTTGTCTCTTGACTTTTCTTTTAAACTGAACTTATTTGATAGTACAGAAATAGTTAAACCTTTGAGCAATTTTGATCAAATTTATTTATGACTATAAATAACCTGCATCCGACTAAGTACGAAGTCTAGCCAGAGTCCAGCATCCTTGACCAGATTTCCTAACCTCCGCATGCCTCTCTCTGTCTCTTTTCTCTCTCTTGCCATCCTTAACCACATCCAATGAAGGCCTCTCGACGCGGTTCCGGCGAGAGTTATCTGTCGAGCAGCCGGCGAGATAGTAATGTTGCCGGACGCGTGACAACGCCGCCTCCACCACCCAAATACCAAGTGACCAAGAAGCGTGATTCGCTTGCCGCACCGGAATTCCCCAATTTCCGGCAAGAGCAGCGTCCCTCGACGAGCTCAGCCGGCTCCTGCTCCGACTCTGCGCCATTAATCTCAACCAGCACTTACCACCATCAGCAGGTGGACTCCGCCTGTCAGGCCTTGCCGCCGCCCACAATAATAACCAGCTCGGTGACACCGCCGGCCACCAGTCCGACGGCAGCGAAAGGACGACGCGATTCCACCACCCAATGCGGTCGCGTCAATCGCCGGGACTCCAAGGCGGGCATAAGTCCGGAGCGCGCGCCACGCCTCCAGCGCCTGCAACGTCAGGCGACCGCCTTCGACGAGAGCTGCCTCCCCGGCGGCGGCAGTCGACGCGGCTCGCAGCCCGCACTCAGTCCCGATCCGCCCGAGGAGGGCGAGCGTCGCACCTCGCGGCGGGACTCGCTCTCGCCGGACAGCGCCTCGCGCGGCGGTCGTCGCGACTCGCGGACGCATCTCTCCCCGGACCGATCCCACGAGCGGGACGGAAGTCCGCGTCGTCACACGCTGCGGCGCCAGAGCAGCTCGGCGGCTCGATCTCCGCGCTCGCCGGACTCCAACAGCTGCTCCTCGTCGCGGGATCCCAGTCCCTGCTCCCGCCCGCCGCCGCTGACCACCGTCGAGCAGAATCAACGGCCCGCCATCCGGCGGCAGTCCACCACCGAGGAGATTCTCATTGCCCGCGGCTTTCGACGGCAGTCGACCACCGAGGAAATGATCAGATGCCGCAATTTCCGACGACAAAGCTCTCAGAGCGACGACGTCTGTCGGTGAGTAACTAAATCTTGAGTCTTAAGGGGATTTCTACTCTAGAGGCAGGAATTTTAGGTAATTTTTGAGGTGTCATAAAAGAAAGGCAATTAATATTTTTACTATACATTTTTTTTACTAGTTATTTTTTAACCTTACAAGAATACAGAAAAAAATAAAAAAATAAAGTTTAACATTTCAAAAATTAGCAGCTGATGAAGTGGGGGCTCTCAAAATATTGACACGCGACGATACCAATGATTTTAGCCCTTGTAGCAATCTGAAACCAAATAAAAAAAGATTATTAATCTAGATTCTAGAATAATGTCGAAATGTCTGGAGCTACGGAAACATTTTTTTTTACAAAATGGGACTGCCCAAAAAAAAAAAACAGTTTTTGTACCACTTTTTCAGACTGTTTCGAATTTTTTAAAAATAGTAAAAATGGGGATAGTTCCAGGTATAGACAAGTCTATAAAGAAGACTCTCAAAAAAATTCTGGTAAATCGCTCCAGTTGAACTTAAGAAATCGTGGGTATCGTTTTGAAAAAGACAGTTTCGAGAAAAACGCGTTTAAAGTTTTGAGACAAGCAAACCCGGAACCGATGCCACGTCACTAAAAAGGCTATAACTAATGAAATAATATGAATTTTGAAAAATCCTTTTAATGGCATATTTTTGAATGTCTAAACTTTGGAAATACAATTGTTTCAAAATTCTACACTAGAATACCCCCTTTATTCAATCAATTTTACTGATCAATTCAATCCGCAGCTATCGTGGCAGACGCGACTCTTCGGCTCAGATCATAGACGGCACCATTGGCACCATGACCGTGGAAACAACCAGCACCTTCTTTGACTCCAGCACTCAGACGGGTAAGCTCAGACATAAGATATAATTCTCATCACTATTAAATTGGTATAATTTGCCAAATGTTCGAAATTAAACCAGAAACTTTAGTTTATGATATTTTTTATATGAAGAGTTAACTTATGAGAGAAGTGATAGAAGCGAAGGCGACAAAATTAAGAGTAAACACTAGAATCCTTTCTATTATTGAACCAAAAGTGCAAGCTTGAAATTCCCTCAACACAAATTAAATATATATAGTATAATATATATTTATAGTAATCTTTAAAGTAGCGTGAAAAGTTGATATCCTGATGAGAAAACATTTCCCAATAACGACATTTCTTCACCTTTCCAAAAGCCACGTAACTTCTAAAGTTCAAGCCTTAAATTCGAAATTCCGCTCTATTGAAAGCCATTGCTTACTTTTACTGGTGCTGCCAACCTGTAAGAAAAGCTCAGCGAAAGCTTCTCTCACATGTGATTTGTTGCTGTAGCTTTCAAAGTCTTATGAGTAACGGCAGCTTTGCGAACAGTTGATGAGTCAGCTGTCCAGGCCTTTAGGGCTGCCAACTTGTTTGAGAAAGGGATGCCAGCATTGCGATTATACCGAGGAGACGAGGCTGTCAATGCCGCCAGTTGCCTTTCGTGCCATCAGTTGGTGTTGAAGACGTCGACGTGCCACAACGCAGCCAAGCAACGAGCACACAGCGACAGACACAAATAGAGAGAGAAAGAAAGAGAGATTTGCCAAGAAACACGCACACAGCAAACACCAAAAAATAAATAAAATAAAATAAAATAAAATACAAAAAAAAATAAAGTTCGTCCGCCCGCGAATTTGTGACGAGACGCGACGCGACGAGAATCAGTTGATGATTGAGATTCACGTGACAGTTTTGAGCATTGAGAAATTCGAGAAAGCGATAATTATTGTTGTTGTTGTTGCACATCGTAACGTTGTAAAGACTGTGAAATACAAATGAGATTTGGCTCACGGCATTGGGTTTTCCTGCTCCCGCTCCGCGTGCGCTTCTCTTCGCGTCCTTGTCCTAGACCTCGTTCCGTTCCCGCATCCCCGTTCGCATCCGCATTCGCATCCGCATCCGCATCCGCGCCCTCGTTTGTGCCCAAACGCGTTCGCCTTCACTTTCTCGGCCATTTCGCATAAATTTATTGTGCGTTTCCCGCGTCTTGTTGTTATTTACATTTTTTCGAGTTATTTTGTTGCGAGTTTTTATACATACACAATAAAACGACAACCAACAGATAGAGTTGCGTGTGTGTGCGTGTGTTTTTTTTTATAGTTGTTTTTTTTTTTTGTTGTTGTTACAAGAAAGTGTGCGTGAGCTGCAAACGCGTGCTTGCAAAAATATCATTTTTTGGGCGCGTGCAGCGACAACAACAAACGGCAGCGCAGTGGCCGAATCCGTCGACGCTGTCAGCGACGTCGCGCCGCTGCGCAACGGACGCCGTCAGCAGCAGCAACAGCAGCCGCAGCAGCCGACGCCTCAGCCGCTGCCGCAGCAGTCGACAAGCAGCAGCGCCAGCAGCAGCAGCAATCGCAGTCGCAGCGGTCTGTATAATTCCCACAAATGATAATCGTCATTAAAAGTCTGAAAAAAGTTATCAAGTAACTTATATGTAGTATGAAAAGTTGATCTAAACAGTAGACAATGCTTTTTATATTTATTATTTATTGATAGTTATGTGCATAAAGAAATAATAAATATAATGTAATTACTCCATATAAACAACTTTACAGCTTTTGCTTTTTACCCCGAAAAGTAGGCCAAGTTTTTTGAAAGCCTGACAACTAATCGCTAGCGATACACCTGTAGTTTATCCGCATCGAAAAATTCTAAATGATATCAAGTAGTTTTTTGTATGCTTGTAAGATACAAAAAAAACAATAAATAATATAATATAATAAATACTATATAAATTGTTACATAAGTATTATTAATTTAGTCAAACCATTTCTCAGTTGCAGCTGTTGCATTTTACCCCAAAAAGTAGGCCATGCTTTTTATATTTTCCAACATTAGGATATGCTAATTATGATATGACAAATTTAATATGTTTGTACAATCCACTAAAATTAAAACAATATATTTATTTCGTTGATATTCACTTGAAATTTACCAAATTGTCTCGAGAATAAAAATGGAATTTCAGTTTGATGCGACTGCCTATTTTTCCATTTGAGGCGAGAGACCCATTAGCTTTTCCATGGCGACATGTGGGGGATACTTCTGCACTTTGTAAGCGGGCATTCTCAAAGTGTCCGTAAAGTCGAGGTCATCACAGCGTCCCGTGATCACATCTTCCATCATATTGTTGGATGGTAAAAAGCTTCGTTTTCCAACTTGCCGAGCCGTAAAGCGATCCATGTCCATACTCAAAGATGGTCCCAGTCCGTCGCGATTTCGGATGTTTTGCATTTCGATATTGTATCTGTAATCGTGATAGTTCACTTTCAAATCACTTAATGTGTGATTCTGGGTCAACTGGCTTGAACAGCTTGGCTCACTGGGCGAAATGGCGTTGATAGATGTATTCAGGAAAAGTTTGTCTGTTGGGCGGAATTTAAGCGACGGTTCTTGATCCATTTTAAAACTTTATGTTTATGAAAATCTCGCGTAGTTACGGTAGATGAAATTATTATATAATAATAATAGGTGAATTCTCGAAATTTATAATATTCGTTGTGTTTAAATCGACAACTTCAAAATACCATATAAATAAAAATTAGGCCTTAACTTTCAGTGACAGATTCTGCTAAACAGACTTGAAAAAGTTTGTCAGCAAAGCTATCAATAATACAAAAAAATATTACCAAACTTTAATAGTTGAAATGAATAGCCGAGAATATTACATTGTAATTTTATTGCAATCATTTAACTCAACACCGAATTCAATTCTGGCTTAAACCAGTTATGTATTATATAATTATCTGATTCGTTAAACCAAATCCAAAAGTTTCAGCTGTTGCGCTTGCCACAAAAAAAAAAAAAACAATGAATGGAAAATTATATTCGCAAAACCGAAGATTTGATACCCTTGCGTAAGATATAAAAAAATATCTTATTATTTTATTTATTTGTTTATTTACTTTCATCCATAACTCAAGGCTCTAGTTAATTAATAAATTATTATGCTACTTTAATTATTTGTAAGAATTTAATTATTATTCTTTTTTAATTGCATATTTAGTGGAGTGGAGTGAAAAATCCGTCTATTGTTTAGTGCCTATTGTTTATTGCTTAAGATACAAAGTTAGCTCAATAGACTACTGGGTGCTTGATTCCAATCTCGAGTTGCATTTCACGATAAATTGATGTATTCTGTGTAAGAGTATTTATCAAAGGGTAGACACCGCAAGTGACACACATTCGGCGGTCGACACTCTGTTTACATTCGACTTTCACGCTTTCTCTCTCACTTGTGCTTTCGCTGTGAAGTTCAAAGTCCAGCGGCGACATGATACACACACCCACACACACACACACACGCACAAAAGACACACATAGATACAGCTACAGATAAAGAGACGCGTAGTCGCATTTGATAGCATTGCCAAAGAGTTTTACCCAAACGGCTCCTCGGTCTGCCACACTTTTGACTTTAATGAATGAAAGTGCCCAGAGTTTATATATCAATGTGTGTGTAAGTGTGTGTGTGGGTGTGTGTCTGCTGACAGCGAACAAATGAATGAGTGCTCACTTGTCTGGCATTCGTGTCTCTCTCTCTTATGAATGAAATGCGAGTCAAGTTTTGCGTTTTGCTTTCACATTGCAGCTACAAATACTGGGAAACAACACCCTACTCCAGCAGAATCACCCCTGAATCACCACATCACCGCATCACACCGCAAAAAGTCAGCTCTCTGACTATAGCTGACACAATTCATGCCATGTTCTGTGACTCTGGTGCAACAAGTTTACTTTAGACTCTCACTTGTGTTCAGTGTTGACATTGCAATTCGGAATTAACAAAGATCATACAAAATCAGCTATTATTTTCAACCTGAAAATATTAATTCATTCTGTAATTAAACTTTCTTTTAGCCTGGTTGCATTACCTTCAATTGATTGAGACTCATTGTAAAGTCCATTTCGATGGTCAATATTTAAATTAGTTGCTTTGAGTCTGCTCCACAAATTATTTTAATTCCTAAAAATATCGACACTATACACTGTAGGACATGTATTATTTTAACTAAATGGGTTAGTCAGGCTCTTCTTTACTTTTATCTGATTTTTAGACAAGACAAAAAGTTCTTCAAGTTCTTTAATTCATGCAGTTTTATGTATAACAAATAGATTTTTTTTGTATATAAATCCAGTCAATTAAGAATGTGTCAGAATAAATGGACATATCTATAATAAGTTAACAATATAACACACTCCAAAAATTCTTTCAAATAATTTTCCTAACTTGCATTGAGCTCCAAAAAGTATGCAATACTAAAAATGTTCAACAAAATAAATTTGTGCCAGGAATTGGGATAATTTAAAGTTGTTTACAAAGTTTTTTGTTTGTATCGAACTCTTAAAACTCACAATTAACAAAAGCAATAGAATTTTTAGTAGTTCAAGAAATTTATTTGCACAATATGGTTGAATTGCGTAATCAAACAATTGAGATTGCAACTGGAGTTTGTTGTTTAACAAATAGAGAAAATGTGAACGAATAATTTGTTGTTTAGTTTTCAACGAACTGGGCTCAAAAAGAAAGGCGAAATTTGCATGTGGCAAGTGGCGAGTGGCAAGTGGTAACTGTAACGAGCCAAATGTGGAAGGCGGGCTAAACTGATGCCAAGCTGATGGCTTTGTTTGTTTATGGCCCAATAACTTTATTGCATTTTACGAGCACGACCAACATTAATTAATGGCCGCCAAAGGCAGCTGCAAAGCGGGCAGCAAGCCAAAAAGAAAAGAAAAATATAAAAATACAAATTGGGGGGCAAAATAAAAAGAGAAGCGAAAAGTAGAGAAGCAAACTCACACGGTTAACTTTGCGATGGGTTTTTTTTTGGGTCTCCGCGTCGTTGTTGTTGTTGTTGATTGAAGCCCATCGATATGATCACTCAAGCAAAAATTGGTAACAATATTATTTGCTTTTGATTCGCGTTGCGTCTTAAATGAAGGCACGATAAAAAATTGATGTAAATGTGTTTTTGTTATTGTTGTTATTAGAATGATTGGCATCGTAATTAATAGGTAAGAAACTCGCATATCGAGTTGCATTAAGCTTGCAAGTTGTTGCACAAATTTGCTGAGCAAGACAAGTGCAGCCAAGTTGCAAGACCAGTTGGCACAGGTGCCACAGTTTTTTATGCCTACTTCGACTTGACTCGACGGTTGTGTCGCTTGTGAGAAATATGCTAAGTTGGTTCAAAAAAAGCATAATTTCCAAATGGGACAGGCAAACGCAGCGTCTTTTGGGTAAGCCAATTCAACGTGCAGAAACACACTCACAAACACACTCACATACACACACTCACACACACACACTCACACACACTCTCACACACATGCCTCGAATTGCAGAAGATACAGCATAAAATATGAGCTCACTTTGTTTGAGATACTTGAAAGTGCAGCATACAAACAAAGGGCAAACTTGCAAATTGAATATTCCACACATCTCTGTGTGTGCCACACACACACACACAGACACACACACTCTGCCACACGTTTGTTTGTATACGGAGCGTATACTTAATTTTAATTTGATATCGTCAAGAGAGAAGAACATGAAATAAAGCTCGCCTTCGTTCGCTAATAAATTCATTTCTATTAATAAACTGTCTGACATTCCCTTCCCTTGTTTTATGGCAGCCAAGTGCATAATATGGCAACGCTGCACCACATTACATGCTCCGTTTTGTAACAACTTAACAACTAAATTTAATATGAAAAGTTTTCCTTTTTGCTCATATTCATGTTAACGTTGAAATAAACGACATTATCCAGCATTTGAACTGAAATCAGGTATATCTATTCTCAATGTTTGTTTATTCTTAAAATCTGGCAACCATTTAACTTATCAGATTATTTTTCTTTTTGGGTTAATTTGATATATTTAGTGCTCTATTTATTTAAAGTTAACGCTCAACACTCAATTTATAGAGTGGTTAAGTTTATTTATATTTTTTTTCCAACATTAGCGGAATCTGAAAGGGTGGCAACCTTCAAAAGCATTAAAGTCTATTTTCTGATTTATGTTAAACGTTCAGTCTAATCTTTAACTGTATTTTACGCTTCTCAACTTTAGTTGAATCTGAAAGTCTGGCAACCTTGAACTTCTTTTGAACATTTATCGTCATTCCTTACTGAAATAACTAGTTAAACTGCATTTTTATATTTATTTTATAACTAAAGTCTGGCAATAATTTGCTTTAGAGTATTTTGTAACCAAAAGGTTTAAAAATCGATTTAAGTTTAATTTAACTATCGTCAGAACTTAGGAAATAAAACCCTATGACCAGAACCAGAGTTGACAACTCGCCCAACATCCAGCTGAATAATTTAGTAACTAATTAGTGTGAAGCTCAATCGATTGCTTGAACACTGGGAATAACAAAATCTTACTTAAACGGACACTTAGTTAATTGCATGTTCATAACATGAGCTTTAAGATATTTCAAATGTATTTCTAGATAAATTGCTGTAAATTCCACATCACAGTTTTGTGTTGGCATTTGTCAAAGCTAATTTCATCACACTGTTTTAATATCCCTACATTGTTTAAATGTAAAACAATTGAAAGTCGTTAACTCCATGAACGATTGCATTTAAAGTTAGTTCAAGTGTTGGCATCAAGTTTCAGCCCCGTCAATCGCAACAAACGCTTCGAAACTTCTCGTGAATTTTAAGATATTTGATATTAATTGTTGTACATTTTATCGAAGCCAAAGCGCCTCAAGAGATTGTGGCTGATGGTCTATTGTACCTATTGTATATACCCTGTAGACATAAAATGTTTGAAATTATAGGTACTATACGTTAGGGCGTGTTGTAGATCTTTATTTCAGTAACTATTAAAGTAAGAGGTATTCCATTTTGGTATGTAAAATCTTCGGTATTTTATCTACTTAACTTCTATTTCAATGGATGCATTAAACCAAAAAAAAACATGGACTAAAAAAATTGATAACATATGTTAAATTCAAAATCTTGTTGTCAGCAAGTTACTTAAACTGCGTTGTACTTTTCACGATCTCTGGAACTGCGAGAGGTAGAGTAACTAAATTTACAATGCAGACTAAATTCTGCAAAAGATTTTGGAATGAGAAGAAACACACTTAAATAGTAAGAGACAAATAAGTAAACTTTAAATTAATGAAACTTGTAAAACGTATAATAAGATAAAAAAAATCAAATTAAATAAATAAAATAAAATAAATAAATAGGGTATCTATTGGTGCGGCACAACACGCACTCAAACCTAGGCGACACAGACAGAGAGAGAGAGAGAGAGAGAAAGAGAGAGAGATTAGTTGTCCACCTGGTCACGCCTCTGTTAATTTTTCTAATTGCACTTTGACGATGTGGCAACAAATACAAAACGTTGACCACAACATAGAACCCTGAAGGGGTTGCGTTGACTGAGAAGGATATTTCATTTTTCTTTTTTCTCTTTCATTCAGGGTGCGAAATGGCAACTTTAATTTATGAGTGCCGTTGGCGTTGCGAGTACAATTTTAAATGTGAATGTGACCCCAATACTTTCAGAATGAGATGGCAGCAAATGAGAGCGGAATATTGTGGTCCATTAGGGAATGAACAATGGGGTTGCTAACACTATCATGTGGGCTAAGCTCCATTGTATGCTGCTTAACTCATATAACGGCTTTGTTATGGCCCAAACAGTCAGGCCAATAGCTGGCCAAGGTCAAGATGTTCTGACTTTGCGGCTCGATTCGTCTTGGTTCGATGTGCACGTTTCATTAGCCATTGATAGGTTTATGAATGCATTAATAATGTTGCTATTGCCTTTGGTATTAACCGTTGGCCATTGGCCTTCGGGTATTGCCGTGGTCCTTTCGGTTTCGTTCCGTTTCGTTTAATTGATGGATTATATTTGATTGATTTATGAAACACAACGCGCCCCATATATGTGAGTCGCAAGTTCAGCGATGCATAATTGATTGATTCGTTAATAAGTTAAGCTGACTTACTGCTGGATTAGTGCTGAACTTATTAAATTTAGTTAGTGGATGCTGCGATTGTTTTCCAAGTGAGCTCCAGCGCAGTTGACACTGTCATACCCTGTTTTATATAAGAAAAACTTAAATTAATAAATCTCTTGTATATATACCGTAATAATTAAAATAGTTTTGCACTCTCAAAATCTCCATCTTTATAAATGAGATGGGTCAGATTAATATTATTTGTCAAATTACTTGGCAACTTAGGATCTAATTAAAAATCATATAGTAAATCTCTTGCTTTAAATTGTAATAATGTGAAATCATTATCAATAACCTTCTAATGAGGCAACTTTTGCAATCAATTTAAACAGAATTCATCAAGAATACAAACTTGAATGCAGTTGGTGTCGGATTTATTTCAAATATCCGCTAAAGGAGAGCATTTATTGAGTAAGTCCTTGGCTAAATGACGGATTAATAATAACGATACCAATTAAATGAGCTTAATGGGGAGAGATTCTCTCGTTTAGCCCATTAATCCAGCTAGTCACAGCTCTGACGAGTCTTTAATTGATTTATAAATGAGTTTTGTTTGACTAACTGATTAATTGGCTGCGGAGCAAATCGTGATGAATGGAGGACTTTGAATTGTGGCAACCAACTGGGTCATAACGCAGCTCGTTTCGGCCAAATGTGGCAAACGGCTTTTAACAGCTGCCGCACACAAGTCTCAAAAATCTGCAACAGTTTTCTATGTTTTTTTTTTTTATGTTTTGTATTTTGTTGTTGTTTTTTTATTCTTATTTTGTTGCATGTGTCGAAGAACATAAAACGCAAATTGTTATGGCAGCAATTCTGAGCCAAACACTCAAGTTCTGGCCATAAACAACCGACGGCGCCAACAAACTGGCCAGCCATCGATGCCATCAATCTAAAGGTACAATATACCTCCCTCTCTTTCCCGTTCTGTTCTGTTCTGTTCTGTTCTTCGCCCTCTCTCACTCACTCTCCCTTTCATTGCTGTTCCTCTTGCTGTTTCGCTTCGATTTTGGGCCGAGCTATCAGCAGCACTTAGCGGCGGCTCAATCAAGCGACGACTCACCTGAGAACCTCGGCGCAATGTCCAACATAGGATGTATAATGCCATTAACAGCTGTCATTTCTGGAAATATTTGACAGCCCAACAGACAGTCCACGGAAGCGGGGGAAGCGTATTACGAGAGTGTCGCTAAAAATGAAGGCAGGCAGAAGATGAAAGTCGAGTGTGCTCGACACTGATATGCTCGGTAGCCGTGTTTCCAATCGACTCGCAGCCAATAAAGTATCAAGGAAAATAATCAAAAAATAATAATTATAAATATATGTATAATTTTAAAAAATTCACTTTTGGAATGGTATTTAATAAATACGGTAAAAAATAAATATTAAAGTATTAAAAACATATATTTATACATATGTATATATATATTTATATCTAACAAAATGCAACATTTAAAATGGTATAAGAAATTGTTGTATTCTACAAAAATATTTCGAAATATGCTTTAAACATATTAACTTGTTGTTGTTAAATCTTTTTCTATCGTAGCTTCTGTTAAAATTGTTTCTCTTATTATTATTACTTTTCCCTTATAGTCACCAAATTTGACAGCTCTCGCTCCAATATTTAGCTCGACTTTCAGTTCTCTTCTTCTAAGACTAATACTGTCTCCGACTGCCTGTTACATAAATTGTCACAAAGTTATTATACTCGTTTACCCTTTGAGTACCGAGCACAAAAGTATTTGCCTCTTCTACCAAAAAGAACATAAACAGAAGGCGCCGTAGTCATAATAATAATAGCAATAATAACAATAATAATGATAATAATAATAATAAAATTATTATTTTTCTTATTTGTATTGAGACAGTATTTTAGTTTCGTGGCAATTGGGAACGCGGCATTTATTTGCCCAACATGAAGAAAAGAGAGTGGAAGACCAAACAATTCCCGTTTGTCGTTCTCATTGTTATTTATCTATATACCAGATGGTTGTGTCTCTGTCTCTGTGCCTCTATCTGTGTGTGTGTGAGTGTTTTTATATATAGACTGACCCCAATTGCCCCTTACCCATTGCAGTTGTTGAATTGTTTAGTTTCTGAACCTCCGGCAATGTCGTCTAACCAGAAATAAAAGCTCCCCAAGATAGCAAATGAACTTGTCCTCGTACCGACAAGTTAAATTTTAAAAACATTTTGAAAGAATATTTCAAATTAAATGGAGTACAGATTTAAGAGAATAATACAAATAAAATTAGCAAAGTTCTTAACTTGAACTATAATCTAAATTACTATACATATACAATTAATCAATTCAAGATTAATATATATTAGTTAGGAGATATTATATTCAGTTTTTCTTTCGTTCTTAATTTCTAGATTGCAATTAGTTACAATTTGATATTCTGTTTTATGGATTGGTCATCGCATACATTAAGCTCACACATACGAATATTTTCATAAAATCAAATTAACGCACAACTTGACAACGAAAAAACCATGTAAGATGCAGCAAGGATAACGCCAGCAAATACCCTGTAAAAATACAAACACAAGTGACAGGCCTTTGAAGTAAGAAGTAAATACAAATTAAGATAAATTTGTATTTAGTTGAATTTCTTGATCAATTATCACAAATAAACAATAAAGTAAAAATGCTCTTTTTAAAGGATAATAAATCATAGGGGGATCATAAAGATGCTATGAATATAGACAAACTCCATTCGATTTGCTTTAGTGTAATGCAATCGTAAGAGCACTTCATGTATACCCGATATGCAAGCATGCTTATAGGGTATCGCCAAGCGACGACTAGAATTAAAGCGCTCACTAATTGAAGCAGCCTGTCAGGTGGGTTATCCTATCCTAGGACTAAGACTAGAACCCTCTGTAGCTGAGGAACTTGCAGGACATTAACTAGGGTCCGGGGAGAGGGAGGGGGAGGGTAAGAGGGCAAGGCGACGGGAAGACATAGCGTTTGGCTTTAGCTCAATTAACAGCATTTACAAATAGAACGGCAGACTATCCAGGCTGCAGATTCATTAAAACACGAATAACGCACACACACAACAGTGACAGGACACACCCCAACACACACATTACACACATCACACTCGTACTCAGACTCTTGGAACTAAATGCAAACAGAAACTTGGACAAAAAAAAACAAGAAGAAATAGTTATCTTCGGCACACGGATCTTTTAATACCCTTTCAAGATACATACAAATATTATCTTACATGTATTTACGTCAAAATGGATATCCTTTTGGCATCAAACACCTTTATTGGACATTAAAAAAATTAATATCTGTATTCTATAGCCTTCTTCTTTCACATAATAATTTATTTGTCCTTTTACTTTCCACGATGAAATCTAAGACAGTACAAAATAAATATTGTTCATTTAACGTAGAACTAAAAAAATATATAAAAAATATATATTTTAACCGATTGTTCCTATGACAGAATTATGATGTATGATTCCGATTTTGACTAAAATTTTACAAAGTAATTAATAATATAGCGTTACACTATTAGTAACAAAATTAAAATACTCTGTGCAAAGGAATAAAATTAAACGGAAGAGGGAACGTCTATCTCTCTCTCTCTGTCTTTCTCTCCTTCTCTCTCCTTCCTCCTGCCTCTCACTCTCTCCATGTGTGTGCGTGTGCGTGTGTGTGAGTGTGTATATTTTAGTAATTTGGATTAAACATGCAGAGAGTACAGCGAGAGAAGCGAAACAGGCGACGACAATAGAAAATCACCTGACCCATTAGACGGCAATGTGAATGAAACTTAAATGACATGTGTGTGTGTGTGTATGTGTGTGTCTGATCTACATGTGTGCGTGTTTGTGTTTGTGTATTGGTGTTGAAGTTTGAAGTTATTGCTTTCATTTGGCCAGCCTGTAGTTAGTCGTTAGCAGAATTTCCCTCCGTCTATTTCTGTATTTTTTTTCTCTTTTTTTTTTCGTTTTTGTTGGCGCTAAGAATTTAATTAAGTCTGGCGACTTGTGAGGCATACTAACTTGCACATATATATACACACACACAGACACACACACAACTGTTTACAGCATGCACATAAAATTTTATTTATACTAATATAAGCACATTTACTCGTACTACACATACTATCAAAATAAACCTCGTTGCCCTGAGGATTAGCTAACAACGCTCCAATCGCTTTAGTTGCTCCAACTGCAAGTTTAGCCAACATAACAGAGACTGAGAAATATCTACAAAGATGTTTTATTATTTGACTATTTGAATTAAGCTGCGATTTTAAAGAGGCAACTATAATTTATTTCTACAATTCCGTGTCATACACTTTTAGTAATATATTTTAGAAATAATACAGTTTAGTTGCTTAGTTATTTGTTTCTTCTTTTTTTACTAAAAATAGTTCTTTCCAATGTGAAGGTTTATTAATTTACTCGAAAACATCATAATACGACCCCGGAAGTCTTAATACTTAACATAAATGATCTAAGTATTTATGGATGTGATGTGTATAATTAATGTATTAAATCAGAGTTGTGATTGCGATCCCGGATTTGATTCATGACGTTTCGTGACTCGTTCAACTTTTTGATATGCGATGCCACAAAATTTCGAAGAGCTGTGAATTCAAATCCCCAAAAGCAGTGGAAAAACAAAGCAATTTTGTTGAAGTCCCCTTACTCCTTCCCTATCCTTTCGCCAGACCAGCAAATCTCTGCCAGAGTAAAAAAAACATATATATAAAAAAACAAGCGGATCAGTAGAGTGCACTCTACAGTAATATACCCTGGGTCTAGGCCTCGGCACGCTGATGATTTGATGCCCATGCAATTCTCATACTTATCTTTAAATATCGACCGATCGTTTTTGTGGCAGCTACATACATATATAATATGATAAGTGATTTGAACCAATTTTAAAAATAAAAAATAAAAATAAATAAAAAAATAAAAATTAAAAACCATTTGCATCGACAGGACCGAGATTCGAACTCAGATCTCCCGTTTCGCTCGCCGAGCACTTATCACCTCCACCACTCCGCCACTTACGCGAGTGTTGACAAACTGGGTATAACATACACACTCTTTGCACATTCTGGCAGAGTAAATATAAAATGAATGAATTAATTCTATTTTTAAATATATTCTGCAATTGAAAGTTGGTGATTAGTTTCTGGGCATGTTCCAACACCTGTTAGAACAAAGAAAAATTGAAAAATTTAACTCAAAACTCTAAATTAAAGGTGATGTCAGTTTTTGATGAATTACGCCCCCCACAGTGGGCGTGGCAATATTTTAAAATAAACTTGCTCTGCCTGACATTATAATGTAGTCTTCATTCCAAATTTGGTGGTGCTTGCTCTTACCATCTCTGAGATCCTTTCGTTCATACGGACAGACGAACATGGTTTTATCGACTCGGCTGTTGATGCTGATCAAGAATATATATACTTTATAAGGTTGGAGATGCTTCCTTCTGCCCGTTACATACCTTGCACAAACTTTATATACCCCCCCCCCCACAGGGTATAATAAAGACAGAAAAAAAACAACAGGCAAGTGGCAGACCAAGGACCGCAACATGTTGATGCTTTGCTAATTGGAGCAGTCAAAAGACACAGAGAGACAGAGACAAACAGAGGCAAGGATAACGATGGGGAAAGTGTAAGAGGAGAGGAGTGAAAAGAAGCAGAAGGCTAAAGAGATTGGAGGGGGGAATGACGTGGCAGCAGCGGTAGATGAAAATAATTACAAAACAGTTTACTCAATAAAATTCCGAATGATTTAACTACAACAAACAGGACAAGGCGAGAACAGTGGAGAGAGGATACAGGACAGGGGGTTGGGGGGACAGCATGACCACAGACAGACAAAGAGGGGGACAGCATCAAAGGCAAACACAGAATGAGGAGAAAGTTTTCTAGGACGGCACGACATAGCTGACATTGATTGAGCGGGGACGAGGACGAGGATGAGGATGAGGACGAGGACAAGGATGCCTAGAAAGAAGAAGGTGAAGAAGATGGACACACAACCACAAGGCTGCGAGTGAATGAGCAAAGATTGCATACAACACGCCATAGGGTGACTCTTCTTCATCTTCTTCTTCTGCCCCTCGCTGAGTCACCTTTTCCAACTTAAATCCAGCAAAAAGAAACAACAACAAGAAATCTCTGCTTTTTCGGTTACGAGGTACGAGGAACGTTGACCGATGACGATGGCGCTGACAGTGCCTGCTAATACGCTGTGCACGCAAATCAAGTCAACAGCCGACAGCTCCGAGCATCAGCCGGATTATGAAATACCCTTTGCACTCAGTCAGCATAATTCAATATTTATTTTAATTTTTCCCTGTTCGATCCGCTTGGGAATTGCAAAACAGTCGAAGCTGAATTTTTGCCTTGCACGAATATTTAAATACTTTAACAAATGCTCTAAAAAAAAGTTGCTTCGCTTTACCAAAATCTAAGCAAACTCCAGAGAGAGTTGAAAAATATCCCCCCCCCCAATAATTTATGTACACAGAAAAGAATCCTGTGTACCGGGACAAAGTCAAACCCAAACATTGCCAAAAGTTCGGTGGTCTATGTTATTTTAATGCTGAGTTTTATTTAACATATTTATTTAACAATAATATATACATAAAACTTACATGCTAAAATTAGGAATTTTAAACATGAAAACATTCTATAAGTTTCTTTCTGTGTAGGGTATACTAGAGTGCGACTAGTCGTTAGAGGGTAGAAATAAAACCTTGGCAAAAATTCGGTTTGTTCACTTGCCAAACTTTTTACAAAAGTTTTTCGCTTTTCGTTTCGGCACGCAAACATAAGATTTTCACACGCACACACACACACACACACGCATACGCACACACACACGCACACATGCGAATTTTATATGAAAAATTTTTGCGCGCTTGAAACCATTTCAAAACTGAATTAACTTTTGTTGCACTTTGGGTTCAGTCCTCGCTTTTGTGGCCGCCCTGAGCTCGGATCTCCACATGCCTTTCACTTCCAAATTCCACCCAAGCGAAACTTTCTTTCTTTCTCTTTTTTATGTTAATTTGAAAGTGTGTGTGTGAGTGTGTTTGTCTGCTCATGTTTATATATAGTTATAAGCAGATATGTTACCTATGCTTACACTCGTATGTCGAAATGTTGTCTTCCCAAAGCGCCCCCTGGAGATTTCGTGGCTGCGCCTAACAATTAAACAACAGCTCTGGAGAGTTTCGTGGCAACCCTTTGATTGGGAATCGCAAAAACTTTGCCCTACGATTTAAATATATTGCTCATTAACTGAATAATTGCTCATTTGGGTTGCATTTAGTTTCGATTTCAGTTCGATGGGATGACAGAAACTTCAATAAAATTTTAACTTAAATATAAAGATAAAGATAAAAGTAATAATTTCATATTTAAATTTCAGTTTGGATAAATCTTTATGACAACTCAAATTTCTGAATTTTATTTCAAATTTGTTAACTACTTTTGGTCCACAGCTGTTATACGTTGACGTTTCTTTAAAAACTTAAATAAAACTAAGAAATTAGAATTAAAATAAATTATATCTAAATTTAAATTTAAAACTGAAGAAACAAAAAAAGGCATTCAATACAGTTGGTGGTTCTGTATTCCGTTTTTTAAAGCTTAACCCATAAATCATTTAATCAGCTAATCAGGTTTAAAGAAGACTTCTTCTTACAAAACTCTTGATTTAATGAACAGTTTTTATTTTACAATTTTAATCGATGCATTTTGCATCATCGTCTGTGACAACTATTTGTTTAACTCTTTAAGACTTTAATATTTATACGCTTCTTTTTTCAATTTTCTTTTAATTCTGCGCCTTTGGAATTTCTATAGGGTAAAATAGTTTGCAACTCTTTTGGTGAAAAATGTTAATTGCTGCTTGGCCGAAAGCAATTTGTGGTCAGCCAAATGCTTGCAACAAGTGGCAGGAATGTTGCATGTTTGTAAATCAAATTTCCTTTTCTCTCTATTTGTCTCGCTGTCTCTGTCTCCGTCCCTGACTCCGTTTTGCTTGCCAAATGGCCCAAAAATTAATCACAACACTCGCCTCAAAATTAACGACAAACGATGAGGCAACGTCTTTGGTGCCACAGATCCGCAAATGTGTGTGGCATGAAGGACAGTGAGGGGATGGCGGGTAGGAGGGGGAGCCAGGATTCGCCAGGATGGATTCTCCGGCGTTTAGTGCGTTTAGCCTTAGAGCGAGAGAAACATTTTTACGCACGTTAATTCCATTAAAAGGCGTAATTTGCCGCTGGTGTTTACGTGCCACATGGGCGTGGCCTTGGAATTTATGTTGCATACTTTTTGGCGACACCAACACACACACACAGTCAGTGTCTCAGACATGAATGTATACTTAAAATTTATGATGGCAAAGATTTTGCAATGCGACGCGCTTATCAATGCGTTGCTTCAACTGATTCCCCTTGCCCCTTGCTCCCTGCGTCCCTTGCCTCTTGGCTCTTGCTCCGCCTTCCTTGACAAATTAATTAAAAATGTATGTGCCTCGAAGTGAAGTAAAGTGAAGTGAAGTGACCCAAATGCCGTCACAGACATTGGCGGCGTCACAATGACGCGTCAGTTCTTCTGACTTTCCTTCAACGGACTTAATTCCATTGACCCAAAAACAACAACAAACAACGTTTGAACTCTGTCAAAATGAAGCGAACTCGACTGTGCAATGCTCGGTATTCACAGGACTAAAATACAATTGAAATAAAGGAAAAATATTACTTAAATGGAATTAAAGACAAAAAAATACATGTTTTAAAACTCGTTTATAAAAAAAAAAAGATTTATTTGATCATAAGATCATATTATTTATAGCCTATAAACACTGAGTACTGACAATATTACTACAAGGGTCTCAAAAAATAGGTATTGAAAACTTCTTCAATTTCAAAACAAAAGATTTACTTAATACGATTAATCCAAAAATATGTAACAAAAGTAGTTTGAAAAACGAGTATCACATTTTTTAATTAATTTTTAATTTTCTTGATATAATTTAACGTTTGAATGTTTAACTTGTTGCATACATTTGCACAAAGTTATATTACTTCCGTAAGCTTTGAGTGCCGAGTATGAAAAAGGACTCAAGTCTCCAGAGAAAAGCTGCCCCCACCTCAACCCTAGTCAACCCTCCTTCCGCCTGCTGCTCAGATGACTGTCATATTTGCAGAGTGGACAACTCTAAGTTGAAAGTTGAGTGCTCACATGCACTCACAAGTTGCAGGCCACAATGGGAATCGCCTGAGTGGCCCCAACTTGTGGCAAGTCCACAGCAATTTGTATAATTGTATGCTTCAATTTAATTGCAAGGACGCTAATCAACGAATGCGACGACAATAGAGCCGAAAGTCCCAAGTTTAACTGGACTCACATTGCAGCGTTGGCAACTCTGGTCGGTGCTGGTGGCAACCCTGCTATATATGTACATATATGGTGTACACTGACACGACTTTGCTAATTACTGTTGGCGAGCATACAGGTAATTTCTGAAACACAATTCAACTACAGAAACCTGGACAGAAACCAACGACAAGTGCAGGAGACACAACAACACGTTCTGATTGCTACTTCAACAGCTCAAATACCCTCTCTCTCTTGCTCTCTCTCTCTCTCTCTCCCTCTCTCTGTCTCTGTGTTTGTCTGCCAAACTTGGTGAAAGTTGCAGTCCAAGTACAGTTTGAAACAAAGCAGGTGTTGCTTTCTTGTATTATGCGACAATTTGAAGAGAAGCAAATAATTAAGTGTGTGTTGACTGTGGCGACACTCAAAGGAGTGTCCTTCAAGGATATAAAGTTTCAGGACCTTGAGGTAGTAGATTGTGGATGTCGCAGGATAACAATGTGTGCATTGATTTCTAAACACAAGTATAATCCATAAAGTTAGACAACTTTGACAGGAAAAGTCAATTCAAAATGTAAATTGTACAACAACATAAACTGTCTGAGAATCAAGTTAAAAGCTTTGTTTTACTCTAAGTTAAAACTTAAGATTTATAATTTTGAATCTTTACATAAAAATCGCATTCTGACGAGAAAAAAATTAATTTGTTTAACGAAGTAAATTCTTCCTTTTCAATATTCCAGCTTCTCTTTGGAGTAACTGAAATATTTCGCATGATCAACAGAGCAGTCTAGATTTAATTTATTTCTCTATTATATAAATTTCAAGTTTATCAATATTACAAAGAAACAAGATATAATTTGCAAGTGCAACCATTAATTTGGTTCGCTTTGGGCTTTATTCTGAGCTAAGGTGAGATGAACTTGAGAAGTTCTTCAGCTAGAAGATTTAAGCAATTTCTTTGGCTCGTATTCGATTCTGTTCCTAAAATAGCGTCATTATTCACGCTCAATTAACCAGGGGGAATCTTACGACCCTTTTACTGCAGCAACAGGAGCTACTTATTTTCAACTTTCATTGGGGGCACAAAGAGAGAGAGGGAATGGTAAGGGGGGAACGAGCGGAAAGAGAGTAGTACAATGCTCCGTAAAATGCAGTTCACTGCAGTCACAATCTGTTGGCATTGTCAGACCACGTTCCGTTGCCCCCCTCTCCCCCTCTCCCCCTCTCCCCTCTTCCCCTCTCACCACCTTTCCCTCCACCAGGTCCTTGGCCATCAACCCGCTTGCCCCTTGAGTTTGAGCTTCAACTGACGCTGACTGCCAGTCACAAGCCATTAAGCAGCCATTGTTTTCGCCTGGCCCAAAACAAAAACAAAAAAAATTAATTGTGTCTTCGGCAAGTCGAAGATTTGATACGCTTGCAAAACACTGTGGATTCAATAGAAAAACTTTCATTAAAACTAAGATGAAGTTAACTCTTCCCAAAAACAAAATCCAGTTTTAAACATAAGAGTGTCTTGGTAACATCATACCCGTTTTGCCATTTTTAATGGGCGTAGGGTAAAAAGTAATCAGTGGATTGCTTGAAATAGAAAACTATTAGTTAATATGTTAATATAATCTATGTAATATTAGTTGTGAAGTGAAAAGAAGTGCAAAAATAAAATCTAAAAACTAAAAACTTTCTTGACAGCACAAAGAAGTAAACAGAATTTTTGTATGTTTAGTCTAAGTGTCCGATATTATCTTTAAGTCGACAGTCAACCCTTTAAAGTATACTTTAGTGTCTAATATACTCGGCAAGTGTATTCGAAAAAACACTGCCAATGGTAGAAGGGGTAGAAGGGGCTTTAACCTAACCCCCTCCAGCAACCCCAGTTCCCGTTACTCTCTTCCCTCTGCCCCCTGCCCTCTGCAGCTCAGCAGCGTTACACGCTTAATTTGAAGCTCAGAAAGTTGGCATTCGCTCAAACACTTAAAACCAGAAGTTGGCCATTCTTTTCGGTCATTAGTTGGTAATTTATCAAAGTCATGAATTTTATATTTAAATGCTTTGCCTCTCTATCGCTCCCCTATCTCTCTCTCTCTCTCTTTGTCCTTCGTTTTCTCTCGTCTTTCATTCACCGAACTGCAAATTGCAGATGCAAAGTTTCCATTTTCTTGCGGTAGATGTCATAAAAGCCAATGACGCAGTGAAAGAAAAGTAAGGGGAGAACAACAGAGACAGAGAGAGAAAGGAAGAGAGAAAGGGATAGAGGAAGAGAGGATACGGATAGCTTGAAAGACTTGGTTGGTTTTCAATTAGCGAATTTGTTGCTTGAATAAAAGACACTTTTAAGATTCTTTTCTGGACTGAATTTTGAGAAAAGATTTTAAGCTGCAGTTCACAGAAGTGGAAGAATACTCTGTAATATTTTAATGAAGGGTACTTAAGAAATTAAGCAAGTAAAAAATATATTCTTAGAAATCTAGACAAAAATAATTTATTTATTTATATTAAGATGAAGATTGAGAGATAGTGCAATGAATCAAGAATTTATAAGGATAAAATATAAAAATATAAATTGCTTACGTACAAAAAAAGATAATCGCGATTGGACTCTATTCGGATGTTTTTGGCTTCGTTATGGGCAAGCAGACAGATAAGTGATAAGAGCCCTTATCCGATGTGCCGCAATCAAAAAGCCATCCAATGAAAGTCGACAGCAATCACGGCAAAAGAAGGAATGACAAAATCAAAAAGCAGGAGAGCAGCTGCCGTTGCCATAAACGATTTGGGTGGCAACTCAGACTACAGTTTGGCACGGGTCCGAGTCGCAGCTTTTGTAATTTGTGTCGTTCATTTTGCCAGCCAGAAGGCCAGAAAGCCAGAGAGCCAGAGATTCAGAAAGCCAGTGAGCCAGTGAGCCAGCCAACCACACAGCTACCCACAGTCAGCAGCTGCCTTGCACTTGACAATGCAATTTTATGACTCTGCCTCCTGCTGACATTCATTGCATAAGTTTTTCCTTCGTTCCATATTTTTTTTTAATTTTTTTTCTTTATTTGGCAACAAGTTTGGTGCAGTGCATCAATTAGACTCAAGAAGCGAAACGTTTTTCACTCTTATTCTGGACAGAATATGGCTGCAACAGTCAGCTAATTTAGCCAGAGACGATCTACCACAAGAATACTTAGAAATTATTAACGAAACCAGAGGCAGACAAAGAACTTAAAGTAACTGCAAGTAGATAGAAAAAGATTCTACTTAGAAAAGTTTTTGTGAAGTTTCTTAGCCACCTGTTCAATTAACTTGTTGATTGCTGCGATTATGACTAGTAAAGATAAAATGAATTCTTTTAAATTGTAACACCTTGCGTATGCTTAATATTGGTTTAAATTGCAATATAACGTACAATTATAAGTTTATTTTAACCAACTTTTGTAGAAAGCCTTGTTATCTAACAAATCCAAGGTTATAAAATTTAGAAAACCTGCAAAGCTAAAATTCTTGTGTTTTTGCAATAATATAGTAATATTGCGCATACGCACTGTGAGTTGTATGGTAAGCATAAACAATACTTTGGGATTTATTTATTAGGTTGCACATATGCAAGCGAAGAAAAACTATTTTGCAGTTTTTAATTAAAAATTAAAATTATGAATTGTTTTTTTAGCAAAACAATAAAAAGTGTTACGTTTTCTATTTGAATTACAATAAAGATATTCAAGAACTATTCAATAAATTTAATTCCATAGATCACACATCAATTGTAATTATACAAAAGTGTTAATACGTGAATTACATGAGAAGTGGCTTATAAATAATGAAATTAATTAGGACTGCCACTGATTGATTGACTGAATTTACATGTTTGCTTTTGGTTGAAAGGAATTTTAGTTGAATTGTTGTGGAAATTGAAATTGAGCTTATGCACAGAATGCAAATCGATGCAATGTCGTACTGATGATGGCGCTCTCTCATCAAATCATCAAATCATCAAATCAAAAGCACACAGTGCACATTGTGGTTGTCCGACGGTTGCTGCCATCTGTTGCTGGATGGGGAGATGGCGAAATTTGGACATGTACGGCAGCTAAAACACGCTCATTAATTTGCATAACAGGACAAGCTAATGGGTGTGAAGGGAAGGCAAGAGGAGCGAAAGGAGTGGGCGTCAGTTTCAGCCGTCGACAGTTTGTCGAGCGACTCAATTACAAGCGGAAATGAGTTTCTAATACAAGCAAATTGATGCCGCACAGACCAATACACACACACACACACACACGCGCACACACACACCCACACAAACAAAGCTTTGTCGGCGCCAGGAAAAGCGCAAAAATTTGCTTGTTGAGTTGATGAATGGCTGTTGATGGGTTTTACTTTAGGGTTAGAGTTTGTCAGCGGATCCCAAGCGACAGGACGAGAGACCAGGGAGCGAGGAGCGAGGGACGAGGGGTATATGGGGACAGGGGGCGTGGCATAGGCGTGACAGGCTGTTTTCAGTGTCATAGCAATCAAGTAGCTATATTAATAATAATAATCACATGTCTGTGTGTGTGTGTGTGTGTGTGCCTTTGTGTGTGTTTGTGTGTCTCACATTTAACGCTCGACACCGGAAATCATAATTAAATGAATCAGGCATGTGGAAACACATTATGAGTATGTGACAGCCATTCAAACATACTCATACACATACTCACGGACTGTGCTTATGAGTATTATTTGTATGCGACTGAGACTTAAATTTAATCTGAAACCACCACGCCCAGGAAGTGATTTTATAAAGCACTCTGAATGCATGAATATACTCGTGAGTGTTTTTTACTTACGCGTTGAAACTATTCTAGAGTTACGACTGTATCTAAATTCCAGCCAACAGTTGATGCTCTTTTATATCTCACGTTGAGAGTCAAGGGAAAAATGTGTGAAAAAATCTTGTTGATTTTATTTGTGCTTGAAAAATAAAAATATATCTCATGTATCACTTATTTTGCTAAATTTCACCCCAATAGAAGAAAATGTTTTCAAATATTGAATATAAACATTAAACATTCGTTTAAAAATTATTTTAATTATAAACATAAATCGCCTGTTTTTACCGATTTTAACTGATAGGTATTTAAAATGATCTTTTTTACTTTATCCGACAACAATTTATTAACTCGAAGTGAATTTAACCAATCGAATGTTTCGAAATTATCTAAGAGCGAGTTGAAGGGATTCACTTTCGAAAAGTCTAAGTGAGAATTGAGAATGTGTTTAGTTGATTTAACACAATGCAAAAAATCCATTTAAATTTCAATTGCCTTTGAGTAAATGTTATAAACACAGCTGGGTGGGCATCAGGAATGTCAAATTGTAATAATAAATTTAAATTATGCTCAATTGCCCAAAAAGTCATTTTCCAAGCACAACGTACAAAGTAAATAATAATTATTTGTACCCCAAATTATGAAGATACGGTTATAGATGGTTAAACATAATTGGCAATAAATCTGAAACAAATTGATGTTGTAGCTGTAACTAATTAAATGCAATTTCTATTTTTTCTTTTGTGTTTTTTTTTTTCAGAACCTTCACCGCTTTATGATAACAATCATTATCATGAGGAATGCCTGCGCTGCAATTCTTGTGGTCTAAATTTGACTGGCCCGAACCAGAAACGTGCCAGAAGGTTCAAGGTATGTGAATACAAAGCACACAACACACACACACAACACACACACACACACACACACACTCTCGTACATATAAAACTGAGCTCATTTTGGATGCATTTGCTCATTTTGTGCAGGTCATAAAATGAACTCATTACGCATGAAATGTGATTTCAGTGCCTGGGCCCCCTCAACACACACACACGCACACACACAAACAGAGACAACACACACACATGCATATACAATGTTAATAAGGTCAATTTAGCCTGGGCCAAATATTTTGTTGCATACTTTTCTGCGCCGGGCAGTTTCTCATTTCGAATGACGCCGAAATACTAACTAAATAAATCATTTACATATCTTTCTCTCCACTCTCCACCTGACTCTTCTGACTCTTTTACTCATGTGTTGTTATTTTTTTTTGTATTGTGTGCATTCCCTATAGAATCAAATACTGTGCGATCTGCACTTCGCCGACGTGGCCCTAATGGAGTGCTCCGATTTTATGCAACAGCTGCGAAGCTTCAAGCCACAATCGCTGGGCTGTGCGGTCGCCAGGCGCAAGAGCTCAACGACGTTAATATTTCCACTGCCGCCGCAAGCTTGTTCAGGTATGTGTAGTCAATTTTCTTTTCGCCCCTTTTACATATTTCTTGCTTTTTTTGTTTCTCAACTCTGCGCTGTAAAAGCCAAATTGAGCCCAACAGCTATGGCTACATACGAGTGTATAGTATGTATGGCATCGGGCAAACCTACTGGGCCAAGTGTGTGGCTTACAAAAGCAGGCAACACTCTTTTATTTTTATTTTTACTTTTATTTTCTTTCCCCTTTCCTTTCTTGCGCTGTTTTACCACACACATATGCGGCCTGCTGCTGTACTCACACAATACATTTATTTATGTCCTTGGGGCATATGCACTGCCTGCTGCAGTTTGATCTGCTAATTGAGAAGATGAAACTATGAAGTGGCTTCTGCTCAGACGTAGTTAATCAGCTTGTACATGAATAATAAGAAGAAACCCATAAGATTCAATTGATAGATAAACTTCTGCTAAGTTAACAGCGCGCTAAATTACATATGTTAATGTAAGAAATGTTAATCAAATAACCTAATAATTTTAAATTAATTGCATTTGATCAAACTTATTCCAAGATAAAATTATAAATATATTAATGTGCTCTGAAATTAGGCAGTTTTGAAATCAATTGAGTACAGGGTATCTCGCAATCGGACTTACTCGACTGTAACCTTTCCCACCAGTTATTTAAGTCTTTACTGACGTATTGAAATTTTCTTAACTCAAATACATTCATAAACCTTTGCATGGTTAGGTTTATACAGCTCTATACCCTTTCAAAGTATAAAATGTATAAATGTATTCTAGAAATCAATATTTAGTAAGATGCAAGCTTATTATTTTGCTTGTTAAAAGGAAATTTTGAATTATGTAATTATTTGACAGAATGCGAGCTCAGATAATATTGAAAAATTAACAAATGTGAAACGGTACTGTTTGTTTCTGTAATGCTTTCATCAAATAAAAATCATGAAAAACAGAGCCTTGTTCTCACTTATTTCCAACAAAAGAGAACTGTAACAAATTTTTAGTTTACTTTTTAAATAAACAACTTTGTCAGAATATTGAAACTCTAGAAAAAAAAACCTAAGAAATTTCGGCAGCTTAAACTTAGTCGGGCTCTCTAAAAAAAAAGGGTATTCCAAAGTCGACTTTTCAGACCTTTTATTAAGACGCTTTCTATATGCATGTGTGAAGCTGCCGGCGCCATCATTATAATTCAAATGAGATTTGCGCGCCTAGCAATCTGTACACATAGACAGAGAGAGAGAGAGAGAGAGAGAGAGAGTGAGATACACAGACACAAACATGTAGTAGGTCAGAAAATAGAGCATAGAGAGGAAGAGAGAGCGAGAGAAAAGCGCTTGCAAGTCCACAAGTTGGAGAATGTTTGGCATTTTGCACAATAAAGTTGTTCAAACATATTTGACGTTCGCATCGCACACACACACACACCTAAACACACACTCACACACACACACACACACACAGAGATAGAGCCGCCATTTTTTCGCTGACATAAACTTTCAATTCAGTTTTCATTTCCTTTCAGTTTGTTTCATTTCATATCACAAATTTGTTCGTATTTTGTTGCCATTTGCCTGTCGTTCTTCCCCGTTTAATTAAGAGCGGAAAATACCTAAAAAAACGAACGTCAAATCTGTCAAAAATCATTGCCAAATACCCTGTAAAATCCATTCACCAATTTCAAAGAATAAGAATATTTCATTTAACAGTTTTACTTTAATTTATTTTTAAATTCTGTATTCTACCCTCTTTATTGAAAGTTATATTTACAGGGTATTTAAAGAAAATATGTTTGCTTTTTGTGTGTATTTGCGCAATTCACAAACGAAAGGCGAAACTTTCACATGGTCGTATTTGTAACTGGTTTTTAATAGCCTTCATATGTGTATTGACTGACAACTGAGGCGGAGTTCATTAACTGGATTTTATTACGAAACTTTTTCCTCACTCAGCTACCCCTCTCTCTCTCTCTCTCTCTTTGTGTCTCTGTCTTTCGTCACTCAATTCGTTTGCCATGCGCTTTAATTATAATTTTTCATTTAAAATGAGTTATTTTGGCATCAAGTGCGTGTGCGAAAGAGAGAGAGGTATCTACGGTAGAAGGGAATAGCGACATGCAAAAAAGCCTTAAGTTTAATATGAGTCTGCTTTGAGCTTCCGATCAGATAATGTTAAGAGCTCATGATAATATTCCAATTAAGTGCAACTGTTGACATTCTCGGGATATTGGAAGTGCAATGAATATTTTAAAGAATTTGTTGCACTTAAATGAAATGTGATTCAAATTTAAGCCAATTTTCATTTCAATCAATTCGACAATAAGTAAATCGTGGAAATATATGAAACACACTTTGAGTATTTTCTCCAAATTGAGTTTTAATTATTAAATTAGGAACAAGCTTTAAAGCTTTAATGCGATTTATACACAGCTTAATTTTTTAAAGCGCTTCATTCAATAATTAAGAATCGGTCACTTAACAAAAAAATTATACACAAAAGTTCATATTTTACACTTGAATATTAAATAAAAAGGAGACGAGTTCGGTTGACTTAAACTAAGATAGTTTAAGGCCAGATTCTATTTTTAAAATGTTGGCTTTTGATTTAAATTTAGCGAAGCTTTCGATTAACAATTTACAAGTTTATTAAACACTGTTTGTGCAAAGCAATCTTTAAAAAAATAATAATTTCATGGAGATAGCTTTGAAGCGAAGAGACTAGTTGGCATGATCAAGAATACATAGTATACACTTAATGAGGTCTACAATGCTTCCCTTCAGGCGTTACACATTTTACGACAGCCTTGTAGTATTCTCTACAAGGATATAATAAGAATAAAAAAACTTAAAGATGCTCAGGAGCCTTTTTTATGCTCTGTCTTTTTTTTCTAGTCACTTGCATTGTGTGTGTGCTCAACTCTACTGAAGGGCTGAGGGGCGTGGCAGTGGGGGAGGGGAGGGGACGGGAGGGGACGGAGCTGTGTAGATATTAAGTGCGCTCGTGTAAAGTGATTTGATGCGTGTCACATTCAAGTGCAAGTGCTGCTCGGAAACCAGCCTCACATATTTCTATGCTGCACTTCAGAGCCAAAAGGGAGCAGCTGTGGCACGCACACACATACACACTCACACACATACACACACTCACACACACACACACACTCACACATATATATATAAATATATAACTGCAGTACGCATTCATTGTCATCAAAAATGATGAGAAGCAAACTCTTGTTGCCTCACACTTCTCAGCTCTCACTCCCTTTCTCTCCCTGTCTCTGTTGCACCCTCCCCCTCAGTGCTAGCTCCCTCTTACACGCAAGTGGTCGCCACAACAAGTACTTTGAATTAAATCCCAACTGCTTTAAAGTTTTTCAAGTGCCTTCACCTGCTAAATTGACTTTCTTAAATATTATTTCTATAATATTCTATCATGTACATTAAGTAGGTTTAAAGATGTTATAAAATGCTTTCAATAATTATTTTCAGTGTATAATTTCTTTATATTTACTGCATCAACTGTTATTTTTTTGTGAAATGGCGACACAATGTCGACTTCTTCATTATAATACGAAAAACAGCCACAACATCGTGATCCTCAAGTAATTTATTATTCAGTAGCTGCAGCAAGTTTCTCTAGATTTCTGTCCTTTTTTTGCCATGGTTTTCAGCCTTTCTCCAATTCCCGAACAAACTCCACAACTGACTTTTTCCCTTTCAGCTTCTATCGATCGATCTCGTTAACATGTCCAATTTTTACAGACTTTGGAGGACAATGGCAAGGCGCAGAGCACATAAAATAAATGAAATTATACAGTAAATAAATCATTTAGAATGCTGATCCATGTTACGCATACGCCACGTAGTCGCTGGTCCAAAAAAAAAACAGACAAATAAAGACGTTTATGGTCCCCAATTGCAGAAGGGGGAAGAGACAGAGTTATAAACACGTATTGCTTATATGCTCCAAATAGATACGCGACTTGGAGATACAGATACTTAGTCTGTGTGTGTGTGTGTGTGTGTGTGTCTATTTATGTGTACGTGACAATTAAATTTATGAAACTCGAAACTCAACGCCGAAAGACCAAAGCACACAACACACACACAACACACACACAACACTCACAGATAGAAGGCCAAGTCCAAGTCCAAGTTGAGAAAAGTCAGTTCGAAAAGTCGATTCGCCTCTGAGTTGAAGCAAATGGGCGCGTGACTGCTGCCAAGATACGCCTAACTTGGCCCATTAGCAGGCACACGAGCCATGGCCAAAAACGAGGTAAGGATGAAGTAGCCACAACACCAAATATGGGAAATAAGCCAACCAAACAGCTGTCAAATGGAGTTGGAAATGGGAACAACGCGAGTTTTCACCCATCAATTCATAGCGAGTCAATTTCCAAGAAGCAAATTCAGCAATTAAATCAATGAAATCAATTATAAAGGAGCTCCACTTTCATTCGACTAACAGTTACCCCATAATTTGCCTTAACTTATTTATTTACCGCCACTAAAAAACAGTGGACAAAGTTATACAAACCCTAAGATATAATCAGAAACTAGAATTTTATGTTTCAATTTTAGTCTGATAGGTAAAACTGCTTAAAAGTAATAATTTAAAGATTAACCAATTTATTACTTTGAAAAAAAGAATTGAGAAAAGTCAACGCCAATTTAAATGACTTGTGAAAAATATGATTTTATTAGCAACAAGCTGATGGCTGATTGGACTAGCAGATACTCTACATTTATCACAAGTAGAGCATATTTTATTGATTGTTTTATCTATGTACTTTGTTGTGTGTCCTCTCTCCCTTTTCCTCTCTCACCACTCACCTGGACAAGCATTAACATTTTAATATGCATTATTAGCTAAATAATTGCTTGAGAACATTTTGCCTTCTGGTGTTTGCCAAAAACATGTCCTCCATGTCTACTTCTCCCGCTTTCCCTATCCTCAGCCTCATTTTGGCCCACTCGTTGGTGGAGCTGTCACTTTACCATTTAGCAATTGTTTTCATGCCACGCCCCGCTGTCATTTTGGCCATAATAAATTCAAAAGCAGCCAGCACTCCAAAATTAATGCCAAAGCAGAAAAGAACTTCTTAAAGTCGAATATTAAATACTCTCACTAATGTAGGCTTATATAAGTTGCGGTAGTTAACTACCATAAGAGGGAAAACTGCTCAAATAATCAGAGAAAAATCTTTAAAAGTTCACACACACTCAGAATTTTAATCTTGATACGGATTATTTAAATGTACTTCATTGACCACTTTCGAGGGTATTTTACCTTGTTCCTGTAGCAGTTGTATTATGCTTATGTTCGTTATGAAAAAAATCTTATGAAGATAGACAAAATATGCAAGCCTATTAAAAGTATTTTTCCAATGAAAAATAACTACTACTTGTTTAAGTTTATATATAATTTCATAATAATTTAATATCATATTAGGTACATAATTTTATTTTAATTTAAAAACTTATTTTTGGTCCATAGTTCTTAGTTGTCATTAAATAAATAAATGAATAAATAAATAAATAAAATAAATATATATAAAGAGCAAAATAAATAAATACTTGTATATTTAGTCTTGCCTCATAAATCGCCCCACACAGTCTAAGGACCCTTGCAGGATCATGAAACAAATGAAAAGAAATGCAAAAAAAAAATGAAAAATAAATTATTTTGGCCTGGCTTCCTGGCGTCCATTTGTCAGCTGTGTGTTCTATTTGTTAGTGACGCGTCTTTAGCTCAGCGACTCCTTTGCTCCTTCCCTCCTCCTGTCCTCCTCCCTGTTGATTTCCCCTTCGGGGCTATTTTATTATTTTAATACATTGTGGCACGCATTTTGTCTCATTATTTGCGACACGAAGCCACATTTTTGTGTTGTGAAAAATGATTTTAATATTGCGCCCAACTTTGCGCAGATTTTCATAAATCGACTTTGAGTTTTTATTATTATTATTATTTTTTTCTTATATTAATTTATGGGCCTCGCCTAACACTGCCAGCCACTAATTAAATGCTTCTCCTTTTGTCTGAATTTGTCGCCGAATGTGTGTGTTTGTGTGAGCTTAGCATGTTTTGGCCAAGCTAAGAAGCTTTACAAAAAGAAAGGATGGAAACAAAGTGCAATTGAACTGCATATTGATTGCGTATTGCAACCAGATCCTTCTTCCTCTCTCCAGCTTCAACATTTATGCATTTTTCATCGAATTCGAGCAGCTTTCCAGTTCATTTTAAATTAATTTGGCAATGGCACAAACTCTGGGACCAATAAGCTTAAACCCTTAAAGGAAATGTCCAAAATCCAAAAAAAAAATACACTAAATTAAAATTAAAAAACGCTATCAAAAGTTATTTAGTCGACATGAGTAGTCTAACATTCAGAAATTTAAATGCTTTAAAATAGTTCACTTCCTTAAATTAAATATTTAATAAAACAAAAAGCGTAGTGCATAAATATTTCAGTTACGCAAATGGATTTCAAATTATTGTTCAATTAATTGTTTTTCCTATCAAAGAACGAATATCAAATACCATTAGTTCCAGTTCGAGTCCGAGTATGTTGCATACAACGCTGCGTATGCTTAATCTTAATCGAATGTCACTCAGTGTCACATGTGATGAATTTCAGATGCAAATTTCTAGGCAAAAACTTCCATTGGTATATTGGAAGCTTTACAGCAGTGTTCGTCGATAAATGCATCACAAAAAATAATTAATTACGCAATTAAAATAACAAAAATAACAATAATATCATTTATTAATTTCTGCTTGCTTAAATACAAATGTTGATTGAAATTCGTTCAATTAAATTGTTGCACAATTTGAAATGCACAGTTTATGAAAGTTTATGAAAAAAAAAATTTGAAAACATTTTGGAAATTGGGCGCCACAATTTAACGCATTAACAGCAGGACAACCAAATGATTTGCACATATTATTTATTCATTAATTCCAATCATTTCATGAAAGTTGCGTGTAGAGATCGTAAGATGGTAAGAGCTAGGACCACCAAATTTGTAATGGAGACTCCCTCTTTTGTTAAAATTTTGCCACTTGAAAACTTACCTCACCTTTAATTTAGGGTTTTCAGCTAAATTTTTTAATTTCTTTAAGCAGCAACTTTCAACAAGGTTTAGCTTTAAATAACAATTTTGTCAAACGCCCTTTAATGTCAGTTCTATAAATAGAATTAATGGTGAATTAATTCATTTTATATTTGCTCAGCCAGAATGCAAAGAGTGTGTATACCCAGTTTGCCAGCATTTGCCTAATTGGGGGAGTGGTGGAGGTGATAAGTGCTCGGAAAGCGAAACGGGAGATCGGAGTTCGAATCCCCGTTCGGTCGATGCCAGATGTCTTTAATAATAAAATAACGAATTTTTTCCTTTTTGTTTATATTTTTACATTCCATAAATTTTAAAAATTTAAAGATAGCGTGCAAATTGGTTCAAATCACTCATTTATATAAAATATGTTTGTTGAATAATGTTTCGCAACTGAACTGACCCTGAGCCTTTTGTCCGGAATTGGTCTTAAGCCCCTAGATTCTTAAGTGTGCTATGGAAGCCACCTGCCGAGCTCCCGTCGCTTGGCCAGGACATTGCTGATCAGCTGGTCCTTGAAGCGCCAGATGCTATCATCCCGCACTGGCGTCGGCTGCTCCAGAGTCCTCTTGTCGTCCGGTTCGCGGTAGTGCTGCATCTGCCCTATGGAGGTGGGGACGTCGTAGGGCCCGCAGGCGAGGCGCCAGGACAAGGGGAAATGATTGTGCACCGAGGTCACAAAGTGTGTGGAATGCAGGCACTTGACGGCACTGTTGGCATTCAGATGCTCGGCCACGCGACGCACGTGTCGCAGCATGTAGAAGTTGCTCGGAGGCGTCTCATCAACGGTTAGATTCTGGGGATAGTAGACGTTGCGAAAACAGTAGCTGGCACGTGCCCTGCAGTCGCTGCCGTCCGCTGGAAGTGTGCTGTTCCGTTCCAGGTGCTGCACGAGCTGCGGCCAAGTCCGCAGCTCGCCCAGTGGCATGATCACCTCGTCCACATCGAAGATGGCCACATAGTCGAACTCGTACATGTTGCGATAGAAGCAATCGATGTAGATGAGAACCTCGTTGAGTCTCTTGCTCGTCTCGACATTAATCGTCGGCACCGGGTGTCCTTGGAGCAGAGTGTGCGTTCGCAGTTGCAGGAAGCCGTCGTGTTGCACGTAGTGTTGCAAGGTGCGCCTCGTGTTGGCCGTCAAGGTGTCGCCTCCCAAGTCGTAGGCGGTCACACGCTCGGCGCCAAGCAGACGCATCAGCTCCAGCCACTCAACCCAACGCTCGGACATGTCCTTGCCGGGAAACTGCAGGTCCTTGACGCACACTGCGAAGCGTGTGGCATGCGAACGTTGTGGCGCCTCGTAGACAACGCGCAGTGCATTTGCGGCACGTGCACAGCGATCCGTGAACACCAGGGACACCAGCTGCGGCACCCGGTGACCGCGGGGACTCCCCCGCAGTGGGCAATGCATCAGCACGGGATAGAACAGATCTGGCGCATGGCCCCAGGCTTCGTACCAGGCGATCTGCTGGTGCTGCATCTCCACAATGTCCGGCGTATCGCTGTCCTCGTACCACACCTGAAAATACATCGAGCTCGATCATTTCACTGAGCATCAATCGACCTCATTTAAGGGATGTCTGGAACAATCGATAGCTCACTGGAGTCGTTCAATTGCTGAATTAGGTTCAGTTTATTTTGACAGGAGATTAAAACAGGGATGCCACAGAAATCGCAAGCGAAATTGAATTCCGCAGAAAGCAATTCCGCACGGAAATTTCCGAGGTGCCACAGAACTTCGAATGATTTCATGTTTTTTAGCATTTTCACCAACCTTTTCGAACTATGGTGCTAAGGGTTGACACCTTTTCAGTTTAAATTACCCAAGGGTTTGTTTAGCAACTTTTTTAAGTTTATAATTGTAGAACAATAGGTTTTTAATTTTTATCTTATTTAATTAAAGTTTCTTAAATTATTTATGTAATAATTGATTTTGTTTAGTTGAAAAAAATTTAAAAGTAATTAACGCGAAAGAATAAAAATTACTCGACAACTTTAGCAATTGTCTGCCATTCACAAATTGCACAATAAGCTAAAGGTTTTTTTCGGTTAAACTTGATTTACCTCAAAAGACCTATTTTTTTAATGCTTAATTTAAAGAAAACTGAAGTGGTTCCATATATTTATTTTTTAATACTTTACTTCGAATTCGGACTAAAAAATGTGGCATCGCTGCCCCTGACTTCGAAAATCTAAATCGAACTAGGTGGCAGCATCGGACGCCAGCGGATTTAGCTCTAGTTTATTTCGCGTAAAATTATTCTGCGAATTGATCTGTGGCACAGCGAAATGAAATTGAAGTGAAATTCAAGTGAAAGCGATTTCTGTAGCACCCCTGAAAATTTTGAATTTTTTACAAGTTAAATATTTTGACTTATTTTAACGCAAATAATAGTACAGTTGAACTTCCCTAACTCGAATCACTATTATCCAAATAAAAAGTTCGACTTATGGAACTTTTTTTTAAAGTATTTTAAAAGAAACTACAATTTCACTTATTCATAAATACATTTCAAATGGCAAACTTTTCATGTTATTTTCAACAAAAACAGATTCCAGTTTGTTTAAGACCTGTCGACCTGTTCTCAAAAATTGGTTTTCTAATTAGTTTTCTATTTTTTGCAAATAATGGAATCCGTTTTCGATGATATACCATATTTTTCAGCCACTTCCTCTTTTTTGATCCAATATCGAATTCCTTAATAAAGTTTGAATACTTCTTTGGTGCCCTGGTAAATAATCTTGCACTGATGCGCTGACAAAGAAGTACATTATGATCATCTTTCCTATAGCAATTTCACAAGCCTAAGTAATTGTTGATGCAATATCCTATCACATTGCATCACCGAATGAAAGTGTACATCAATATTACATATCCAAAAGAGCCGATAACAAAAGCATAAAACAAAAACGAAAGCAAATTCAAACTTTATAGGAGACTTTCCCGAAAAATCGACTTACAGAAGCACGGGCCAATATTTTTGTTCGAGCTATCAAGAAATTCGACTTATGGAAGTTCGAGTTACGGAAGCAGAATTGTATGTAATTTGCTCAGTAAACGCTATTGCCACTCAATTTAGTTCGGGTCAGAGAAAACTCGAGTTATAGGAGTTCGACTGTATTTGAATGCAGAATGAATTTAAATGCTAAATCATGATCTAAATGGCACCGTCTTAAAATCTGTTTAGATTTGTCAAAGCTATGAAAATGAAAAGTTCCTCTGAATTTCTTTAGCTCCTATTTTGAATTTATAACTACGTTTTGTTCCAAATTTTTGATGTTAAGCCCGATTCACACTTTGGATTGACTGGGTCACTACCTGACAAAAAGCCGGCTCAAAGGGTCCCGGAATGCTGCTGACCATGGCCAAAATCGCGACACTTGGCGCATGTTCAACCGCGTGTCTTCGATCGTAGTACGCGGCGAACAAACAATAAGTCACATTTCCACCAACTGTCAACTGATAGTGATCATTCTCGATGTGGAGGTCCCCGTGGCGCGGATAGGGAGCACATTTGCCATCGAGGGACCAGTTCTTCTGGGCATTCGCATCCAGCAGCTGCTTCAATTTCAGCGGCTCTTTGGCCGATTCGTATTTGTGTCGATGCGAACTCGACGCTGTCAAGTAAAACAAAAGACAGTTGTCAAGATGGAAAAGACTTTGTTTATTTAACGAAGTGATTCACACTCGTTATTTGACTTGCTTCACTTGTATTTATTATCGAGTACTTGTGATATTTATGAGTACATAGAGTTTTAAGTACCAATTGTGATGACAATACTTAAGTATTTGTCACGAATAATCATTAAAAGTTAGCTGTGATCGTTTTCATATCCTTACCATGCGCTGCTCTTCGGGAAGCCGGATCAGCGCTTACCATTTTCGCTGGCAATCCGTGGGAATGCGTATTTTCCGCAGTGAGTTTTTCCAATGAAAAGATCTTGACGATAATAGCTGTGAGTATAAGCCAGGCGAGGATCTTCACCCAATGCAAAAACTTGTAGACCTTCATGACGAGAGCCTAGAATACTCAATGACAGGCTCCACTTCCGCGGCAGACTCAGAACTCGAACCTTTTTCAACTACTATAATTGACAACATGCACTCGCATCTTATCAACACAGATGCCAACTGATATCGACGACAACATTAGAGAGATAATTTTCAATTTAGATTGCTGGACGAGCAGATACTCATTACAATTCAGGCAGTGCTACTTTCCGATGATGGGTGGAAAGAGGGAGAGCAAGGAAAAGGGGACAAAGTAAGACACATCATATATTCTGAAGAGCTGGGATTAAATCGAGAGTCAAACTAAAAATATTAAATAAACAAACACTCAAGTAAATGTTTTATCAAATTAAAAAAAAATACATATTTCACTTAAAATAATATTTTTTTTCTACTTTTTTTTTTATAATTTTATAGTTGTTTGTGGTTTAAAGAAGCTGAAATTCAAAGGGTTCAATTATTTTTAATGTGTACAACTAATATGATAATATTCTGTTTGTCAAAGCAATTTTCGACTTACTAGATATATCTTATTCATCTACCTATCCACAACCTCATCATACCCGTTTACCAAGCAGCTTACAGGGTTAACCAACAAACTTGACATTGGTTTCTTTGCGCACCAGCAAAGTAATTACTTAAGCAACTTTTTAAACACGTTAAGTGTTGCCATATCCCAAATGCAACTTTCAACTTGCAACTTTGGTTCCAATTTAAAAAAAAAAAAAGTGCAAAAAGCTGTAATTATGTGTATAATAGCATTTAACGAAATCATCTCTTCTTTTTATTGACTGATAACTGTGCGTCAGGTGTCTGCATCCGGCAATCTCTGGCTACCGATAACAATGTTATCGCTTGATGACATCAAAATAAAGTAAATGACACCAAAATCAAGAGTCGATATGGAGCCCATGTTAAACTAATTGTGATTGAATATCAACTTTAACTGATAGTAATTACCATTGCGAAACATGGGAATGGAAAATCAATCTTTAAAAGTGAAACAAATGAAAATGAAACAGAGTGCTAATAATAATGTCTATAATACTTTTTAGGCATTTAATAATTTAATATATATAATTTCCTTTTTTTTTAATATTGATTTAAAAATTTGTTATGTATTTTGTATTGAAATCATTTTTGTTTCTAATTCAATATTAATTTAATTACAAATTAATTGGTCAACTTCACTTATTTGACATTAAATTAATAAATAAATAAATTATAATAATAAACATTAAATAATATATGAGGTCACTAAGTATAATTCACCATCCATTAGTTGAAGAACAAAATATAAAGAAACGACTGGAAATGGAACACTTTCCTTTTATGCATAGTATTCACATCCTATGACCTTGGATACCTTGGATTATAACTTTTCTGAAAAACTCACTGTTATGCATTCTTCATAGAGTTTAAACTTAAGTGTTCAGACACAAGGTTATCGCACTAGGTGTTGCTACTACCCCTCACCTTTCCCCCCTTCACCCACGCCTCTGCTCCCCTTCTCCCGTTCCTGTCTCCATTTCCATCTTTATGGCAGAAAGTTCTCATGTCGACTCATTTTCAAGGGCTCTAACAAGCTGCAAACAAGGCCCGAACACATGGCCTGGACATTATTATGGATGGCGACGTTTCGTTAACGCGGCAAATGGCCAGAATGACAAAAGAAATGGACACTCCACCCTCTACCCGTCCAACTGTCCAATGTCCCACTGTTCCCCTGTCCCACTGTCGCCTTGTCAACCACTTTAGCACTGGCAAGAGCGCGGTGTGGTTGATAAATTGAAGGAGATTGAGGTGCTCAAGTTGTGCCACAGGGAGGGGAAGGGGCAGGGCAAGGGAAAGGGGCAGGGCAAGGGAAAGGGGATGGAGGGAAGGTGGAGCAGAGCCGTCACCTGCATTAAATTATTGATTCGATTTCGCGCGCGGCTCGTTTTCTATTGTGGCAAATATTTGAGGCCTCAATGAATTGTGGCCGAGTCGTGGCGCCATTGTCAATGTTTTGGCGTCGCGTTGCGTCTTCTTCCCTTCCTCCATCCGCAACATTTTCATGCCCTTACAGTGTGTACTAGAATCTTGTCTCGAACTGAGTAACGCAGTATGGGATCCCACAAATTATTTACGAATATATATGTATATTCTTGATCAACACGATAAACTGAGTCATATCTCTTCATTTTTAATGTATGTATGTTGACGAAGCTTGGATTCGATTACTATATAATTTAGTTGTTTACTTTGTTCATTCATCTAGGCTAGATTTGATCGTAATTGCATTAGTGCTCCTATAGCATATTGAAATCATGGGAAATGCGTCGAAAACTAAAATGCTGTACGAACAATCATGACATTTAAACGCAATTCAAAACTGCAAACCTTCAACAAAGTTTTGGTTCAAAATTATAGATTAAAAAAAAAACATATTTTATTTTCTTAATTGTTTGAATTTTGTTTTAGAGTCTCTTCAGTTGTCGAATTAATTTTTCACCTTTAACTAAAGATTTCCATATTCTTCAACATTTTTTTTCTAAATTTTTAAAGCCAATAAAATATTTTTTTAATGAAACTAGCTCAAGATAATAATAAGATTAAGAATAGATTTTACATTGTTTCAATTTCTTATTTCCCAAGCCAAAATTAAACAAAAGCCATTTTTGTGTTACTGAAGAACTTAAGATTTTGTTTAAACCTTGTTTTAATCTGTAAGAGTATCAACTCTTTGTCGTGCCAAAGATGCCTTTATTCCTGTCATTTAGTCAGTTAGTCAGTTAGTCAATTTTTCATATGCCTTCGATGGGTGTCTATGTGTGTGTGTGTGTGTGTGTGTGTGTGTTAAAGTGCCACGCCCAGCAAAGCAACAGTAACAACAAGAACACAAATTTATGTGCGGTGATTGTTGTCGTCTACTCGTAAACGAGTATGTCTATGATTCATGAGTGTGCGAAGCACTTCTCCTGTTTACCAGGGTGTCTGAATATGTCAGACAGAGTGTGTCGACATGTGTGTAGTTCCCTGTGTGTGTGTATCTATTTCTTAGCCCGCAAACAAGACATAATCAATCACTTAACCCCAAAAAAAAAGCACGCCAAACGTTCGTTTCAATTAAAGTTTCGCTTTCATTCACTCAGTTCGAGGCCAAAAGGAGTCGGCGAGTCCTAATCCAGCCCAGCCCTGTACACAGTGCGAACTAAATGTTTATGGACACCACGTTCTAGCAACTGCCTGCTGATGCCTTATAACAGAACTTTAACATTCGTATTCTACACACGCAACTTTTGGCTTATTTCCAATTAAAAAAGTCAGAAACATAATAATTATAGTTATGTATTTTATTAACTTCAATCACATTGGCAACATTTTCATCTTGAAGTCTCGAAATCTCGAAATCTCCGAACTTCATCAAAACAGTCCACATGTCGAGACTATAAATATTTGTCCTCTAAATTGAATTGAATCCTAGATGGATGGATAATTTTTAGAAAACTTAAATTTTCTCGAAAATTTCCTTTTTTTCACAAATATTCCTTTACTTTTTTTTGGCTTTTAATTAACCTGGATGATTGATAATTTAATCACCAATTGCGTTCTAAATTCTACATTTAATGCATAATAGATAAAATATACGATTTCGTGATTGTAAACAAAGTTTTTCTTTACTTTCGTGCAGTGTACTCTCATTGATAAAAAACGTATTTTTGATAATTGTATAAAAAAACCGTGACGAGTGATAGATGACGAAGAGGAAGAGGAAGAGAGGCGCTTAATAGCGTGATATGAGGAAGAAGTAGAGTGTGGGATGGGAAGGGGAAAGGGAAAGGGGAGAGGGAGAGGGAGAGGGATGGGAAGCTGGACCACTGTGCGACGGAAGCTAACAATTTCCGGCTTGCAGCAATTCCTCCGAGTTCACTTTGCATAAGTTTAGGCACACTGTGCACACACTCACAATTTCACATATCATTCGAGCTGCGAACAATGTGAAAAAGGGGACGTAAAAGGGCTGGAGAGGGGGGGGGGGGGATGCAGCATACCCATGGGTTTTTAGCTAGAGAAATCATAAATCTGTTGCTCATTGTTGCTGCTGTATTGTAATTAATGCAATGACGCACGAAAATATGCCACAGCAACAAACTGAATTTTGCCTCTGTTTCCCCCTCACTCCATTTGCATTCTATGCCTTTCCCCCCCCCCCACCCCCTTACAACCTTCCTTGACACACTTCCATCCCCTGGACACATCAAAGTCAATTTGCTAGAAAGTAATTTGTTTTTATTATATTTTAGAGCTACAAGTCTCAATATCGAAATACAAAATAACAAATATTCAATAATAATATTGATAAAGAAATGTATGTAAATCCCAATTATGGATCGAGTTTTAAAGCGAAATGTTCAAATCGTCAAAACAAAAATCGAGCTGTCGATATATGTATCTTCAAAAAAAATTTGATCGAGTTAAAGTTTTTGCGATGTATTTTGACATCGCACTGCATAAAATTATCGACTCCTGGAACTTGGCCAACAGCCATCTGACTCGAAATCACATTTTGCCGCACATTTAGCATAATTTAGCACTTCATTACCAAAGTACAAGGCACAAAGCAAAAGCCGCAAGAATACCCGCAACAGCTGCCTGCCTCAAAGTTTTTGTCCCATCCTCTCTCACTTTCTCTCTCTCTCTCTCTCTTACTCTCCCTCTCTTTCTGTCTCTCTCTCTCTCTCTCTCACAGTGTGTCTTGTGGGCACTGAACAAATTGACAAAATCTCAAGTTAAAAGTTGAAAGTTGCAGGTACGAGACGCCCCAAGTACTCGACTCCTCGAATATGTATATATGTGCCAAAGTGATTATTATGCCCGAAGACAGAGACTGACAAACTCATCCAACAAATCATCCCTTACACATCTCTCTAAGTTCATCCCTAACCCATCTCTAAACAGCACTTGTAGCGCTGCGATTTGAGTTATTTTCAGTCTGCTAAAACCCGCAACATCATTTTAATCTCGATTGCACTTGGAATATTTCCGCAGCCCAAAGTGAAACTATCGGGGGTGCCACAGAAATCGCTTGAATTTCTCTTCAATTTCATTTCGCTGTGCCACAGGTCAAATCGCAAAATAATTTTTCGCGTATTAAACTAGCGCTAAAATAGCTGGCGCCCGATGCTGCCACCTAGTCCGATTCAGATTTTCGAAGTCAGGGTCAGCGAGGCCACATTTTTTAGTCAGAATTCGAAGTAAGGTATTAAAAAAAAATATGTGGAACCAATTCAGTTTTCTTTAAATTGAGCATTACAAAAATAGGTCTTTTGAGGTAAATCAAGTTTTACCGAAAAAAAAACCTTGTACTTATTGTGCAATTTGTGAAAACATTTTTCACGAAGAGTTGCCAGACTAATGGCAGACAATTGCTAGAGCTGTCGAGTAATTTTTATTTTTTCTCGCCAATTACTTTTCAATTTTTTTCAGCTAAACAAATTCAATTATTACATAAATAAATTAAATTATATTAATTAAATAAGAAACAAATTAAAAACCTATTGTTCTGCAATTATACAGGCATGCCACAAAAAACACTAGTGAAAGTGATTTCAGAAAAAAGCAATTCCACTTCGAAAATTTCTCCGTGCCACAGAAATTCGTGTGATTTAGGTTTTTAAGCATGTTCATCAACCTTTTCGTACTAGGCTGCTAAGGGTTGGCCCCTTCTCAGATTAAATTTCCCAAGGGTTTGTTTAGCAATTTTTGTAAGTTTATTATTGCTGAAAAGTAGGTTTTTATTTTATTTCTTCTTTAATTAATATTATTTAATTTATTTATTAAATAATTGATATTGTATAGCCTAAAAAAATTTAAAAGTTATTGGCGCGACAAATAATAAAAGTTACTTGACAACTCTTAATTTTGAAATTCGGACAAAAAAATGTGACATTATTCTCATGGCATCGGACGCCAGTGAATTGAGCGATGATTTCGTTTCACCAAAAATTGTGCAGGTGATTGAGACTGTGGCACGGAGAAATGAAATTGACGTGAAACTCAAGTGAAAGAGATTTATGTGGCATGCCTGATAAACTTAAAAAAGTTGCCAAACAAACCCTTGGGTAATTTATTCTGAGAAGGTGTCAGCACTAAGCAACCTAGTTCGAAAAGGTTGGTGAAATTGCTAAATAACATTAAATCATTCGAAGTTCTGTGGGACCTCGGAAATTTCCGTGCGGAATTGCTTTCTGCAGAATTCTATTTCGCTCTCGATTTATATGGCATCCCTGTATAATATGTGTACATTGACAGTTGAAATCGTCTTAGATGCACTAGTCTTCAAATTAAACGACTCTAAGAAAATAATACATAAAATGAGAGGAGGAGTCCTACAATCAAGATGTTTTCTCAATATTTCAGAATTTCTCCATTTCTTAGAGAAAAATTCGTAGCTCAACAAAAAGCAAAAATAAGAATCGAGCTGTCAATCAATCAGCAATTTATACCGATGTATCGAGTTTTTACTGTTTTTAGTATTATAACGCAAGGAAATATGATTTAATATACAATAATTGCTCGTTAGCATGAAATCGATTCATTTAATTTATCTATTATTATATCCTTACTGAAATCGTGATATCTTCTCTTCGTCCCCTACTTTACATTTGAAGAATGTTGAGTGCATGCCGGATAGCAACTAATAAGAAAGTCTTGTCCCGTTTCAGCCAACAAGCCAATTGGAATGTGAAGTCATTTGCATTTCAAACTCGGCCACAAAATTGCCGGGCCAATTGGCCTTTAAGGGGACGTGTCCTGTTAGCAACTTTGTGGTGACCGGTTTATTGGCCAATTTGCAAGTTGATTAGACCAAGGAGCAACGACAGTTTGCAACTTTTTGCATGTTGCAGTTGCAGTTGCAGTCGCAGTTGAAGAGGAAATGCGATTGTTGCACCCTCCAATTCAACATTTATGCCCTCAATATTCAAGTGCGTGTGACGTGAATAAATGCACAACTGGATGAATGAATGAACATCTGAATATAAAAAAAAAGATCAACACTTTGAAGGCAATAAACTTTAATTGCTGATTACACAGAAAAAAAAACTTGGACTCCGGGATAAACATATTATTATGTTTTTTAAGTTCATCAGTGAAATTAAATGTTTTAGGTTTTTTTTTGACAATATTACTGACATACAACATACTTTTTTTTCTGTGTATACGCCACGATGACGCCGACGCCGACGCCGACTGCGCGGTCGACGTTGCGGTTGCATTGCACTGCAAATTGTGTTAACAAAACGCTGACAAACTTTTGACGCAACAAAGAAAAAAATATTTCAATAATCTGCTGCTGCTGTATTTGTTGTTGTTATTGCCGAGCTGGTTGCCGTTGTTGCTGTTGTTGTTGCTGGTGTCGCATAATTCGAAAATTGAAATTGCCATCACGTACATAGCGCCGGCAGCGACGCCGGCAGCGCCGTTGCGCTACTTGTCATGAACATGAATTTCCAATTTTCTGTTAACGCCGCTGCGCCGCCATTTTATGTTGCCATTTCGGGTATACCCTAACCTCAAAATGTCAACAGAGCTTTGCTCAAGTGCTTTGTGCCCGCAGGCAACTCTATGCTCGACAACTCTATAAACATACGCACACATATTTATAATTAAAAGTCTTGTTTGCATAGCTTTCACGGCAAAATTATTTGTTGTACTTATGTACGTGTGGCAACCCTAGACTGAGTTGCACAGTGCGGTAGTCCTGTTCAAAAGAAAAAGTACATTTTGTTTTGCCGTCATTCAAAATAAACTGCAATGTATTGTAAGCATATATGCAACAACCCTAGATACGCAAATGCTTGGAAGATGGCAACCCTGCGCAATTTCGATATCATAGACTATCTCTATTCAAATAAGTCCATAGACTTTTAAAGCATTTTCAGCTTACTTTCGACAACCCTAGCAATATACATATTCTCACAAGATGACAACCCTATTAAAAAAAAATAGTTTTTTACTTTTCCTCATTCCTTTTTCCTCATTTATTAGCCATAATTATAAAATTGTAAACTTTATCGATAACTTATCGATTCCCCTTGACATTTTTGTGCAAGAATCTGCAATTAACACTTTATAGAGCATTCGACATTCGACTCTGTTATTCAGGGAGTTTTTGTATAAATATATTTATATTTTCTCTTTTAAGTTCTTTGTTGTTTTTTAATAAGTGCTTAAGCAACATCGTTGATCTTTGTGCTTCAACTTTTCGAATGAAGGAACGCGGACGAGGTGAGGATACGAGGCTAACATTTTCATTTACGTAAATCTAATAGTTGAGTGTGTGTGTGTCTGTGTTTTCGAAAAGTTTCAAGGGTCTTTCGAGTTCTGACGAGTTGTCGAAATACTTGAAAGTGCAATCAACAGCAACATTAAGTCGAGGCTAAGTTTCGTCTGTACTATGTTGAGGTGAAAAAACAATTTATGAATTAGATTACTAAACGATATTTGACTTTTACTTCAAAAACGATGTTCTCTTGTCAAATTTGTGTGAAACAAAAAAATATTCCAATTAGCTGCTGATTATGCTCAATTTAGACTCTGATACTATAGGCACTTTATGTAAGTCGAAATATGCTCTCGAAAAACTCTTTATTAATCAATGATTTGTCGAATTTGTCGCACATTGTAAACTACGAATTCGAAATTATGTTTATATATACGTATTATTTTGGCGACTTTTTTAGATTTGAGCATTATTCTGAACTGTTATGCCGTTGGCAATGTCACATAGAATTTATTTAATTTTAGTCATATTTGTGGACTTACATTAGGAATGCCTTAGACGTCGATATGGCAACTTTTGTAGGCTAGTAAGCTACTATAGAATGCTCTTTAAAAAACTGTTTATCAGTTAAATGACCAACACAGTTTTTTAATACTTATCATGGTTGAAATAAGGCAGTTGATTAATTCACTAACCCATAGACTATTTGCGAATTGGACTAATCATCTCAAAGTTTAAATTCGGTTAAGCACATTATCGGTTACAAATTACTGGTAAAGTAGTTTAATCTATCTGAATATTAGCGTTATTCTAGGCTCAAGCAAATCACAAATATTTTCTTGTGTGTAATTTAAATTTTTTTTGTTTGCCTCAAAAGTTTGTCGGTTAACTGTAAACAGCCGCTGGACAGCAGATTGTGTGTAGTACGTTTGGTTGTGTGTGTGTGTGTGTAGGTTGTAAATATGTTTGGTGTGTGTTGTTGTCGTCAGCATTATCATCATTTTGATTAAAGGCAAACAGCGACGCAACCAAAATTAGTTGACATTTATGCAAATGCATGCCGGACGCAACGAACAACGAGCAACGAGTACAGCAAAGCATCTCCAATCCTTAGAGTCCAGTACGAGCCCCAAATCAACCCCCAAGCCCTCTCCTCATCCCACTGTTTCTCCCTGCTTATCGTCAGACTCATCTGTAGGCGTTACCCCTTTTATAGTTCCAAGTTCCAAGTTGCAGGCAAGTCTTTAATCCGCTTCAACTTTTTAATTTTGTTCCCTCTTGCTTTTTAATTTCATATAATTTTCTTTCTTCTTTGGTCGTTGCCTGTTATTTGATTTCGGCGCTTTAATCTCTGGCTGTTGCTGTGTATTTTCTTCTTAGTTGTTTGCCAGATTTTTAAATTAATAATAAAGAAATTTCGTGCCTACGTGTAGATAAGCGGAATTTCTTACATTTTTTTTGGGGCTGGTCAGATTTCAATCAAGGGAGGCAAAGAACCAACAACGACGACGCAATTTACTTTCAAGACTTTTATCAGCTTCTTAAGGTATTTTGTTTGCTTCTTGTCTTGGGGCATGCAACTGACAGATGACCACGCAACGATCACCAGGCCCAACAGACATCCACACAGTGCAACGCACGCAACACACACACACGCACACACGCACACACACACATAAAAATAAAACTTATATGCAAAAATGTTACGCATACGCCGCGTAGTCGCATCTCGAATGTCGCATGTGGCATGTGGCATGTGACATGTAAACGATTGACGTCACGCTCGCTGTAAAATGTAAGCATCAAAGCGTCTGATTTTACCGCTTGGTGTTACTTCTTACAGTGAATGCGACGCCAGAGTTCGATTCCGACAGCGCTGCGAAGAAGACGTCTCACGGAAATCCAGCGCTCATCAATCGGTCCTTCCGAAGTTTCTCTCATCATTTCAAGTTTGTGTGTGTTTAATATAATTACTACCGGCTCCTAGTGTTAGCCGTGGCTAATTATGAGTGAGCATAATGCTCACGACGATATGGACGTCAATATAAACAGTCTGGACCTGGAAACTATTTTGAACAACGCCAGAAAAAGAAAAAGCATGGACTCACCCACAAAGTGCGAGAAAAAGGCTCCACGCAAAAACAATAATTACTATGAGATTCTGGACAATGACATAGATCAATGTGACGAAGAAGTGCTCGAAAGCTTTTCACGGCACGTGCAATCGCAAGCGGCAATTAATAAACCAACAAGTGTGCAAATCGAGATTCCCGATAACACAACAGCAGCAACAACAACATCAGCATCAGCATCAACATCAATGGCAGCAACAACAAGCAAAACTGCTGAGTTATCAGCACCTTCATCGGCATCAACAACGGCACAAGCGGGCTCAACTATTACAGCAGATCCAGATCTCATCGCAGCAAATGTACAAAGGACAAAGAACAACAACAACAACAACAACAAGCACATACCCCCCATAAATGTGTTTAACATCGAAGCAGAACAAATCACAAAACTAATAAGGACGGGCCTGAAAATAGCACAGTTCAATATCAGAGAACTGAACCAAAGCAAAATTGCCGTGTTTCTAAGCAATCTGAATGATTACAAGAAAGTACGCGGCCACCTGGAAAGAGCCAAGGCTACGTTTTTCTCCTATACACCTAGGAGCCTCAAGACCAGAACATATTTAATGAAAGGCCTAAGTGGGGACACAGATGTTCAGCATATTTTGACTAATCTCAAAGACTTCGAAACCGAAAACTTGAAATTTCTGCAAGTAAGACCCTTCAGTACCAAATCCTCTCGGGAGCGCAACATATCTTTGCCCATGTTTATGGTCAAAATAAGCGCGGAAAGCAGCGTCAATGGCTTAAAAGCAATTAAAGCAATCCAGCTTAATTGCATCAGATGGGAGCCACTACGCCGTCCGGAGATTCCCCAGTGCAGGAACTGCCAAGGCTTTTTTCACAGCTCAGCTAACTGTCACCTTGAGCCGAGATGCGTCAAATGCGGTGAAAATCACCGCAGCGAATCCTGCCCTATTCAGAAGGACTCGGAATGTAATAAGGAAAAACTATTTTGTGTTCTCTGCAAGAAGCCTGGCCACCCGGCCTCTTATAAGGGATGCGAACGATACAAGGAGCTTCAGCTAAGAGTTAGAGCTAAAAAACGAAATGTACCAAAAACCCATATTTACGGTCCAAACCTAATTAGCCCTTATATAAGATATGCCAATGTATGTAAAGATCCTCTTATAGGTAATCCAAATGTGCAATCCCAAAATGATTATGCTCTCATTAATTATCAAAAGTCTATTTTGTCTCTAACTAAACAAATCGAGAATCTGCAAAAACAACTCGAACTTCAAACTGCCCGTGTGGATACCATTTTCAACATTGTAGACTCAATATGAATTCTAGTCGAGCAGCCTCCACTATTTTAAAGACACATCAAAAATCATATCAATTAATGTAAATTCAAAAGGATCGAGCTCAAAAAGCCCGATTGATATAAAGCGCTATGTAATAATTAGAAAAGATCGAATTACCGGTCCAGAGGGGGAAAGAAATTATAAGAGTCCAAAAATCTTATCAGGTGTGCTACGGAAATCACTTGCACTTGAATTTGACTTCAATTTCATTTCACTGTGACACAGTCAACTCCGCTGAACATTTTTGAGGGAAACGATGTCCGATGCCATGAGAATAATGTCACATTTTTTGTCCAAATTTTAGAATTTAGAGCTGTCGAGTAACTTTCATTGTTTGTCGCGCCATTACCTTTTTTTTTTAAGCTATCCAAAATCAATTATTTCATAAACTTAAAAAAGTTGCTAAACAAACCTATGGAAAATTTAACATGAGAAAGGGGCCAACCCTAACAGCCGAGTTCGAAAAGGTTGGTGAACATGCTAAAGTAACAAAATTTCTTGGAATTCCGTGGCACTGTGAAAGTTTTTGAGCGGAATTCCTTTTTTCTGAATTCGATTTCCCTTGTGATTTCGGGTGCATTTGCACTAGTTGACAAGCTGGTCAATTTCAGCTCAGTAGGCTGACAATTTTGACGGCAACTTAGTCAACTCTAGTGTAAACGGAAGTCAACTCTGAGCAAAAGTGTGTTGACTTGGCCAAAAGCACAGCCTGCTGAGATAAAATTGACAAGCCTGTCAACTAGTGTAAATGCACCCTTCCGTGGCACACCTGTATAGCCGCATTTTAAACTCCTTTTCTCGCATTGCAGCTACGATCAAATAAATTTATACTTCTGGTAGAAATGTTTTATTCGAAGCACTAAAACTCGACCATGCTCATCATTATTATATTATAGCTGGTGATATGAACTGTAACGCACTGAAAACCTTTTTAGTTAACAATGAAATCAAGCACCGATGTAATTTATAAGCTTTATGAGCTATTGACTCTGTCAACTGTCTAAAACGCTTGGATTATGACAGCGACCACCAATGGTAATAGATGTGTCTTGCCAGGATAGAGACGACTATTTTTTCCTCTTCCCAGAAATCACACAACATCTCAAACGCGATTACAAAAAACCAATTGGGTTTTACTTAAGAATAACTGCATCCATTGAATTTATTTGAAGTTATTTGAATTAACATTTCTTTAGCATTGTCATCGCCAATTTTAAGTTGCTTTTTATTGTATATTCTGTTAATCTTTTTGTTCATGTTAAGACACACACATTCAAAGATCTTGACGTTTTAGTTTTTAAACAGACAGCAAATCAAGTAGAACAGCGCTTGTCCTGTCCCTCTTACGTTTCCCAGCCCTTTTTACTTTTCTTTTTTATCCTAAAATAACACTTACTGCCTATGCATATTTGTTGTTAACTATCATCTTGCCATTTAATTTCTTGTCACTATACTACTTATGTTAGAAGCATCAACTACGCATGGAGACATGTCACCAAGGCAATGTTTAGAGCCTTTGGAATATTGTCTTCTTAAACGTCTCTAAGTAAATATATAAAATTGTATATTTTAAATTACGTAAACTCCTGTTGGTTTCCCTATTATTTCAAACTTAGTTATAAGTACATAATTAAATATTTTTTTTGAAATAAGATACATTAATAATAAGATTTATTATTGCGCGAGAGCTCGATCAGAGACTAGCATAAGATTAAAGCTGAATTGTACATCTATTTATTAAGTCAACTAACCAGATTTTAAAGTAAATAAATTTATTAAAAATAAAAATAAAAAAAGGTCCAATCGAAAGTTTTCTTTGAGATAAAAAAAAGTGCAATAAGTAGACAGTGAAAGTGTGAAAAGTGAAAGGAAAGTGAGAAAGTGAAATGATATGCAAAAATCGAGTGCTGCTTATGCGATCGACCAAATGTGTCTACACACACACACACAAACACACACACACACACATTCTCACACACATTCTCACACACTTTCTCACACTCAGTCTCACATTCAATCACTCATCGACACAATCGCACTTGGAAAACACGAGCAACAACAAAAATACAGATGAAAACTCGGTCACGTTGCTTGCTGGAAATTGAAAAACGCTTTTCCTTTCTTAGCGTTTATTTTTTCTTATTTTTTGCCCTTCTCCCTTTCGTACTCGACTCCTGCCGTTTTGCCCTAAGCTTTAAGGCCATCACAACTTTCTCATCGACTTTTGTCGCACTCTCAAAAAGCGTTTTCATTTAATTTCACTCGAATAATGCAAAATTGTATTTTTTAATGTTTTCAATTATTTCGTTTCCTCTAAAATATTCTTAGAAATTCTCTGAGTTTGAAATGATCTAAATAAAATAAATTAAAGATCCCAATTCCACATGTTTCATTTTCAAATTCAAATCTTCTCTGTTAAAGATTATTGTACACAGCTAAAAAAAGTATTCTTAAATTTAAGTCTAAGATTCTTGATTTTTTCACAAATTATAAGTATGTATTCAGGATATTATTGGTAAATTAATACAATAAGCGGATAAAATGTCAACAACTCAGCATTCAAATAGTCAAAAAAGCCTAAAACATTTGATGCAACTGAAAAAATCTTCACCTTCTCAGATTAAATTACCCACGGGTTTGCTTAGCAACTTTTTTAAGTTTATAAATGCAGTACGATAGATATTTAATTTTTTTGTAATTTAATTAAAATAATTTTATTTACTTATGCAATGATTGCTTTTGTTTAGGTGAAAAAAATTTAAAAGTAATTGGCGCGAAAAAATGAAAATTACTTGACTACTCTATCAATTGTCTGCCATTGGTCTGGCAGCTCTTCGTGAAAAATGTTTTCACAAATTGCACAATAAGTTAAAGGTTTATTTCGGTAAAACTTGATTTATCTCAAAAGACTTATTTTTGTAATGGTTAATTTAAAGAAAATTGAAGTGGTTCCATATATTTTTTTTAAATACCTTACTTCGAATTCTGACTAAAAAATGTGGCATCGCTGACCCTGACTTCGAAGATCTGAATCGGACTAGGTGGCAGCATCGGACGCCAGCGATCTTAGCGCTAGTTTAATACGCGTAAAATTATTCTGCGATTTGACCTGTGGCACAGCGAAATGAAATTGAAGAGAAATTCAAGCGAAAGCGATTTCTGTGGCACCCCCGAATGATTATTTGTTTTTTTTTTTTAAATAAAAAAATCAGACACTTATAAAAGACCTAGAAAATAATGGTTTGCACCAAAATGTTTATCTTGTTACAATCTCTGTATTTCCACCATGATTTTTATTTTAATGATTTTTACTTTTTTACTTCATGGTAATCATTATTTTTGAGTCATTTTATAAAACTCAAAAATACATTATCGGGGGTGCCACAGAAATCGCTTTCGCTTGAATTTCTCTTCAATTTCATTTCGCTGTGCCACAGGTCAAATCGCAGAATAAATTTACGCGTATTAAACTAGCGCTAAAATCGCTAGCGTCCGATGCTGCCACCTAGTCCGATTCAGATTTTCGAAGTCAGGGTCAGCGATGCCACATTTTTTAGTCAGAATTCGAAGTAAGGTATTTAAAAAAAATATATGGAACCACTTCAGTGTTCTTTAAATTAAGCTTTACAAAAATAGGTCTTTTGAGATAAATCAAGTTTTACCGATAAAAACCTTTAACTTATTGTGCCATTTGTGAAAACATTTTTCACGAAGAGTTGCCAGACTAGTGGCAGACAATTGCTAGAGTTGTCGAGAAATTTTTATTTTTTCGCGCCAATTACTTTTAAATGTTTTTCAGCTAAACAAATTCAATTATTACATAAATAAATTAAATTATATTAATTGAATAAGAAAAAAATTAAAAGCCTGTTGTTCTGCAATTATAAACTTAAAAAAGCTGCTATGCGAAACCTTGGGTAATTTAATCTGAGAAGGTGTCAACCCTAAGCAGCCTAGCTCGAAAAGGTTGGTGAAAATGCTAAAAAATATTAAATCATTCGAAGTTCTGTGGCACCTCGGAAATTTCCGTGCGGAATTGCTTTCTGCGGAATTCTATTTCGCTTGCGATTTCTGTGGCACCCCGGTATAAATGAGATTTATTTTTTTCGCTTAAAATAAAACTCAAAAGTAATTTACGGCTTCAGTGTTAAGATTTTTACCAATATTAAAAATCTTGACGCAGAAGCCGTAAATTACTTTTGAGTTTTATTTTAAGCGAAAACAAAAAACTCATTTATTATGATTATTTTTGAGTTTTATGAAATTACTCAAAAATAATGATCATCATTGGAAAAAAAATAAAAATTAAAATATAATCATTAAAATGTAATTTTAATAATATAACTTATAATGATTACGGTCCCTGGAAAAAATGTTTATCAAAATGTTTTCAAAGAAGAAATGGAAAAATCCCGATTTTTTCTGTGATTTTTTCATTTGAATTTGTCTGCTTCCCCTAATTATTTCCACACTATGCCATAAGTGTCAGTTCCAGAAGCGTATTCAATTTCTTACAAATTCTAAGTCACAATTCATCTAATTATTCAATATCATTCATGTCTTAAAAGTCTTCACACAAATCTCAGCTCTGAACGTTATAAAAAAGGTATACAGAGTGCGGATATAAAGGGATATAAAATACGTTTTGTGTTTTGTTTTTTTTTCGATGGTTTTTCGGTTTCGTTTGATTTCTGTGCGCTTTATCAATTGGATTGTTGTGCTTGCCTATTGTTGTTTCACTTGACTTTCTCTCCTTTGTATAAACGTCTGCATACAACTTTTGATAACAAGGAGCGGTGACAAAGCCAGGGAAAATGCCGAAGCATGTGACATTGTCAAAAGCGAAAAGTTCTACATGGTTTAAATAGAACTCTCGATTGGAAAGAAACCCCAACAATGCGTTGCCAATGTAAAGTCAAAAAAGCAATTGGTGCTTGGAAAGGGACAATAACAATTTTTGGCCTGGCAATTAGCAATCGACCATCAAATGCAAATAAATAGAGGGGGAGGGGAACACAATCAAAAAAAAAAAAAGTGAGAGAGATAATAGAAAAGAGAAGACAGCGGTATTGGCGTCCATTTGACCGAATCGTGGCCTAATGTTTATAATGTTTATTTGCTGACCTTATTGTCGGCATTGACATCATTAATGATGCCTCAAGTGTCCTCCATTTAGGCTGAACGAGCGTCAAGAGAACAAATAAACCAAATGGCAGAAATACACGCTGAAACTGGAGCTGAAAATGGAGCAAGAGATGAGGAATGGGGAGTGGGGAATGGGGAATGGGATGAGTTGAAGTGGCAGCATTGAAGCTTAATACAAAGAAATGTAAGTACAAGGCACAAACGCGTTAAAAATCACGCCCCCAACCCACTTGAAACAAGCAGAAAGAAAGAAAAAAATAAAACAAAATAAGAGAGGGAGAGGAAAAAAAGGAAATGCGAAACGATGCGCAACAAATTCAAATAGAAAGATAAAAAAGTCAAATGTCGCTTGTGCTGGTCTCTGTCTCTGTCTCCGTCTCTGTCTCTATCTCTGTCCTGACAATGACAATGACGAGGATTGTGGCACTTCATTTTCATGCAGCAAATTAAATTGATAAACTGCCAGCGATATTACGAGTAACTAGAAAGTCAAAGTCAAAGCAAATGTTCACAAAAAAAAAACAAATCAGAAGTAATTACACACTGTGTGGGAAATCAAAGAAATTATTGAGAATTCACATTTGGTATCTGGTGTTGAGCACAAGAAATGAAACACTTTTTATGTTACAATATTACGCACTAATTGGAAACGGCGGAAATGAAACACTGTTTATTGGTAGTTAAAGCTGTTAGAAAGCGAAAATTGACTCTTGGCTGTTTGACTTGTTTTCATTTCGATTTCAAAGAATACTTTGAAACATTTTTCTTTACTCTACATAATGGAGAAGAATTCTTCTACGTGTAAAATAATACTAAAAAAATATATATAAAAATCTTTATTAATAATTGAAATAATTATAAATTAATAGAATTCATAATTAACTTTTAAAATTTAAAATCTCTTTATTATAAAAACAAAGAACTTTAACATTACTAATACTTATTAATCTGCTAACGTTGTTCTGGATTTTTCGAATACTTGCAACAAATTCTACAACATTTGAGCTTTTCATTGTTTATTTTCCTTCAGTTTGTAATTCGATATATAGTTTTTATTAATTTTAATTATATTTTGTAAAATTATTGACAATTTGTGTTTATATTTCTGACTGCTTTTTTAGTTGACGTTGAATAAATAAATAAATATTTAAAATAAGAAAATCCAATTAAAAAATTAAATTAATTCACAAAAGTACAAAATGTAAGAGATTAAATATATGCAATGCCACATGATTAAATTTAAATAACTTTGAAATGTTACGAGCCAAGTTTCAGTTAACATTGCAGTTGCAACACGTTGAATGCTTCAGTTCTGTAACAAAATACAACAGACAATGCAAGTGGCAACAAAGTGTGGCAGACAGTGTTGGTCATGCAACTTGTTGTGTGTGAGTGTGAGTGTAAGTGGGTGTGTAGGTGTTTAGTTGTTGTTGTCATTTGCTTTGTATTGTGTTTTCCCTTTTGGGTGGCAAGTAACAAAAGCGTCCGCGTTTTTTGCGGCTATCAAAAGCGACAACAAACAACTAAACTGAAATATCCATTGCCATTGCCAATGCCGCATGCCACATGCCACAAACAGTGCCACGTTTGTTGTGTAAGCGAAAATGCTTTGGGTAGCGTTCAACTGAAAGAGATTCGCGTAACAATTCGCGAATACCAAAACCGACCCAATGAATGAGTGCACAAAACACTCACAGCAAGGTTTGAATACGAATTACATTTCAAGTGAAAGCAAGAGAATCAAAGAGACAAAGCACAATCAAAATGAAGGCAATGGAATAAATGCTCAGTTAGGCTGAGAGAAAGAGAGGCAAGGGAAAAGCAGAGAGAAATTAAATGAAACAGAAATTTTTATAATCGATTCAGCAATTTTCTAGCGTTGTTCTAATTGTTGTTTATTTAGGATTATTTGTCAATTGTGCAGCATTTAATGAGCTTGGACAGAAAAAGGTCACGTGCATTGGCTTGTGTCAGTTGAACTTGCCACATGCCACATGCCACATTCTACACATGTTACACTCACCTCAATTGCAGTTCTGTCTTGATATGTGTTGTATGTGGTGTGTGTGTGTGAATTGTGTCAAAGCCGCTTAAAATAATCTATTGATCGAATGTGTGTGTGTGTGTGTGTGTATCTGTGTTTGATTGATTCGCAGCTAATCATGTGACAGGTCGGGGCTTGCAGGGCGTATACGCAACATCATTCCAAATGCGCCTCCCGCTGTGCTGCAAATGCCAATTCACAAAATATACACAAAATATATGTATTTTTCGCGTTTCAATGACGCCAGCAACGAGTCGACTCGCAAATGCTCTATAAAATACATTAAACTTGATTAAATTCTTAAAAAAAAATAAATTATGACTTATTCATTTTAACATTTTCTCTTAAACTTTATTTATAAAATATGTAGTTGGGTTTAAAGACAAGATAGATACTAAAGATGCGATATGAAATATATTTACAATACTATTTAATTTTAAAGACAAGATAGATACACAAGATACTTTGTGAGATACTAAATTTATTATTTTCTAAATGAAAAATTAATTTAATTTAACTTTGACTGATTAACTTTGGCGTTATCTTTTAAACGTATTATTTACGTTTAAAATGTAAAAAATTCTCAATATACTCAAATTCATTGTTTTGTTAGACAATAATAATTTAATTGTATTAACAGTTTAAATTCATTTATTAAATATATAATTGCAACGTGATTTCAACAATCGCTGTGAACATTCAACAAATGTTTTAAATTCAGAAGCTCTTGAACATTACGTTGTCGTACTTAAAACCTATAGTGTTGGCTTAATTTCTTTAATTAAAGTAAGGACAAGTAACTATTTAGCCGTTTCAGTGTGGTAACTTGTTGTTGTTTCACCGATGCCGTTCAGTAAATTTGGTTAACTCAATAGCGTCTTCAATGTGCTCGATCTCTGCAGAGAGTTGCTTTTGGTTAATAAACTGATTTATTTATAATATTTTTTAGCACTTACCCAAGTCATGGATATAATTGTTGTGTTATGTTTACCATATTTATGTATTTTCAACTTGTTTTATATTTTGAATTGAATTGAATGTTAGAATAAAGGGAAACTACAATATATGAATATTCTAGCAATGGCAAAGTGATTGAATTGGGACAAATTGAGAAGTAAAAGACATTGAAATGAGAAGAGGTAATAGAAATAAGGATTTCAATATCACAAAGAAAATTAGAAGCGAAGTTGGGGTTGAAATTGCAAGAAGCTCCAATCGTAATGAAGCTGAGAAGAAAGAAAGAGGTATTGAATCAAGTGTGATGTAATTTGTTGAAGGGAAATACATTCTGACGAGAGAGAAGCGAATAGAGAAGTCAAATATGAAATCAAAATATAGTACGAAGAACAGATCAGTGTAAAGGTTAAACGTTTGGCGGGAAGCAAATGCAGTAAAAAGCTAACAAATGGAGAGGAAAGCGGAAAGAGAGGAAAGAGACAAAAAGAAAGATGTAAAGGAAGCGAAAAAGAAAAGCTGTCAGCCTTAAAGTCATGCCATTGGAAATATGCGCACTCCTTTGTTAGGGTATTAACAATAAAAACTCTGTCTGACCGTCGTTTTCATCATTCGTCAGCTTGCACTGTGCGCTGTGGCAAATGTAATCCCCAAACTGTGCATAAAACTTTATTTAGCATTCTTTGCCACACAGACAGAGAGAGCAAAAAGGGGCGGCAAAGGAGAGTGACAGAGAGAGAGAGAGAAAGAGAGAGGGATAGAGTTGGACTCGCACTTTAGAGATTCAATTTGCGGTTTATGTTTTTTGTGGGCAACCGCAGAAGGCAATAAGAATTTGGCACCGCTATGCAAATTGGGACCAGGGCTACATCGATTTCCGGCATGGCGAATACGCAACATGTTCTCGATAACAGGACGATAACAGAGAGAAGAGCCCAAAAAAAATAAAAATAAAATAGTCATTGTTATCGCCATCGTCATCATCTTAGAAATCGTTTAGATGTCAGCACGTGTCTCACTTCAGTCTTTTATTTTATATTTTTGTCTCTTTTTTGTATGACATATGATTGATAGACGCCTCTTAGCCTCAGGTCTCAGTTCCCAAAGCGCTGGCCAACCGAGCATGGCATAATGGCCAATTGGCTTAATGGAGAGACACACTGGGGCAGACGAGGAGGGAGCGAGAGAGAGAAAGAAAGAAAGAGAGAGTGAGAGAGAGAACAAAGAAGTTAGAGTGCTACCGGTGAGCAAGCTAGACATTAAAATACTCGCTTCCCGAGACATTCGAATAAATTGCCACAACATACAAAACAAAATAAAATAATACAATTTTATATTGTATTAAAAAAAGTGTTATTTATTTTACTTAAATTACAATTACAGCAATAATTTGCTTGCAATACACATTAGAGGTGGAGAACTATCGATAGCACTATCGACACTATCGATGGTTGGGCGCTATCGAGCTACCATCGATAGCGGCCACCCACTTTCCAGAGTTCCCGAAGTAATATCGATAGTTTAGAAATTGCTATAACTGACTATTTGAACCCCCTTTTCCTTATCCACAATCATAAAAAATACTAGCGAAGAGATTTTGGAAAATTTCTTTTTACAGTCACTCTTAGAATTGTTTGAAGATTTTTTTTGCATCAAAACATTATTTGTTTAAGACTGAGGAAAAAATTTGAAAAAGTAAATGTTTCCATTGAATTTTCAATGTGTACTTAATGGGTTAAGGAAAGTTTTGCATCATTCAAATGCATTTTGCATTTGCATTTTCCAAATATATATAAAAAGATATTATTTTCTTATGTAAAGTCAAAAAATTAAGTTTTTTTCAGTGTGTAAAGTGCTTTTATGACAAATTGTATGTATTTTTTGTGTTCGGGACTATCGTCGACTATCGATGGTTTTGAATTTAATATCGTCGGCTATCAATGGCGCCAATTATCGCTAGTTCTCCACCTCTAATACACATCCTAGAGAACTGCACAAATTTGGCTCATTTTCAAATAAATTCAAGTTTTATGTCGAACAAACAAATTTAATTGCATAATTTATAATTTCACATTTAATTTAATTTTATTTGCCGGTCATAATATACGTTTTTGGATGTACATCATTAATTTCAAAGCACAGCTGTCCTTTATATATTAAAAAATATAACTGCAATTCTTTCTGTTACATAACTAAGCAGAAGAATATAATACCCATGTGCCGTTTAGTTAGGGAGTATGAAAATAAAAGAAGGCAGTGAAAGAAGTGTTCGTAAGTGAAGAGCGGCGTAAAAGTGTCAATGCTGATAGACAGCGGACAGCAGTCAAAATGGTAAATGAAATGCCAACCTAGAGATTTGTGTACATCAATTGGCCTAAAGTGCAACCTGCGGCTATTGAAAATAATACGGCCACCAAGCAAATTGTTGTTCACCTTTAAGCAACTTGGCGCTGGGAAACTGAAGCAGCTGCTAAACTATCGAGGCTAGATAAATGAGAGGAAATGGCTCAAATATCGAATTACTTTATTCCACTTGCTGACAGATGCCTAAGCAACATGAAAGTCCTTTCAAAGCCAGGCGATTCAGCACTTGCCACACTTGCCACACTCGCCACCACTTGCTGCAGCTGCAATGTAGCATAAGGAGTGTCGGAAAAGAAAAGCCAGCCAGAGAAACTCGTTCAAACACACTAGCGACTGGGGAGCAAATAAAAGTACACTCAGAAAAATATGTTACCCTCTGAACTCAGAAATATTAGGAGCAAAAGAAATGCTGGTTTTTAGAAAATAAAAGCGATAAAGTAAATGCGATAATTTAAGGAAATTCATTTGCTAAAAAATATTATTTTGTTTTAGATTCAATTGTTATTTCGTTTAGGCTTTCATTTTATGTTAATTTTTATACTAATTTATTTTTTATTGTCTTGGGTTCGTAAATAAAAAGATAATAAAAATAGATTTTACTTTAAAAAGTTTTATTTGGGGTATTCAGAAACATTGGCCGTGTTCACCAGATCAAATCGACAACAGAAAATCGATGAAATTTGCATGATTATTCTGGTGAAATGCAGTGATTAGCAATCATGATTTCAAATTTTGTGATGTATGATGACTGAAAATTCATCACCAAAATAGTACGCTGAAATTCTGTGATTGTGATGTTTTGTTATCGAACAAACAAAATACATGATTACTGATTGATTAGTTCTGGTGAACGCGGCCATTGTTATTTGTGTTATTTTAGAAAGTGATATATTTTGTAATGACAAGAAGCACACAGAAAAAAGATTATCGCAACAAACAAAATATTCAAAATTCGTCATAATAATCTTTATTCTGTGTGTTTGTTGTCATTACAAAATATATCACTTTCCAAAATAACACAAAAATATCAGAGTTTCTGAATACCCTAATTATATTTAAGAAAATACAAACGATATTTCAAGTACATTTATTTTCATATTAAAAGAAAATGAAGGCCAACGAAATTTTGGAACTTATGTATTTTCAGGGCGATATGGCGAGAGTCTGTTCTTTCAGAGTGTACTCGTATAAATATATGAGAGTGAGGAGACTGAGATAAAGAGCACGAATAAAAGGTAGCAGAATAGCTAGAGCAATGCGTATGTTGCAGTCGGCGACTGATGCGCAAATCCAATTTCATCGCCTCTGCCTCTGTCTCTGCCTCTGCCTCTGCCTCTGCCCCTGTCTTTGCCTTTGGTTCTCCCATTGCTTTTGGCCGCTGGCTTAACTGGTCTTAAAAATAAAATGTATGTCATATCCGGGGGCGTTTGCTCGCTTTCTGTGCAAACCATTCACGCAAACACGCATCGCAAAAGCACAAATCTGACCAAAGTTGTCTTTACATAAAGTTGTCTAAGACTGTAGATACATTTGCTAAAAAATACCCTGGAAATGTGACAAATTTGCCTGCAATATTTCTATTTATCTCAAAATAGTTGACAAATTTTAAAATTTATTTCACAGAGAAACTGATTAAATACTAGTACTATTAACAACATTGTTTTTGGTATGTTTCAAATAAAATAAAGCATTTTTATTTCTCTAATAGATAAGTGCTTGGTTGTTGCAGACTATAACGATTATGTATTACATATTATATTTTGACTTAATTAATTATAATCCAACTTTAGTTTAATTTAATATTTATTTATTGTTATGAGTTAAAGGTCTTTGTCCTACAGTTTTCAAAATACATTCAAACTCCAACTGTTGAACTGCCTCTGTTATGAGCAACATGTCGTTTATAGGGTAAATAAGGTAAAACGACCACAAGGAAGACAGTGGGCAATTTCATAGCCTACTTAGCGTCGCACATTGCGAGTTATTCAAATTTGAATTAGTCAGCCCCGAGGCTCCGACACCCAAGAGAAGGAGACAGAGACGGAGACGGAGACGGAGACTGATACTCGGATTCTCGTAGTCTGGGTCTACATCCGGATAGAGCTTTGGGTTCGGGTTTTGGGGTCATGTTGTTGCTTTACTGTTTTACGACTTGGGCAGCAGCTGTGCGCGATGATGCTTCTACACACACACACACACACACACACACACACACACACACACACACACACACACACACACACACAGACAGAGCAGACGTCAGTTGCTTCATGGCAGAACATGCTACATGCCACTTGCTACATGCTACATTCTGTAGCTTGCTACATGTTGCGGTAAACACGCGGCGTTCCTTAATTAGATCATAGTTGCCGCTACGGCTGCCACAAAGCATTTTATGGCCAAGGCCTCGCAACTTTGCTCACATGTCGTGGCACATTATGCTCAGAGCCAGCGACTCAGCTCTGACAGTGGACAGTGGGCGAAATGGCCACATTAGCGACTATTTATTCGTAGCAAGCGTACATATAACGGATCCAAATAAAGCTTAGAATACTATATATTCCCATAAAACTTGGAAAAGATCGGAGGCCAGATTTCAGAATCAGGTTTCAGAATCTTGAGTATTCGTCTCAAATACTTTTTTTTTAACTATTATGGAAAACCTTAAGAAAACCTTGCCAAATGAAAAAAAAATTAACAGTCAATAGGTTTACCCTAAGTGTAGAAATTGATGCACTCTTCGACGAATATTCTAAATTACAAAAAAAAAAAATCTTAATTTGTATCCTTTTTTATCAGTATATCATACATTTTCCAAATACAATTTCAAACGCAATCACCATTAGTTTTATTTTATGCTGCATTTTTGATCAAAGTTACGAAAATTCATTTTTTAAATTAAAAAACCAGGGATTAAAACCGAAACGAATATAGGTTTCAGTTACGGTTTCGGTTATGTTCGCATTTCGGATTTCGGTTATCGGTTACGCAAAATCTTTGAATAAAGGTTTCGTAACGGTGAACCGGTTTTTGTATGTTTCGGTTTTGAAATACCGGTATGGTTTCGGTTTACCAAAAAAAAATTTTTTTGCTAAAAATATAGATATATTTATATTATAATAATAATAATTAAAAAGGTATTACTTTCTTAAATTTTCATTCACACATTTCTTTCACATATTCTTCAGTTTATTTTAAATTTATTTTATTTGCGCATATTCAGTGCTATGAAAATTCGATCATGAATATCAAAAATAAAAATTGAAAATTAAACATAAGAAAATTAAAATCAAAATAAAAAATAAGGAATAATTTTTTTTAATGTATAAAAAACCGAAATTAACCCTTATAAATGAAATGGCCAAATAATTTACAGGGGAATTTCCTAGCGATATCATAGCTTGCTGTCTTGCCCATAGTGCAGGGGTAGGGATAGGGGTAGGGGTTAAGGGAGAGGAAGCAGTGACTGGGAGACGTCTGTCAAAGTCATGGACCCGCCATAGACTTTATCGTACGCCAGTTGGCCCATTGTCAATACGCGCCTCACAGAGCGTCAGTTCGTGCCACACATAGAGAAAGAGAGGGAAAGAGAGCGAGAGAGAGAGAGAGAGATGGCGAGAAAAAGATACTCGTACACCGTGTATGCCACATCAAATTTCCAGCTCAATCAGTGGTTAAAACTTTGCTCCTTTTATGGTTCATGTGGCACAGCTGTGTGCGTGTGCGTGTGTGTGTGCGTGTGTGCGTGTGTGTGTGCGATGGCAAGCATCTGGTTGCTTTTAGCCAGAGAGTTGTGGTATTTGCATTTTAATTGAATTGCACTAAATTATTTTGTTTACACGAGTAGTTGGATGGCAATTGGCTGCCATTTCAACTGGCAAGCCAAAATCTTTGCCTCGACTGCTTGCAACACAGTCAATGCCACAAAAGCCGCAACCAAAACTTGCAAGCGTAACACGAAAGCCTTTTGTGTGGCTGACTCGACACTCAGAAAATAATCAAGATTTTTGGACTTAAGCGGGAAATATTCAAGCACAAAGTTGGCATTTTCAAAGCGGATTACAAAAATCCATTTTAAGTTCGCTTTACGCTATCCCGAAAATCTTAAATTCAGATTTTTTGGGATTAACTCAAGTCTGTTTTATAATATATCATTTTCACAATACAGACAAATGATTATTGCTAAATTTATTTTTTGCTAGAATTCAAAAATCTTGTAATATTTTGTATTATTATTTATTATATGGTTAAAATATTTACTGAGTATTTATTGGTCAGAAGTGATCATCAATATAAACTGTTGCACGAAGCTTTATAAACATTGTAATCCGTTTAAGAAAAGTGCTAAAACTGCTAGCAGGGTATCTACTAGTCGAGCAGTTATACGTTGTTTTTTGAACAATTATGATCTCTCCTACTTGTCAAGCTAAACAGAGGATGCTCATTGAAAACAGTTTATATGCGCAGTCAAAACTGCTTACAGGGTATCTACTAGTCGAGTATCCTAACAATTTCCTTTAAGCAGTCACGCTGAAAGGCAAATGTAGAGAAAGAGAAATAGAAATAGAGAGAGCTAGATTAATCGATTACAATCACAAAACTTTTACAGGGTATCTAAGGTGTTCCAATGTTCACACCACACTTCTGCCCTCTTTAACGTTACAATGCAGCTGCTGTTCCAATTGGAATTACATATGTATATCGATTGGACTTTGTGTGGCAAGATAAATCCAATCGACTCTTGTCTGTGGTTGGCCATTAAATTGTCAAGAGGCAACAACCGAGATAGACAACGAGAGCGAGAGATAGAAAGAGAGAGAGGCAGAGAGAGAGCAATCAATGTTAAGCATCCTTAAGACCATTGCAACATTTGCGGTTTTCGTTTCGACGGCTTTCGGTCGATTTTGCAATGGTATTAAAAGGCATTAAAGTGGCCAGAAGCTGGTTAATTTGAATTTAATATGGCTAATTAGCAATTAAGTCACAATTCTGAACATGCCACATGCTGTACAGTGTACACCACGGTCACTTGAAATGCAATTGTTACATAACATAATACTTGAATAACCGAGAGAGAAATCTGAAACAATTAAAAATTCATATGGCACACTTCTCCATGCTCACTTGAACTGAAGGTAACATTTGAAAAGTTAAGCGAAATAAGTGAAACAGTCGACTGCACTCGACAGTAATATACCCTGGGCCTAGGCCTCGGCACGCCGAAGGTTTTATGCCCATGCAATTATCATACTAATCCTTAATTATCCACCTAACGTTTCTGTGGCAGCCACATACACATATAATATAAATGAGTGATTTGAACCAACTTACCCGATATCTTAAGATTTTAAAAATTTATGAAAAGTAAAAATTTTTTAAAAAACAAACAAAAAACGTTGACCAAAAATCAGGAAACGAACCTACGACCTCTGCCGCGCGAGCTCGTATCTCTAGCATAAGACGACAATTCAAATGAATGAAAAACATTAAAAATCATCTGCATCGACAGACCGGGGATTCGAACCGTGATCTCAAGCTTTGCTTGCCGAGCACCTATCACTTCCACCACTCCTCTACTTGGTCTGATGCTGGCAAACTCCATATACATTCTCGATGTACATTCTGGCGAAGTAAATGTAAAATTAATTAATAGACCATTAATTCTATTTATATACAAAAATATTCTGTCAATCTTTATAGCTTAATATCTAGGCATGATCATACACACGTTGGTATAAAATTTTCAAATTTTAACTTAAAACCCAAAATTCAAGGTGCTGTCAGTTTTTTATGAATTACGCGCGTGCCAAAATTTTAACATAAACTTGTCCTGCCTGACATAATAGGGAGTCTTCATTCTAAATTTTACCATCTCTGAGATCCTTTCGCTTATAAGGACCGTCAGACAGGCGAACATACGGACATGGCTATATTCACTCGGCTGTTGATGCTGATCAAGAATATATAGACTTTATGTGGTCGGAGATGCTTCCTTCTCCCTGTTACATACTTTGCACAAAGTTAATATACCCCCAGGGTATAAAACAGCTTAAGCTGATCAATTCTATTGAATTGCACAACATTTCATTTAGAGCTTATTTAAGTTTTACTCTTCCATGTTCACTTGTAATTAAACATTTAAAGCATAATGAGTTGAAAACCGCATAAATTTAAACATTTACAATAAAAAAGAAGTAACATTACACTTTATTGAATGCAAATTTTAAATATTTCTCTCCATGGTCACATGCCCAACAAAGTACACGAAATAGCTCTTCATGGTAACTTTAAATGGATGAATGGTAGTTAACATAAGTTATGCCTAATTTAATATGCCTAATGCTCAATACAATTTTCTATGGTTTTATTCGCATATTGTGTTAATTTAACATTTATATACTGAAAACAATACTTAATAATAAAAATTTATTATTTTCTGCGTAAGAAAAAGAAAAAGAAAATAACTTCGCATCACAATTTGCAATAAATTTCTTTGGGTTGTCCTCCATTGTCACTAGAAATTGCATTGGCTCTGCAACTATAACACACTTCTCTCTGATTTTGCAGATGAATTCTGTGAGGAATATCCGCACAATTTGATGCCCACGCCCGGCTATTGGATAGAGTGTTCGCGTCAGAAGATAACGCTGCCCACACCGCACACCATCTGGGATGAGAGTGACTCGGAGCATGAGGATATCCGTGCTGGAAGCGCCAGCGATGCGTATTTGGAGCGCGAATGCAGTGATCTCTATGAGGACGATGAGGACTCGGAGGCAACACCGAGTCCCCGAAAGAAAACAACCATCGAGGAGCAATGGGATCAACAGGGAGCATTCGAGCTAATCTCCGTTGAGCAGGAGACATATGAAAAGTATTTCTATGGCACCGAGCATTGGAATTACTTTACAAGTGATGAGGATCTGGGCCCAGTTATTCTATCCATCAAACAGGAGACGCTCAATGGACGCGATCAGTTTCGCATTCTGGTGCGAGCTGGTTCCTATACCGTACATGGACTGATACCGGCCTCCTGTGTATTTGCTGACAGGTAATATCCCCAAGACATCCTATATTTAATCAAAATTGAAATTGAAATATAATATATACAAATGCGTGTTGATATTTTACAGATACAATCGCGAGGAGGTAGTTAGATCTTTAGGTAAAGAAGTTAATTTAAATCCACCTTTAACATTAGGACAATTACCCGACACGCCAGAGGAACTCCTAAAGTTAGATCAGGTAAATATAAAATTAAACAAAAATTTAAAAAAAAAAAAAAAGGTTATAAAAACAACTTTAAGAGAAAACACAAAAAGTATTATACAAAATTAAGCAATCTTGTGATCAACAATAGATTTGATAGATTTATCATTTGTTCTTTTCGTCCATAAAAAACGGCGAAAACACAAAATAGTTTTATCAGCTGTTTTTAGAGATCATATCTCTCGTTGACATTAATATAAATTGTTACTCTATTTTTGGATATTAATTATATTTAATTATAAACATTTAAATTTAATGTTTTTCCCCGCTTTTTGATAAAAAAAAAAAAACCAAACCTCATTTTTTGTAGGTTTTTATAAAATCCGAATTAAAAGTGGGCGTTATTTTCGTAAAAGAGGATCAATACACCGAAGAGCAAATTCTGGACAATAATGAAAATTCACCGCTCTTCGATGAATTCCTCACGCTGCTCGGCGATCGCGTTCGACTGCGCGGCTTCGATAAGTACAAAGGTGGCCTTGATACGGTGCATGACCTCACAGGTAAATCTTGAGCAAACTTCTACTTTGAATCATGTTTACTTTATGTCTCTCTATCTGTAACTTAGGTCTATTCTCCGTTTATACGAACTGGCGCAATATTGAGATCATGTTTCATGTTTCGACTCTGCTGCCGTATGAGAAACACGATCCGCAGAAATTGCAGCGCAAGCGTCACATTGGCAATGACATTGTCTGTGTTGTGTTCTTGGAGGCGGACAACACCCGCTTCAGTCCCGCCTGCATTAAGAGCCATTTTCTACACACCTTCATACTGGTAAGGCAATTAATCTAACGAATTTCAACTTGAACGTAATCATTATAAGCTATATTATGCTAATTACATAATAATGATTATATGATGATTATATTATGATGAATTGATTAGGTTTAAGTAATTTTATAAAATATAAAATATTAACTAAACCAAGGTATTGACATGCTTTAAGCTTGTACTTGTACCTCAATATATAATTGTAAGACAATATATGTTATGTATGGTATCTATCAGTGTTGCCAGGTGTTCAGCGCCCGTATAAGCTAGATTCTGAGCAAAAATAAGCTAAAAATAAAATTTCAAAGAAAATGCAAGAAAACATACAAAATTATTAGGTTTTTGTTGAAGTTAAATTAGTTAGCATATCATATCATCGATATTAAAACATTATTTTCTTCCCCACTTAAATATTTCTAGATTTTTGATTTGGACTAACATAGTATTTTTGTGATTGAACTATTGAGCACATTGATGATACATTTTTTTTTGAATTCCGCATTCTGCCTCATATCAAAAAATTGTGCTACTATTGTAGATTTGCTAGTGCTGCTTTCCAGCAAAGCATCGCGGATAAATTGTTTGTATATTATTTTTGGCATTTTTGATTTCACAATTCCAAATTGATGATATCGGCGGTAGCACATCGTAACACATTTATTGCAAGAATATGCTATATGAACTTTAAAATATGCTAGATTTCAGGCTTTAAGCCTCTCTGACTGACTCACTGACTGAGAATCAACGTGTAGCCCAAATGGTAAAAGATAGAAAGCTGAAATTTTCACACAACATAACTGAGACAATTTTAAGACAATAAGACGGCGACCTGTAAGTGGGTCAAATTCGGGGTAAAAGGTCACGGAATTGCTTAGTATGAAAACCTTTTTTGTTTATTAAGATATCTTAAACAAACTTGCAGATTGTATGTTGGAAGTGCCTTTGCACTTACTTTCAGTTCACAAGAGAACTTGATGTAAGATCAGCAATAGTTATTTCAATAATTTTTTCTACTTATTTTAAGTTCTTAATTCGAGTACAACTAGAACTTGTTTTAAAATCAACAATACTTAAATCAAGGATTTTTTGTACTTCTTTTAAGTTCACAAGAGAACTTGATTCAAGATTAACAATACTTATTTTAATAATTTTTTCTACTTATTTTAAGTTCTTAATTCAAGTACAACTTGAACTTGTTTTAAGATCAACATTAGTTAAATCAAGGATTTTTTATACTTATTTTAAGTTCACAAGAGAACTTGATTCAAGATCAACAATAGTTATTTCAATAATTTTTTCTACTTATTTTAAGTTCTTAATTCGAGTAAAACTTGAACTTGTTTCAAGATCAACAATACTTAAATCAAGGATTTTTTATTCTTATTTTAAGTTCACAAGATAACTTGATTCAAGATCAAGAATACTTATTTCAAGAAAAATAAATAATTATTCTATACTCATTACACTTTATTATTATATGTACCTACTTCAAATCTTTTTGATTCATTCGATTTAACTCATACTTATTTGATGTCTAGTATACTACTATATATGAAAATAAAAGGAAAAAGCTGATGAGTCCGTTTCGAATTACAGGTGCGAGTCTCGGCGCGAATCAAGCACAAGCCCACGCGCTACGAGGTGTCTGTGGTGACACGCGATGAGGTCGGCGCCTACAAGCCCTACCTCTGGGAGCAGTCGGTCTTTGAGAAGGGTCCTATGTTTCGGTGAGTCGCAAGATGTACTACAAATCAAATATATTTATTTCAGTATACTCGTAGTATTGAAGATGCTTTTAGATTTGGTCTTCATATGTGTAAGGCATTGAAAGATTGCCATAAATTCTTGATGAGAATTTTCCTCATGATCATCGGGATGTATTTTACTTAAAAGCTTATGTTAATTTTTTTTTTTATTTTATGTTGTAATTTGATTTGTATTTTATATGTAAATTCTTTTGATATTTCAGTGAATGGCTGTTGACGAAGATTGTGAATGGCGAGCGAGCCTCGTATTCGGCACCGAAATTCGCCCGGATGCAGGAAAGGACGCGTTCCCAGATGCTGGAGGATCTCGTGATGAATTTGTCGAATCATGCGGAAACTGGACAGATACCGAAGCCATATAGACGCGGCTCCTGGCGACCCATTGGTGAGGATGAATATTTCAGAATGTTGCATGCCAGGGTGTTAGACAACAACGAACAACAGCAGCGACAACAGCAGCAACAGCAGCAACTGCAGCAACAACACTACAACAATTGCTGCTATTGCAATTGCAATGTCAATGCCAAACCAAATGACAGTCAAGAGCAGCAACTGCTACTGGCACTGGGCACAACAACAACAACACACAATACACACATTAAACAGAACAACAACAACAACAACAACAACCAGCAGCAGCGACAACAACAACAACAACGGCAACAACAACAACAACAGCAACATCTTGCCACACAACCAACGTCGTTGTTTGGCCACAATTTGTACTGTGCCTCTGTGATGCATCTCTGTCTGAGACATAGTATGTGTATTGTACACTCAGCCCGCACACACACCCAACACACACACCCTGACACGCACACACACAACTCAACCACAGAAAGTTATTTAAATGTTTATAGCCTGCGCCAATTGAAAACAGAGCTTTGTAGCTTTGTGCAATCGTACGCAGTAAAGAAATATTTTTGGTAAATTCAAGTTTCCAATTCTTGATTTTAGCAAGTAGTTTTAAATATAATATATATTTAAATTAAATATATGTATATTTAATTTAAAATTGAAATATTCATATTGAGCATTCAAATATCGTGCTCAATAAGAAATTCCGAGACTACCCAACTTTTGACACCGTTTGGCACTGATCTTATCCCAGAATCCAGGATTTAATCCAAAAGATGGTTGATTAGTGGTTCACTAACATTTTTTTTTATCTTTTTGCTCAGTACAAATTTGCATGTGCATTTTTTCATAATTAATAACTTCAGGAGGTTTTTGCTTTGACGGTTTTAAAATTTCAACTTAAAGCTCGATTCTTGATTATTGATCAGCAGACAAGCCGATTAATGCCCTGAAAACAATTTTAAAGCTATAGCTATGAGATTTAGCACACATGATGTTAACTCTAAATCAGGGGTGGGCACAAACTCTGAACTCGGGAGCACTACAACAACAAGCACAACAACAACCCTTTTGGCGTCTACATACTTTGTCGATCACCCAAAAAAAGGTTTCAGCGCGCACACACTGCGCGTTTGCAATGCTGTTGTTGTTGTTTTATTGTCATAAATTTTAAGTGTCAAGAATGCCTCGACTCGAGCTGCTTGTGTGCGATTTTTTATGATTTTTTGAAAATTGCTAAAAAGCTACTTTTGTACTTTTGGATTCGGCGCAGGGTATACTAAAGTCGAGCACACTAGACTAGCAAGTTCTTCATTCCGTTTGACTTCGACTCTGCATGATTAATCGTTTTTGCCAAGTTTAGTGGTTGCTGTTGTTGTTGTTGTTGTTGACATTGCTGTTGCGCTATTTGTTGTTGTCATTGTTGTTGCAACACTTCCGCCGCACACACACACACACTCACAAAGGGAGGGGGAGGGGAGGGGGAGGGGAGGGGGAGAGCTTACACTTCCGTTTCCGCCATTAGCACATCCGCCCGTGTTTGCACTCACATCTCTCCCCCTCCCCCTGCGACTTGCTGTGACAAATCCCACAGCACAATCTGTTTGTCGCCACGCCCCCCCGCCCCCCCTGTGTGCCCACCTCCCTCGTTGGCAATAAACATATGTATGTATATGTACATATATAGTATCTAAGCTTTTGTGCGTATCTTAAGTTGTCCGGCAAGAAATATTGTACACTTTATCTGCTGTGGTCAATCTTTTGCGTCTTAACACTCAAGCACACACACACACACATACACCCACACCCGCACAACAATTGTATATGTGTTTTGATGTTGCTGTTGCTGTGATTTGTTTAGATTTCGTGTTATTTATTTGTTGCATTAAACAAAACAAGTCTAATTTGATTTATTCATGCACAACAACTACACACACACATACACTCACACACACACACACACACATTTGTCTAAGCCCCCTTGGATCCCTTTCAATACATAGTATATATAGATATCCAACTCTAGTTATGCGTATTCAAATCATGCAAATTATGAACTGATAGCATTTCTATCTCCATCTCTCTTTCTGTCACGTCTTGTCCTCTCTTTCGTTCTTAGTCACGGGGGAGTCGTGTTTCCATCTTGCCATCTCAGTCTCATTCAGATAACTCAATTAGATTGGCCAATAGGAAAATGCATCAAATACAAATCACAAAAGTAGAACTCGGCAGAGAGTAATGTTTTCCAGATGATATCATAACTTGATTTAAGCCGATTAAAATGCTTGAGAAAGTAAAAGGAAAATAACCAATTTGTTGAGCATTAAAGCTTGAAAAAGTATGTTGCATTTAATTTCATTAAAGTCGGATTACAAATTATATAATTTGTAAACGTAACTTTTTTGGAATCAATTTAAAAGGAAACGTTATCGAAATAGTTAAAAAATAAACTATAATAAATTACATAATTTGTTAACAAATTTTATTTATAATTAAATAGAAAAGCCGCAGTAAAGGAAATCGTTAAAAAGAATTTTAAAAACCTCCAAGTCAGCTTAAATATGTTTTTTCGACATTTGTTTTTCAGAAAATTTAAAAATAGTAGCATTTTTAAAATTTTATATATCTATATATATAAAACTCTTTGTCCTGACTTACTGACTGACTGACACATCAACGTGTAGCCCAAACGGTCAAAGATAGAAAGCTGAAATTTTCACACAGCATAGATTCGACCTGTAAGTGGGTCAAAATCGGGGTCAAAGGTCAGGAAATTGCTTAGTATGAACAACTATTTTGTTTATTAAGATATCTCAACCAAACTTACAAGTTGTATGTTTGGGACTGTCTCTTACATCCTGACCAAATTTGGTCAAAGTCGGACTACTATATCATATAGCTGCCATAGGAACAATCGGGCTGGGGGATGGCGCGCGAAGCGAGCAGGGGTCGGAGCCCCCTAGTAAATAATATAATTTGTTAACATATTTTATTTAGAATTAAATAGAAAGGCCACAGTAAAGGAAATAGTTAAAAAGAACTTTAAAAACTTCCAAGTCAATTTAAATATGTTTTTTCGACATTTGTTTTTCAGAAAATTTCAAAATGGTAGCATTTTTAAAATGTTTTATATATTTTCAGATATTGATTCATTTATGGTCACAACTTTTGTAATTGAAACAAGAAAAAAAGCCTTTTAAAAATTACTCACAAATAAGAAAGTAACAAAACAAAGCAAACAAATCCCACTCACAGCTCTCAAAATACGCATAATTACAAAGTCAAAGAGCACATTTCGTAGCAATGAATGGGTACATAATTCATGTTTACGTTTCATAACCGTAAATAAATGTATCTGAAGCCGAAAAAAAGGAGGCAAAAAAGGGGCAGCTGCGTTTAAGTGCTGACCATGGCCCATAGATTTTGGCCCAAGCCATTGATTACACTAGAAATTTTACTGTTCTGGTATTTGTATTTGTATTCGATGGCAATAACCCGCATTCACCTGCAAAGCATTGCCACGCCCACACACACACAACATGGCGAAAAATTCAATAAAAGTGCAGATGGAAATGGGCGGAAAAGCGTGGAAATGCGATAGGTCTAACTATTGCGTGCAAACAAAACAAATGAATCGAAACGAATGCAATCGAAGGGTACTCTGAAGGGGCGGAGGGAGGGGAGGGTCCTAAGGGGGTTGAGGTGAGCGGACACCTGCAGAAGAGGCTGCTAACGTGAGCTCTTGTCAAGTGCATAACACTATTTCCATATGCCAGCTGCGGCCACCTCACAAAAAACTAAAAATAAAAATAAAAATAAATTGAATGCGTTGTTCGGCAATATTTTTGTATCTGTAAGATACACGCAGTTGCTGTTGCGCCAAGGGTTCTTTCTATGATGATTGATGGCACACACTCTACACCTAAATACACACACTCACACACTCACACACACACATAGACAAGTATTCAATGTTATGTGAGCTGCGTACCAAAAGGTTGCTTGGCTTTTTAGCAAAGGGGTTTCCTTCTTTTTAACTTAATTCTTTATGCTTAGCAACGCCCTTACCTTTTTTAATAATACATATGTTCAGTACATGCATAAATATGCTAACAATATATTTTAAACACTTTCAAAGCAATCTCAAAAACTTTGGAATGTTTTGAAAGCAATCTGATGTCTAGCAGTCTTTAGAATCCCCTGAAAGAATATCTTTGAACATTTGGGAATCACATTTAGACTCAATTTTTAATATTTTCAAAGATGTTTCTATAGTAAAATTTTATCTGATTTTTTCTTGAAACTAGTGCTACAGAGAAAATATTGCAAAAGCAGTTTAATTTGCCTTGTATCAAACATTATCATATCCGTTTAAATACTTTTAGTATTATAACCTTAGGGGCCGTTTTTCGTAAAAGTTGCATTTAAGATATTGTTTCAAATTTGACATAAATTCCAAACATTTTTCGTCAAAACATATTTTTCAAACACCTTATGTAGGAAAAAAAACGGACCTACAGCATCTTTGAATCAAATTTTTAATATTTCCTGTGGAAAGTTTCCCTGTAATGGCATAGATTCATTTACTTAACTCAATAAAATGCACCTTTATTCTTTAAGACCCTATTAAGCCAGTTTTCATATTTATCTAGGACTTTTCATCATCCTTTTTTAATCTCACAATGAATTCTCTTTCCTTGTGAAATAACTTAGAATCCTTATTTACCTTAAATTATTCTGGGAAGTATTTTTACATATTTTGTGAGTATTATTCAAGCTTTCAAATATTTTCAGAATTACCTATAAGCAAAGTTATTTATATATATTTTATGCACGAACTTTGTTCAATTCATTTACATGCCAGCTCATTAAGCTATCTAACATATGTAACATATGTAAAATTCAAATATATTTCAAGAAAAACCCTTATTGTTATTTGTATAATGTTCAATAGGCCACATGCGACCATCTTCGCCGCTGCTCGATTCGGTGCGGGATCAGTTTGAGGACTATGATCAACTCGCCAAAGACTTTACGCGTGTATTTTTAAACGAAGAACCATCGTGCCTGACAAACGCCCATCTATTCGATGTGGTTTTTCTGGTGGGTCAGTCCAAGCAAAAGGCGCGCCTCATCGGCGTCCGTGCCATATTGGGAGTGCGAAGTCGTGTCTTTCAGGTGAGTGTTGATTAACGAGTGTTAAGATCAAGGCTGCAGACCACCAAAGTTTGGTAAGGGTTCGGGTCGTGGGCTCGAAGCATGGAGTAGAATTTAGGTGCGGTTCGCGAACCGGCTTAAGACTTGGTTCAATTTCATACCAGAGAAATTTTAATTTTTCCCTTTGTTTTTTAATAAAATTTTGTATTAAAAAAATGGAAAACTTAGCAACTTTGTAGTCGAGCTACCGACTATAGGATACCATTACTTATTGAAATAAATTTAAAATATTTTGTATTGCATGCTTTTAGGCACTTACATTACTTGAAACCTAAATCAGCCATTACAGCATGATCTTACTTTTAAAGACTAAAACTGTGTGGGTTATGTTGCTAATTGGTATGTACGGATTCCACACTTATTAAATAAATGAAATTTTGTTATTGTTGTTAAAAAAAAAAAAAAAAATAAAGAAAGCCATTACTACAGTTCTGATTGACCGATCTTGTTGCGATTAAGGTAGATATAGCTTATAATAATAGATAACGTTAGTTACCTAAAAATACGTAATATTCTAAATATTCTATTACTTATTTTTTAAGTAACGGGTATAAAAATGACTTACTATATTATGATGTAGTACCGTAAAGGGTACGGGTTAAATAGTTTTGTCGGCTTGGCTTGCAGCATTCATCAGAATCAATCCAAACCTAACTAAAATCATTTATTTTCATTTTAGGAAATGCTTTATGGCATCCAGACGGGCTTTGGCTCACCGCAGATACCCGTGGCTGAGATCTTTGCACGTCCAGCACCTTCGCTGGTATCGCCACAGAATCAAAAGCCCAAAAGTAACAATTATTTAACCGTACCGGATTCGGATTCCATACGACCAAAAAGTGTGCCATCATCGCCGATGGTGAAACGTGCTTTCTCCCGATTGGGAACGATAACCGCTGGCTGGGGACGCTCGATAAGGAATAAGAATACAAATCAACTGAATCCGGATGATAAAAAGAAATGGATATCATCGACAGATTGTTCGAGTAAGAGTTTTCATTTAATGCAATGCAACAATATCGATGCGTGTTCTTGTTCTTTTTCTCTCCGTTTTGTTCTCTCTTCTATTATGTACTTGATTTTCCTCAACAAAAATACACCTACACCTACACACACACACCTGTACACTCTCACATACATACATAAAAAAATGAATATACAAAAAATATATATATTTATACATATACATACTACTACGACTTCGCTCCTACGTTCTACGTTCTTGGTACATCGTACTCCGATCCTACGTACTTCGTAACTCCGTAACTGCCTGTTTTTTGTTCTCCTATAAAATACTACTACTACTGCCTACCGCCTGTTTGAATTCTTGGCTAATCAACTAACTAAACTACCCAAAAAAAAAAAAAAAAAAAAAAAAAAAAAAAAAAAATATTTTATATGAACTTCTCGTACAACTCGCACGTCGCACGCACACGCTCTCCATTAACGTCTTAATCTGTCACCTCAATTATGTTATGTGAAAAATGAAATATTTAAATATTATCATTATCATTTGTTATACGTTCTGTCGGCATCATTATCATTTCCAACAACGACAACAACTGCCTTTTAAATGCTCTTCCTTTTCTTCCTACCTCCTTCCTATATGATATCGTTATCATTATCCGATTGGCATTCATCGCCCCAAATACCCTGGACGTGTCTTTATATTTTCGTTTACTTTGAATTTATTATGATCAATCTTATCTTTGGTTTTATTGTCTTGCATCTTCGTTTACTATATGGCTAAATGTTTCTGAACCAATTCTCGAAACTCACCTAACCTATAACTTCCACAACTAAACTCTGACTAATTTATATATTGTATATCACGTATGCTTATTTCCTTCTTGTTCTAACTGATTTTTATCTTTTCTTAAATATATTTAACAATTCCGCACTTAAATGCATACATCGCACATTTTAATAAATTCAAAACTCACCACATGACTACAAAACTCACCACACACGCATTTTAACCAAACTTATCGAAAATAAATTGCTATCGCAAATTGGCTATCGATAACAATGAACATTATTCACCACACTGCAACTGTTGTCTCTGTCTCTCTTTGTTTCCTCTTAATCTGTCTCCTGCTAAACATATTTAATCAATATTTTTAATCAAATGAACTACAACGAAATTCATCGAATTAATCAAAACAAATGCAATTTTTTCATTTCTCATCTCACCACCACCACCACCCGTCTCTCTCTCTCTCTCTCTCTCTCTCTCTTTCTCTCTCTCTCTTTCTATCACTCAATCGCTGTCTCCCTCTCGCCTTCACCTAATCTATTATTGCTATTTATTTTGCAATAATTTCCTTAATCGACCGTGCGACTTGACCTCAATAATATCATTGGCCTTTTTGCAATTTGTTTTACACTTTATTTGATTTTAATTTTCAATTCGATTACTTCGCGTCCGCAAATTTCCAAACCAAACCAAAAACCGACAACCAAAAAATACCAATTAATAAACCAATTACCGAAATGCCAAAAATTCCAAAAAATCAAAAAAAATAAAAATAAAAAAACGACTTCAAACCTGACAGACAGAGATAGTAAAGACAAGGATAAAGACAAGCCGGGCAACAATCAACTGGGCGTTCCGCGTCTCTCCGTCTGCGCCGATGCCCAGAAGGTGGATCGCGCCAAGTTGGCCCAAACGGAGTTCAACATCATCGAGTTCGATCCGGATACATTTCGGGTGCTCTTGGACTATTTGCACACTGGAACCTGCCCCTTGACCTGTGTCTCCATACCAGGTAAGCACAAGGAAGTAGTGATGTAAAAATACATCGAAAAATCGACGACTCGACTTGTTTTTACCAGCGGTGGGCACAAAATCTGAACTCGGGAGCTCTACAACAACAACTACAAAAAGAACGTGAGCCAGACAAACACAGAAGCGTCTTTGCTACGTTGTTGTTGTTGTTTTGTTGCCTCGACTCAAGCTGCTCCTGTGTTGTTGTTGTTAGCTTGCTCGCGAGTCGTTTGTGCGACTTTACGGCGCCGAATAGGCAGAAATAAAGTTGGGAGCTGCCGCATAGCTCCCGGAGCTCATGTGTGCCCGCCCCTGGTTTTGATTATCAATCGAGTTCGTTAAATCAATCTTTATGAAAAATCAGTAGCTCATTAGATTTTGGACATTCAGTTAATAATGACAGAAATTAATTAATTGTTAAAACTTAAGTTTTTGATTTCTAATTTTCGATCAAGTTAAGGGCTGAAAACCGATATCTTGTAGCAAAAAATTAGTTCAACGCTATGAATTCATTTTGAATGCATTATGAACAATCAAAACTTCATTCCGTTTGGATATCAGCAAAGTCATGAGAGTCTTAACTTGGTCTGTTTTTCGACCTAGCAACTTTACCAGGCAAATTTTACTTAAAGGTATTTACAAGTTAGTGCGGAATTGAAATTACATCTAACTTAAATTTTAAGCCAATGCAGCTGAGGCCTTAAACTTATTTTGTATTTCTAATTATGATTTCTTTTAATTTCAAATAATTCCGATTTATCGAGAATTCGATTAATTTCTTGATTAAAACTCGATTCGCAGTTTAGATTAACATGACTAGAAATAACTGTTCAAATAATGGTCAGATCAAAAAAGAAGCGAAACAACATTATTTCCGATTAATAATTTCCGATAAATATTGATCGCAGGTCTCCTCTGCGCCGCGGAGCACTATGATCTGCCGGAGCTGTTGCAGGCGTGTTTCCACCACTGCAAGCAATTTCTGCGCATCGAGGTCGTCTGTCCGATGCTGATTTCGCTGGAGAACTACTACTGGCGCTACACATCCGCCTCAGAGCTGGTCAACATGATACTGTCGTTCGTGGAGAGCAAGGCGCACTCGCTGTTCAAATGTCCCGAATATCTGCACCTATCCGAATCGATGGTGCAGATGATAATGTGCCGGGAGCTGCAGACACCAGAGATTCGTAAATTTGAGGCAATGCTGGCCTGGGCCCAGCACAAAGTTGGCAAGCTCAAGAATCATCCCAATAAGGATACGCAATTTGAATTTGAATGCATTATGGAGCGTTTGACGCGAGATTTGAATTTATGCCGCATATCGCCGAGTGAATTACTCACCGTTGTGCTGCCATCGAAATCGATGAAAAACGAACGGATCATGGAGACGCTCATGGTTCAGGTGAATCTCGGCACCTATCGGATGCCCGAGCTGGATGCGTATCGTCAGCAGTTGCGACAGCAGGAGTCCGCCGAGGCCACCGTGCAAGTCCATCGGGGTGGATGAGACAGTAAGAATGTGAGTTTCGATTTGGACCAACAGCCAGTGCAGCAATTGGCGCTCGCACTGAATAATGTTCCACCAGTCGTCGCGAGCACAACGTCGGACATGGCACATACACCAGACTACAACAATAGCAACATTGGCAGCACTTGCACCACAATTAACACCACCAACAATAACAACAATGTCAACAGTCACAGTCACAACAACACCAACACAGTTACAACACCAACATCAACAGCCACCGTCGCTGCCGCTGGTGGCAGCAATGCTGGCGCCATTGTCGGCCTTGGGATTGGCACTGGCAGCGGCATTCAGCTTGATGCACGCGCCTATGCAATGGCCTCCGTTGCCGTTGCCCTCGAGCACCAGCAACAACAGCAGCTGCAACTGCAGCAGCAGCAACCACCTCGCGATGCCACCGATGAGGAAGTGGAGCTGTATGCCAGCTTCGATTTGGCGCCCAGCACAAGTCGCGTGGCCGCCCAAATGCAGGCGGCCAAGGAGGCGAGACGCAAGCGTTGGGCCGCCGATGGCGCCAGCGGCAGCAGCGATGGCGGCTGCGCCAGTGGCAGCAGCGGCAGCGGACGGCGGCACTAAAAAATAAGAAAACAGCAAAAAAAAAAAAAAATACAAAAAAAATACAACAACAAAAAACACCACAAGCAATGACAAAAATTATATGAACAAAAAATAAAGTCGACAGACTTTAAAATACCCTTGCAGTTCACTACACTCAGAGAAAAAAAGCATAAGCAAAATAAAAAATAGTTATTATTTAACAATCTACTTAAATCAGTATTAAACTAGGCACTAAATCCTAAAATGTTTGATTAAAGTAAGTAAAATATTTTTGAACCCATTTTTTACATTTAAAATCTTGTTTTTTCATTCAGCTTTAAATTCAAATTTTAATATAATTTATATTAATTGTTTTTTATAACGAATATCTTAATTTTACTGTACATTTTTAAATAAATAAAAAAAAGGAAAATATGAAAAACCGTACTCGAATCAATTATTTTTAATCAGTTTACTTTAATTTAAAATAATTTTTTGTTATACATATACAAATATTTTTAATATTATCGTATAAATTATTGAGAAGAAAAGAAAAGTAGTAAATAACAGGCACATACTCGACTTAAGATTGGTATTGATTTAATCTAGAAAATACTAAATGTTTTTCCGTGTTGTGTAAGTAAATAAAGTGATGTTTGTGTTAATCATAAATAACAATTCAATTGAAAGCATATTAAAATTAAATAAGAAACACTTTGATTTAACTCAAAACATCGGACATATACATACATACATACGTAGTAGTCTTAGTAAGCAAATGAAATAACCAAGTTTAGGAGCAGATTTCAATGTTAAGGATATAAAGGAGGAGCTATAGAAAGGGCATTCAAGTAAGCCTTAAAATAAACAAAACAAAAACTGCTTATGAGGTAGACAATACAAACACCGATTATTTCATATCTTTTCTAACTTATTTGAACGAAATAGTTTTTTCGTATAAATTTTTTCATGATATTTAGCTGAGTTGAACTTTTAGAAGATCTAATGAATTCTGTGCCAACATTCCTTGAAGGAATGTTTTATATCAAAATGATCAAATAGTTTTCTAAATATCAAATCTTATTTTAAAATTTTAAAAAAATTCTATACTTACGTTTACTAACACTATTCCTGAGAATTGTTCATGTTTAGCTGATTTAAACTTCTTATCATAATTGCTAAAAAATAAAAAATCCAACCAATTACAAAACCTGAAAAAATGTTCTATTCAATTCATTTTAATTTTGAGATTTGTACACATACCCAACATTCCAAATTGTTCAGTTGCACAACACTATAGTTAATGTTTGTTAATTTCGGAGCAGAGTTGTACCAAGTTTTCTACGTCAACTGCAAGGGTATAAAAAAACCCAAAAAAAAATAATCGAACAGAGAAAAGCCCCAAAGTAAACTGTGTGTATGTGCATGTGCATTTGTGTGTGCGTCTAACCCACCGCTCAAAAGCGCCGCAAGGAAAAAAAACCGAAAGAGTTAAATATCCAAATCGAAGCTGACATTGTTAACTCTTACATTCACCCCGCAAGACAAACAAAAAAAATCAAGAAAAATAAAAAAAAAATAAAATAAGAGAGAGATGAAAAACAAAAAGCGATAAGCATTTTCTACAAGTATTAACCTATGATTAATCCGTATATACAAGCTATATATAAACAAATTTATATATTTAACCCTCTAGTTTGGGAAATTGGCAAAGATAAAAAATAATGAAATACAAAACATTGGCATTTACATGTAATGTAAACAATGCTGTGGCATTTGGTTTTTTGATATCCCCAGAAAAAGAACGAAAGTGAAAACAAGGCCCCAGACGAATGCTGCAACTGCAGGCAAATCCTAAAAAAAAAAATACCAAAAAGAAAAAAATACAAAAAAAAAAACGCTTACTGATGTAAAACAAAGACTTAAGACAAAGGATAAACAAATTTTTTTAATCAATGTTATTGAACAATGTAAGCTCTACTAAGTTTTTGGCAATTCCTGACAAAAAAAAAAAGTTACCCAAAATACCAAAAAAAAAAAACCATTAAAAAAATACTTCATATTTATGTATATAGCATTATATATGTATTTAAATGTTTATTGTAAACCTTAAACTGATTGAATGGCTGCGTGTGAGTTTCTAATGAATAGAAATTTAATTTTCTAAATTTTTCCTTTTTTTTTTTGAAACAGATACAAAAAAGTATTGAAAATGCTGCACATGCGTATACATGTGTGTGTCGGGATAGTTATATACCTATCTATATACATTATATATTAACTCTACTTATACACAAAAAGCAAACAGAAATATCGTTAAACTTACTCCAAAAACATACCACAATAATTGGAAAAGATTAAAAAAAAAAAAATACCTTCATACGTGTATGTCCTACATGATCCAAATTGCCTATCCAGAATATACAAATACATATGTAACATATATGTACAACACATATAAAGATATATACCCCACACAAAATGCAGCAGAGTGCAATATTCAAATTATCGCTTAGCCAATGACTATCGGTTGTTTATCGATTGCTGTTTGTTCATATTTTATATATGCATATTTCCACGGAATACCCCTAATAAAAAGCGTGCTACAGCAAAACAAAAACAAAAACTGTGCACATTTAAATAGAGAGTAAGACGAGTACAGTTTCTGTTCTAATTGTTCTAATAAAAATATCGTAAAAATATGTTCTATCGATAACTACAAGAAAAATTATGAAGAAAATCAGAAAAAAAAATAGAAAAACAAACAAAACGTAACGGCAGCATTTTCGAAAGGGTTTCACTTAACGGTTCAAAATTAACAAACAAAAAAAAATATGAAATAAAATTACATAACTTCAAATGTTTATACATACGAATAATATACGAAAATACATTCATACATAACAACAAATATAAACCGGCACAGCGCTGGGCATTTGCTTACAAACACTTAAACATATTCGCAAAATATACCACAAATGCAGAAAACAAAAATAAATGAGTTCAATTGCTTTAAATGTGCAAATGTTAAATAAATTAACTTTAATCAAGCAAAAAAACAAGTTACAATTGATGCAAACTCTTCAAATTAACGGAGCAGCTGACTTTTTGATATAAAACTAAAAGTTAAAAAAAAAAAAAAAAAAACAGGTGAAATAGTCGCTTTGCAGATCATTTAAATGACAGCTATAACTAACACATAGTCAACAGCTCGATAACAAAGTCGAGTGATAAAGCAGATCAATATCCTTATTTTGAGTCTCCTTCTTTGGCTTTATGGCAACTCGAAGACATGATAATCCGATCCTTTCGGTATTTACTTATGTTCAACAAGTGGCAACAACATAAGTAGCTCATCTTGAAGGCTAGTTCTTTGTATACAGTGCTGCTAAAAGTACTCTTACACTTAAGTACTTACTTTTAAGTACCGTTAGCTATAGAAAATTTAAATGGAATTTTTGATGAATCAATGTGAAATAGTGCATAAAAATAGTTATTTGTCGAGTAATTAGCAGAAGAGCAGTCAACAATTATTTGTGCTACAAATTTGGCAAACTGAATCTTTAATTCGTTTGAACTGAATAAATTACAGATATACAAATAATAAATGGCTAAATAATAGTTATACTTGTTAGGAGACCTAAGAACACACAAACAAACCCTTTTGGGGGCTAGGAGAAACAGTTACTGAAAACATACCATACCTACATACATACATACTATATATGTATACATAATTCCAGTGTCTAAAACTAATGCTGGTGTCGAAATACCTATTTGCATACACTCATCCAAAAACAATATTTTGCATAATTGCAACAAAGTGTTTCTAAGTGTTTGTGCCGTGCTGTGTTAACAACAAAACCAAAAAAACCAAAGCTAAAAAAAAATAAGAAGAAAATAAATCAAATAAACTCTTAAAGTCTTGAAGAAATTTAAATTTCGGAAGTTGCCGAATTTTTAGCATATTCCATTGCTCTCTGAGATGCATAGACTAAATATCCGAGAGGGGATTTGAATATGCAGTAGTAAACGATTTTTTTATTGAGAAAAGAACAAAAAGAAACTTAGTGTTATATGCCGTGACTCCTATTGAGCTCATCTACTCTTATACCGATAACGATAACGATACCATAGCAAAAGCGATAAAGATCCGAAAACTCGTTTATATCTTTAGCTAAGTGAATGTTGTAATTGCCAGAGAACAGAGAACCGAGAACTCTTACAACTGTACACACAAACAATACATACACACACACACACACACTCACACATACAAACTATATATAAATGAATATGTTCGATATATTCGATACATGTACTAAATGCCGCCGATATGTCTGTCAACTGAATGTGGCCTCAGGCTGGGGACAAGGCAGGATCTATGTAAATCCCTAGTATAATTGTATATGTCCCTGGCCATCGAAATTTGATTATGGCTATGTTTAAACCGAAATAAAGTATTCATATACTACCTATTTATATTATATATACATCCTATTTGTGTATGTGTAAAATGAATCTATACAATAAGCAGCATCTAATTGATCTATGTATATCTATATGTGTATGTGTGTGCGCGTATGTTATATATATATATATATATATACTTATATATACATATATACAAACAAAAATACTTATATATATATACATTAAAGACGCAGTCGTTCCATCTTACTTACCACATTTCATATAGCATATCCATTGGATATCCTATATCTACACACATATGTTACATATTATAAGTATTTACGATTTATAATTCAGATAATCTTAAAATCCATTTCGAAATTTTGAGAAAAAAAAGAAGCTTTTTTTGTGTGTATAAATAATTTGTTCAGTATTTCCTTAGGCCAAAAGCTGTGCTATATGGAATGTTGGGAAATTCAAAAAATGTTTGAGATTTACGGAAGACAATGCGATATAATGAAAATAAAACTGAATTTAAAACAAGTAAAAAAGATTGTTCTTCTTTTTGGGTAATTCTTAAATTTTACAGGAGCGTTTGGAATTGAATTGAAAGTAAAACAGTTGGAATTGAGTCGATATCTATTGACAGTGATCCAATATTAAGCCAAGTGGAATTTTACTTTAATCCGTTAAGATTCTACAGGACAAATGAACTGAAATGTTATGTGAGTTCTTATTGAAATTTACTTTGACATTGAAAAACCTAATGAGAAATTTAATATTAAAACGAGCGATTCTTATATTCACATTGATTAACCATTTGGAATTGAAACTGGAATTAAATTTTCAAATAAATACTAGATCGTTCAAAAAGTCCCCGGACTGACAGTGAAAAAAACATTTTTTTTTTTTTAATCAATATATTTATTCAATATACTCTCCGTCTAGCTTAATGCACCTTGTCCAACGGTCTTTCAACATTTCGATGTCTTTTTTGTAGTGGTCTGAAGAAAGTCCCTCAAAATAGGCTTTAGTTTCCCATTTAACTTCTTCATTGGAGTAAAATTTTGTTCCCTGGAGCCATATTTTCAAGTTTGAAAACAGATAGTAGTCACTGGGGGCCAGATCTGGGGAATATGGAGGATGAGGAAGCAATTCCCAACTTAATTCTTTGATTTTTTCCATCGTAAAAGCGGCTTTGTGAGATGGTGCATTGTCTTGATGAAAAAGGATTTTTTTCGTTGCCAAATGCGGGCGTTTCTTCTTAATTTCGTCATTCACACGATCAAGCAATGCTGAGTAATATTCTTTGTTGCATTTTTCACCCTTTTTAAGAAAGTCGATGTGTATTATACCATGTCCATCCCAAAATACACTGGCAAAAACCTTACCAGCCCATCGACTTGCCTTCACACGCTTCGAACGGCTTTCACCGGCCTCTCGCCACTCAGCTGACGACCGATTGGACTCCGGAATGTAGTGATGGATCCAAGTCTCATCCATGGTGATATATCGAAGCAAAAATTCGCTTGGGCTTTCGGTTAAACATGTCCAAACAGGACTTGGAATCGGCCACTCGTTTTTCCATTTGTTCAATATCTAGGAAATACGGCACCCATTTTACATTGAGCTTTTTCATATGCAAATGGTCAAGCAAAATCGAAACCGCTGACCCAGTCTATATGCCCACAGTCTCAGCAATCTCACGCACTTTGACTCTTCGATCAGTCAATACGAATTGACGGACTTGTCTGATGATCTCTGGGATAATCACCTCTTTTGGTCTTCCCGAACGCTTCGAGTCTTCGGTGCTCGTACGACCGCGTTTAAAGTTGGAATACCAATCGCAAATGGTTGATTTACCTGGAGCAGAGACCCCGTAATGCTTATCAAGTCATGTCTTTGCTTTTACGGTATTTTTTCCCATCAAAAAACAGCTTTTTCAAATTCAGCTTCCGATTGCGCTCAAATTTTCACTGACGCCTAGAAATGAACTAGTCAGTCAAAAAAAATTAATTTCAAAATATTAGTGGAGTGGCCTATGTGTCAGTCCGGGGACTTTTTGAACGATCTAGTAATGATCCAAAATATGTGTTTAATAAATTCTAAAGCGTTTCTACTTAATATTCTTATGCACAAAGATATTGAGATATTAACTGAACACCTTCCACTTTGATTAAAAATACAACACTTGATTGCAGTACAACTGTTTCTTCAATTAATAAAATAACCACTTTGTTTCAGTTTTCCGTATTTTTTTTGAGGGTTTTATAATCGATTTTCGTTTTATTGAATTGAATTTGTTGAATTATGGTTTTATAATTATTATTGGTATTCATAAGAGTTTACATTCATTTGTTGATTTAACTTTGTTTATAATGCTCGCAACGATCTTCGCACTTTTGTTTCTTCATTTAATTTGTTTATATAATTTTTACAATATTTATATATATTTATATATATGCGTATACCTATAGAGGTATTATATACGTATGTATATGTGAATTTATATGTTGTATGTGGTAATATAACTAAAAATTAGACGTACAGTACAGACTGATGCGCATGTATGCTATGTATACATAATATATACATATATGTATGTATTTGCTATACATAGTATATTTACATGATTACACATAAACCTCGTACGCTCCACTCAAACTTTAACTCATAAATCAGTCGAAAATACATCTTCATTTATTGAAAGTTGGTTTTTTCCTTGTGTTTTTAATAAATAAACATACGAATAAATTTGATTTTTTTTTTCTTTTTTTTTTGTTAAACAAAACACAAATTACAAAATAATAAAAAAATAGAAATAAAAGTGGCAAATTACAAAACAGCAAATGCAACCCCCTCCCCTCTAATTTTCTTACAATATACATTTAAGTTACTTTTTTGGTAAATTTCTAGTCTATGCGAAGCACCTCAAAACGAAAAAATAATAAGTTACAAGTTACAAATTATTTCCGGGAATCCACTAGTTTTTTTTTAAATAAATTTTGATAATTGCCTAAAAAATGAACTTTTTGCATTGCTTTTTTTTCGTTATCAAGGCTGCTTTGTGTTTTACAACTCTAATTGTTCTCTCACTTGGCGTGTTTTCCAATATTTTCCATTTTTCCTGTATATATTGCTAGTCGCTTTTTGCACCCCTCGTGATGCTTTCGTCACTAGTGACTTTATAAGGGAATAATGTCAAAAATGTGAATATACAAGAAAAATAAAACTCACTGTTCGTGAAAAGAACAGATGTGATTCCGAGGCATCATCAATAGTATTATGTCAAGTGCAAGGTCAGGTGAAAAGGGTCATCATCAATCACAAGTATCGACAAATCAAAAGCAAGGTCAGAAAAGCAATTCTTATGGTCATAATCTAATTTAATCTTCATCATCATCAGCCTAAAGGGTGGTGGAGATGTAAAGTTTGATAATTATAACACATTCTAGAGTCTCCCAAAAAGTATTTCAAAGAAATGGATTACAAATTGTTTTTTGAGGAGTGGGGAAAATGATAATAATGCGTCGCAGGCGAAAAATTGGTATAACACGCCAAAAACTGACAAGTGAGAGAAAAATTAGAGTTCTTAAGCACAAAGCAACCTTGATAGTAAAATAAAAAAAAAAACAATACAAAAAATGCATTTGTTTATGCAATTTCCAAAATGTATTTAAATAAAAAGAGGGGATTCCCGTAAATAATTTTTTTTCCCTAAATGCATCACAAATAGGCCTCTTTTTAATAATAATTCTTTTTTTTTTTTTTCTTCCGCATAGACTAGAAAATTACTTTTTTTTCATTTGTTAAATTTATACAGTTTGAGGTTAGGTTTGTTACATAACCTAAAAAAAAAAAAAATACATGTTATTTTTTGGGTTTATTACTTAAATAATTAGCTCACGCACAGGAACAAAACATTGAGGTCGCTAGCTGCACACACACACACCCACAAACTCACACACACACACATACATACAAAATATTGTTGCTTAGAGTTCTCTCTTCGATTCTATATATATACATATATATATATAGCTATTATACATAAGGTAAGTATTTTGTAAGGAACTTGCTCAAAACAATTTGATTATAACAGAGAAAAAAGTTGAAATAAATGTTACAGCAGAGAGATTAGTTAAGTTCGGCTAGCCGAAATTTGAATACCCTTGCAGATCATTCCTATATGGCAGCTATATGTATGTGTTTCTATTTATATGTATATGTATTTAACAGATTTCTATCACAAACTGTATCAAAAATACAAGAATTAATTGTTTTTAGCGGGTTTTCCAATTGTTGCTATGGCTGACTATATATAATATATTCAAACGATTTCAAATCTCGCTCGATTATTGCTATATTGCATTATGGCAGCTATATGTTATAAATGTCATAGGGGCTTGAGAACTGATCAAAAAAGCAGACGGACTGTGGAAGAATATAGAACACAGTTTGTATGTATTGATTAAAAGGCGTCCAGCTTGCATATAAATTGGGCTGATTGACAATTGCTTTTACGATACAATTACAAGTTTATATAGATGTATATTCATCATCACTATATATTTTGATATAGGTATTTTGATTTGATTATAGCAAAGTATATAGGATATCGAAAAGTGAGAGAAATTATGTCATTGCTTTCAACTATTGCACAATTATTGTTGATTTTAGTCATATTTCAGATATATGCATATGTTTACATAGATATAGATATATAGTAGATATATAGTAGATATATTTTTGCATATGTCGCAGTTGTCTGTGTAAAAAATATGCTGTTATATCAATAGCTATAGTATATATGTCTATGTCTATGTCTATGTATAGGGCACAGTGTTCTTTAATATATATTAATTATTATATTGTTTGTTGTTGCTGTTACGTTATGATTTTGGCTATAATTCTATGTATATAAGTTTATGTATATTTTTGTATGGCTCTATTGCAGTTACATTTTAGTTGTTCAACTTTTAACTTGATTGTTGTTGTCCAACAAATTTTCTATATATATACAAATTACACACACACATAGAAACACACAAGCACGCACAATAATTAATTATAATAAAAAATACAATATATATATTTATATGATTATATAAATTAAAACAAAAAACATTGTGAACTAAAAAATTAAACATTAGAAGACGCAACTTTTGCTTTAGCTACGTCCTAAACTTATACGTTATAAGACTTTTGAACACTTTTGTTTGCTGTTGTTGTTGTTTGTTTGTTTCTTGTTGTTGCTGCTTGTTTGTTTTTTTGTTTTGCTTTTATGCCCAAGTCAAGCATCACAAGTCCATCGAGTGTCTGTGTGTTGCAGCTGATTTTGTTGCTGTTGCTGCTGCTGCTGCTGTTGCTGCTGTTGCTGAAGTTGTTGCCGCCGTGGTTGTTGTTGCAACATCATCATCATAAACAACATCATCGAAGCCATACCAACATCACATGACCATTATTTGCAGCGCTACTCATTGATCTATTGTCCTATAGATGCGACGCTGTGGCTCGGGCGTATAATGGATGCGGGTGCGAAAGTGTTGCGGCGATCCGGGCACGCTCTCCGAGCCACGACGCGGCGGTGGCAACGGCGGGGAGGCCGACACGTAACTGTAAATGAAATAGATACAGTTAGTTATATGGTACATACAATGGATAGCGTGAATTGAAGCAAGAAGGCAATACACTGATGACTAGTCATGACAATCCAAAGTGTGGATCAAGTTTTAAATCGAAATAACCACATTAAAAAGTTAACAAATAATAATAATCGAGTTAAAATACTTGCTAATCGCTTTTTTTGACAACACTACAAATCACTTATGTCTAGACACTTGGACTCGATATTTTTTTGACTATTATCGAGTTGATTAAATCGAATCGAAAACGTAGTTCATTATTGCAGAATATAGTTCAGTTAATTATGACAAGAGGATTTGATTAAATGGTAAAAATTAAGATTTTCAATTTTGAATATGTCTGGTTATGCTGCGACGAGTCGACCGCCCAGCTGATTTACTTTAAGTAGATAACATTGCATGCTCTCTTAAATTACGTTACATAGCAATACTCTTTGTAATCTGTTATCACTCTCGTTGTAATCGCTGTAATCGCACTCTCGCTTATGCCCTTAGCCCTTTGCTTCGGCGCACTTATGATTAGTCTCGATTCGTGTACTATTGTCGTCGGTCAGATTGCCGCTGAACAAACGTTATTTCCTTTGTCGATCGCTTGGCACTTGCTAATTCGTAGCTAGCTGCCAATTTACATACAAACAAACATTGTGCAAAATCCAATCAGAAGCGGCAACTTCGTGCCTGCATTCTGAAGAACCCAAATTGTTAACATAAACTAAATCGCCCTGCGTGGCTAAATATATATTTAAACGAAACTTCAAGTGTTCTTAATTTTGCAAAATCCTAGCGAATTACGGCTAATGAAAAAGCTCATTGGCTCAACATTTTGGTGACCCCGACGTGATCTTCTCGTTTCTTAACTTTATTGTAATTATTCATTTATTTGCTGCGCTGTAAATAAAGTTTAATTATTGCTAAAAGCAGTTTGGTTAAAAGGTGCATAATTGCCTGTACATTTTCGGTCGGTTCGTGGTTGCTGTTGCGTTTTGTATTGCTATCCGTTCTTGCATACAAACGCATGTGTGTGTATATATGTATGTACCAACGTATATACATGCCTGCAGTTTTCGTCGCGTTCGTCGCCCACTATTCGCTAGCGGTTACATATGTACAGTGCTAATTTCTTGTACCAATTGCGCCAATTCGACATCGGTTATTGACCCAATATTGAACAGTTGATTTTTTGTTCCTCTTCACTCGCATTTTGTGCCGTTCGGTTGCTTTTGGCACTCATTTTTGTGACATTTATTTCTGAGTGCAATAATTACACACATACAGTGGCTCACAGATAATTTCGTGCAAGTTTTTTGTTTTTTCGACAAATAAAAACTTTTTTGAGCTGTAATTATTTGTGCGTGTGTAACCAAGGGTCATGGCAACGGACAGCACTGTGGCAACCTTTGAAGATAAGGTAGCTTTTTTAAAGCTTAAAGTGAAGTCATTGTTTGACAATGCTAAAAAGACTGAAAGGGATCTGAGCGTGGACAATCTCCGCCAAATGACTGACGAGCAGTTGGATGTGCGTATGGATTTTGTGAATAAAACTGAATCCACTTTTACGCTCACTCATGACAGTCTTGAGGAGCTGGACTATGATGAAATTGGTAGCCAGCTTCGTCAAGATTTCGAGGAGCTGATAATAAACATAAAGTCGGTAGTTTTGAGTGAAATTAGAAAACGCCAAACACAAATTGGACCGAGCTCTACAAGCACCATGAGGCGGGAACCAAACATCGAAGGCTATACAACAATAATTCATCAAAGGAAATCAAATGTACCAGAGCTCAAGCTGCCAGAGTTCAGTGGCGGCTACACTGAGTATGCTAATTTCTTTTCGTTGTTTTCGACAATTATAGATCAGGATCCAGATTTGACGGAAATCGAAAAGCTTCAGCATTTGATGACATGCTTGAAGGGACCCGCTTTGGATGCCATTCGATCTTTGGAGATCACCAGAGATAACTATGCAGTGGCTAAAGATTTGCTTAAAAATCGATTTAATAACAAGCGTTCAATTTTTCAGGCACACATCGTTAAAATTCTGGGTCTTCAGAGAGTAGAGTCACCTTCGGCGGTAAAGCTGCGTGAGATGTCGGATACAGTCAACGCAAATATTCGTTCGCTGCAGTCCTTAGGAAACAAGGAGCAAATTGCAGACGCCATAATTGTTCATCAGTTGCTGCAGAAAGTGGATAGTGCGACGCGAGCTAAGTGGGAAGAAATAGCATCCGTAGACGAGATAACATCGTGCGGACAATTTACGATGTTTCTGGAAAACCGATGTCTCAAATTGGAAAATGTGGAACGTTCCGCTGCAGCATACGCAGTCGGATCTCAGGTGGGAAAGAACAACAAAACTAACCCCAGTAGAAGTTCGCTGATTGCCACTAATACATTGTCGAGTGCTTGCGTCTGTTGCAACGCAACAAATCATCAGATTTACACCTGCCCTCAATTTGCCAGCTTATCGCCTCAGCTTCGGTTTAAAGAAGCTAAGAGATTGGGCTTATGCTTGAACTGTCTCAAGAAGGGGCATCAGCTCAGAAATTGCAACTCGGGCGCCTGCCGATCATGTGGCAGCAAGCATCATAGCCTATTGCATCTAAGCCAGCAGTCTACTGTGCCCCAATCACAAGTCACTTCGTCGCAAGCTGCTCCACCGTCAAGCAGCTCTTCTTCTTCGAACTCTACTTCTCTGTTGGCTCAGAATTCGTGCACTGATTTTGTTTTTCTTGCCACTGCAGTAGTTAATGTGCGAAATCGTTCTGGTCAGTGGATTCCATGCCGTGCTCTGCTTGACTCTGGGTCGCAGTTGCACATAATTACTTCGTTTCTCGCTCATCAATTGCAACTTCCTCGAAACAAATCGACTGCTGTGGTCTCTGGCCTTGGAGATAGCCGATTCCGCTCTGAAGGATTCTCCGTTAATGTCAGTCTGATGTCTCGCACTTCTGAATTCTCTGCAAACATTACTGCGTTAGTTGCTCCTGCCATAACTGAAAATCAACCCAATTTAACCGTTAGCTCAGAAGGCTGGAATATACCCGTAAATATTCGTTTGGCAGATCCAGAATTCTACAGGTCTGGCAAAATAGATTTGTTGATTGGAGCTGGATTATTTTTTGACCTGCTTTGCGTTGGCCAAATTAAGTTGGCTGCGGGTTTGCCACTTCTGCAAAAGACTCGCTTAGGATGGATTGTCACGGGGGGAGCAAAAACACCCCACAATGCGGTTGCATTAGGAGTCCAGTCCAATGAGAGCGAAAATCTTGAAGCTGAGATTAGGATGGATGAAATTGTGCGTCGATTTTGGGAGCTCGAGAGCTTTGATAATTCCGGTTCTAAATCAACCAAAGAGGAGCTTGATTGTGAATCGCATTTCGTCGATAACTATTCGCGTTTACCGACAGGCGAATATTCGGTTCGTCTGCCAATGAAGGCAAGTCTTGAAATGCTTGGAGATTCATACCAGCAAGCACATCGTCGTTTTCTAAATCTGGAAAATAAATTAGAGCGTCGTCCACAATTAAAATCACAATACTCAGCATTTATTCATGAATATTTAACATTGAATCATATGTCTCCTGTTGGTGTAGACTCGACAAGTCTATGCAAATATTTTTTGCCTCATCACTGCGTGTTTAAGGAGGATAGCACATCAACAAAATTGCGTGTGGTCTTCGATGGATCAGCCAGCTCGTCGTCAGGATATTCATTGAACGAATTACTCATGGCAGGCCCCACAATACAGCCTAAGCTGTTTAACACGTTGCTTCAATTTAGGACATTTCCTGTAGCATTAACTGGAGATATATGTAAGATGTATCGCTGCGTTAGAATGAACGAGTCTGATAGCTTCTTGCAGTGTATTTTATGGCGTGATTCTCCGCAGCAAAAGATTCAAATATACAGGCTAGATACTGTCACCTATGGCACAAAGCCGGCATCATTTCTTTCCGTTCGGGCCATGCAGCAACTTGCATCTGATGAGAAATCTTCGTTTCCAATCGGATCGAAAATTCTTATGCGCGATTTCTACGTTGATGACCTGATTTCTGGCGGTGACTCAACGGAAGAGGCTTTGGAAATTATGCGTCAAGTAACGAGTCTTTTGGATCGTGGGCAGTTTAAATTAAGAAAATGGTGCTCGAATGATCCAGCTGTACTGCAACAAATTCCCGATTCGGAAAAGGAGACGTTTCTTAAATTTGATGATGGAAGCGATATTACAAAGACACTCGGTCTGGCTTGGGATCCAGCTTCGGATGACTTGCTCTTTTCTTTTTCGCCATTACAGTCACCGTCCAAGCCCAGCAAGCGCACTGTTCTTTCAACTATTGCTCGATTCTATGATCCTCTTGGTCTCATTTGTCCTGCCATTACTAAAGCAAAAATCTTTTTGCAGCAGCTCTGGAGAGAAAAGCTGGATTGGGATGAGAGTCTTCCCTCATCGCTCAACTCATCCTGGCTCATCTTGTCAGCCGACCTTGGACGTACTCAGCAATTGCGATTCCCTCGACGCGCGCACTTACCGAAGAGTGCAGTAGAAATTCATGGATTCTGTGACGCTTCTATTGATGCCTTCGGAGGATGCATCTATGTTGTTTTAATGGCTGAAGGAAGGCGTACAGCTCAGCTTCTCTGTGCCAAGTCTCGAGTGGCCCCGTTAAAGACGCTCACGGTACCTAAATTGGAGTTATGTGGAGCAGTGCTGCTTGCCCGACTTATGCGAGAGCTGCGTGAGATGAATCTTTTTCGATGTCCCTTTTATTGCTGGTCTGACTCATCAGTAGTTCTCTCATGGATACGAGATGAGCCCTCTCGATTTCAAATATTCACTTCTAATCGAATCTCTCTTATTCAAGATCTGACCAGTGAAATGGAATGGCGTTATGTACCCACTGCGGTTAACCCAGCTGACATTTTATCGAGAGGAGCACTGCCAAGTGAACTAATTGCATCGTCACTTTGGGCTCATGGACCTACATTTTTAGGAATGACAAAAATCGAGTGGCCAGAATCCTGTCTTGCTGTGAAGACGTTGCCAGAGCTGAGGAAACATGTTCTGATTGGAATCCTTGAGAGAGAGGACTTGACACTCAAGTCAAAATTTATCAACTCTTGGGAGAAGCAACGGCATGTCTTTGCATACATCTACAAATTTTGTAATAGAATCCGAGAATCAGGCCTTAATACCAAGTGTTTGCATTCTGGAACACAGCTACTCCTCCGCGTTGTTCAGATGTCACACTTACTGGACGACTACCAGAGGTTAAAGAAAGGACTGCAAGTAAAATCTTCAAGCTCACTGGCTTCTCTTGCACCGTTCATCGACGATTTTGGACTCATTCGTGTCGGCGGACGTCTGAGAAATTCAGCGTTAAGCTTCGAGGCTCAGCATCCAGTAATTCTGCCAGGGCAGCATCCAGTGACGCGGGCAATGATCATGCATTTTCATCGTCGCACCTTACACTCTGGACCTCGTTCTCTACTGGCTCACATTCGACTCCAATACTGGCCTATTGGCGGGCGCAAGACAGTTTCTGCAGCTGTGAACAAATGTATAATTTGCTTTCGCGCCAAGCCTCGCTTGGCTGAGCACATCATGGCGGATCTTCCTAAGGATCGGGTTTTTGGATCGCACGCATTCATGGTCACAGGATTGGATTTTTGTGGACCATTTTTCTACAAAAGTGACGTCAGGAACAGGCAGCCAGTTAAATGCTATGTTTGCATTTTCATTTGCTTTGCGACAAAAGCTGTTCACCTCGAGCTCGTCCAGGATTTGTCCACATCAGCATTTCTCAGTGCATTGAAGCGGTTTATATTGACTCGTGGCAAGCCTTCTCGCATTTGGTCGGACAATGCAACTAATTTTGTCGGCGCTAAGAACGAGTTGGAGGAGCTGCGGCGTTTGTTTTTAAACAGCAAACATCAGGAGACTGTGCAGGAATTTTGTTTGGCGGACAGCATTGAGTGGCGATTCATTCCTCCAAGGTCGCCGCATTTTGGCGGCATCTGGGAAGCAGCCGTCAAGACAGCGAAGCATCATTTTTACCGTGCTGTTGGCCCATCCTTGTTGCCATTTGATGACTTGCGCACTTTAGTGTGTCACATTGCGGCGATCATTAATTCAAGACCTTTAGTTCCTCTTTCAGAAAATCCTGCCGATCTTGATGTCTTGACTCCGGCTCACTTTTTGGGCACCGCTCCACTGGCCTTGTTTCCCGAGCCTGACATCACAGGACTCAACTTCAGTCGCTTGGATCGCTGGCAGAGAGTTTCATACTACCAGCAGATATTCTGGAGCCGTTGGCGAGAGGAATATTTAACTCTTTTAAATCAGCGCTCAAAATGGCGCACTCCCGAGCCTGGTGTTTGCGTCAACGATGTCGTTCTCGTCAAAAGTGAGAACATTCCACCGCTAAAGTGGCCACTAGCTCGAGTGGTCGAGCTGATCCATGGAGATGACGGTGTTGCACGAGTCGCTGTTCTCAAGACTGCCACTGGAACAACTAAGCGTGCTGTGCGAAAGCTGTGCGTTCTACCCACTCAGGATGAAGTTGGAATCCCTCGTCTTCCAACGGGGGGAGAATGTCTGGTTATGCTGCGACGAGTCGACCGCCCAGCTGATTTACTTTAAGTAGATAACATTGCATGCTCTCTTAAATTACGTTACATAGCAATACTCTTTGTAATCTGTTATCACTCTCGTTGTAATCGCTGTAATCGCACTCTCGCTTATGCCCTTAGCCCTTTGCTTCGGCGCACTTATGATTAGTCTCGATTCGTGTACTATTGTCGTCGGTCAGATTGCCGCTGAACAAACGTTATTTCCTTTGTCGATCGCTTGGCACTTGCTAATTCGTAGCTAGCTGCCAATTTACATACAAACAAACATTGTGCAAAATCCAATCAGAAGCGGCAACTTCGTGCCTGCATTCTGAAGAACCCAAATTGTTAACATAAACTAAATCGCCCTGCGTGGCTAAATATATATTTAAACGAAACTTCAAGTGTTCTTAATTTTGCAAAATCCTAGCGAATTACGGCTAATGAAAAAGCTCATTGGCTCAACAGAATATTTGGAAGTGTGTATACTAAAAGTTAAGGATCGTCCCTTTGCTTAAATGTCGATGCCTTGGAGGCACAATGAATTTAGAGAGCAAACCTTGATCAAAATGACATTCCGCTGGTAAATCTGTTTAGTTTCAGCAGTTATGAAAGTTTGTCCTTTATATTAATTCCTGTTCCGAATTTCACTTTCGATAAGATATGTCGGAAAGAACCTGCTCTAATACTATTTCGGCGATTGATTGATATCACTTTGAGATATCACTTAGTCTAAATTCAAAGTGAATAAATGCATTTTGATATCAAACTCGATTCACTGTTTGGATCATTACAGCTCCGTTTACTCACCGTCGCTGCAACAAGGGGGAACCGGGCGGTTGTCCGCTCAGCTCGAGCAGATTCTTGCGCAGCAGCAGCGGCGATTGACCGCGATTGTAGCGCGGCGGTGGATCCGGGCTGCGATGTCGCCGATCCAGACCCGCCAGCAGATGCGGACTCGGTGGTGTGCTGATGCTGCCACCGCCAATGCCACCGCCGATGCCAATGCCACCACCAACAGCACCGCCGCTGCTCGCATAACGACGCAAGAAGCCGCTGGTGGCACAGTGGCCAATGGTGCTGCCGCTGTGGTTCAGCGGCTCCGTGGTGGGTGAGGTGCTTTGGCTGGTATTGTGGCTGCTGCTGCTGCTCGCCGCCGATAAGGTGCGATAATAATACGATTTGCCGCCGCCGCCAGTGGTTGTTGTGGTTGTTGTTGTTGTGGTGTTTGCGGTGGTGCAGCCATTGTTGCTAATGCTTCGATAGGCTGGCGGTTGTGGTTGTGGTTGTGGCGCCAGCGCCAGCGCCGGTTCCAGGCCGCCTATCAACTCGTTGCCATTGGCGGTGCTGCTCGGAGTCACTGGAGACGTCGCTGTGGAATTCAATTGGGTTTTAACATAGGTCGCAAATTGTCGCTTCATGGCGCCAGCGAATGTATTGAACCAGCCTGTGCGTTGGTCGATTGATTGAACAGTGATTGATTGATTGATATGTGATTGATGTGTGATTGAAAGTGATTGATTTTGTATTTAAGGTTAAGTTATTCATTGAATTAAAAGTGATTGAATGACCAGTGATTGATTGATTGATATGTGATTGATAAGTGATTGATTTTGAGATTGATAAGTGATTGATTTTGTAATTGAGGGGCAATTGATTAGTGAGTTATTGATTGAGTTAAATGTGATTGATTAGTAATTAAATAATTTAGTGATTGAGTGATAAGTGATTGATTTTGAGATTGATAAGTGATTGATTTTGTAAATTAGGTGCGATTGATTAGTGAGTAATAGATTGAGTTAAATGTGATTGATTAGTAATTAATTAGTTAAGTGATTGATTGTTAAGTGTATGATTTTATGATTGATTGATGAGTAATTTATAATTGATTTATGTATGAGTATTTCAAAATTATTTGTTGGATGAATGATTTAAATATGATTGATTGATTTGTGACTCATTGAGAAGTGATTGTTAGTTGATTTATCAATAATTAATTGTCGATTGATTGATGATTGATTAATTGAGTGCAATGAATTGAAGTGTGGTTGGTGGTGCGCGTGCATGTTTGTGAGTGTGCATATGGTTGTGGTTGTGGTTGCGTGTGCGTGTGGAGTAAACAAAGAGAGAAAGAAACACACACAAAAAGACGACAAGCAATGCAAAAAATTAGTTGATAGCAACAACAAAGCGACAAAATAGCATAAGAAAACATATGGCATTAATAGTAAATAGTATTCCATAATATAGAGAACTTGTAAATAGTAAACAAATGAGACATTTGAGATTCTTGGAATATCGACTCACCCGCATCCGTTGTGCCGGAGTACACACGTTGCTCCCGTTCATCCAAATTGTTGCTTGAACTCTGACCCAACAGCTGACGACGTGCATACAATTTACTCAGTTTACTGCCCACCAATGAGACACCCCCCTCCGGCTGTTGTTGTTGCTGTTGCTCCGGTGATCTGCAGGGCAGATTACTACCGTACGGCATGCTCTCTGTTGTACTTGTTGTTGCTGTTGCCGTTGCCGTCAATGTTGTTGCTGTCGGCAATGGTTGATATTGCAATTGTACTGCACTGCCAATACCAAAAAGTCCAGCAGCTGTTGCGGCTACTGCTGTTGGAGATGGAGATGGAGTTGGTGGCGCTGCGACGGCAACTTGTGAGCATGTCGACTGCGTGGAGGACGATTGACTAGAGGTTGAGTGCGAGGAGGGAGGTGCCACATAATTGCTGTGAAACGGATTTGTGCTCGTTCCAATCGGTTGACGTGGCAGCTGTTGTTGTTGTTGCTGCTGCTGCTGCTGATGTTGCTGTTGCTGATGTTGCTGTTGTAGTGGCAGTGACAATGGTTGATGATAATGATAATGCTGCTGATAATGCAGCAACTGTTGTTGTTGCTGCTGCAGTAGCAGCTGTTGTTGCTGCAGCTGCTGTTGTTGTTGCTGCTGCACTTGCTGATGATGATGTTGTCGCTCGGCCATTTCCTTTTCCCGCAACTGATTCTGTTGATGGTAGAAACGTTGCAGCACTGCAAGGCAGAAAGAGAAGGAAAATAAATACTTGATAAATATTCGTATAACGCGACATTTGTACGTCTTTAAATAAAAAAAATAAAATAAAAAAAAAATGGCAAAAGTTGACATTTTCAAAACTGTTTTCTCACGTGTTTAATGTATTTTATCAACACTATTTTTATTATGAAAGACAAGCTTTGAAGACTTGTCGTTTTCGAATTATTTATAGTTTCAGTGCATCGCGAACGCGACGAAAAATGGAAGTCATGTTTGACTTCATCCTAACAAATGCGAAATGTGGCGAGTAATTTGGAAGAAAATACTCTTAAACCATAATAAAATAATGTAGTTTTCCCTTTTAGAAATAATTTAATATCTTACTATCATTTTATTTACTTTACAAGTTGTATTAGTAATTGGTAACGCGACATCGCGAACGTAACAAGATTTCCACCTAGTTTGTGCCAAAATTTTGTTCATCAAATTGTATTCGATAAATCGAAAACAACTTGTAAAACTTGTTTTAAATTAAACTTTCAATAGATTTCTAAGAATTAAAATGGTTCATGCTGCAATCTTACTGTCCTACTATCCTACTACTATAATACAATCGGTTCATTTTGGAAGTCAATTTTTAAGAAAATGAGTGAAATATGGAAAAAGTGAATGTATTCCAATGTTAAATCTATGTGTTCATCCTATTGAATTTCTTCTAGCGTATATTGCTTAAATAAATAACTCGAATACATTTTTGGTAGAAAATTTCACAAGATGTGAGTTTTTCGTCGTGGTGGACCTTTTTCTGGAAATGCCCGTATGTTACATGAATTTGGGTTAATATATCTTACGAATTCAAAAATTTGTTTACTTAAGTGACCATGGAGGACAGTTATGTTAGCTAATGAAAGCAATGAAACATGAATGATAACCACTGTGTTAATTTTACCTTAGACTATATGTGTATACTATATATGTATACAATTTTAAATGAATTTAAGTGACAATGGAGGACAGTTGAAATTAATGAGCCATAAAATTATCAACTGCTGATCACATTCTATGTAGCTAAGAGTTATAAAAAAAGTCAAAATAAAACAAACATGGAAGTGATTGTAAGTAAGAAAGTTAACATGGATAACAATGATCTTTATAAGTTTTAATGTTGTTTCTCTCACCAATGGGGCTCTGATTGCCTGGTTGCAGGCGTTGTTGCTGCTGCTGCTGTTGTTGCTGCTGTTGATTATTAAGTTGCAACACTGTTGGTGCTGCTATTGTTGTTACCGCTCTTGATGCCGTTGCTGTTGTTGTTGTTGCTGTTGCTGGCTCCACAATCATCTGTGTGCTCTGCAACGCTGATGATCCCAATGCATTGCCGGCTGCATTACAAATACTATCACAGGTGTCAAACGGCAACATATTGTCCGTCGCTTGTGGCAGACGCCACGGGGGCGACCCTAATGTGTCTGTGGGCGTTTTGGGGTTAATATGCGGCAGTGTTGTTGGTGTTGCTGTTGGTGTTGTTGTCATTGTTGCTGTGGGTAATATTGGCGTTGTTGCTGTTACCATTGGATTGTGTTTCTTTTGGCTAAAGGGCGATGTTGTCAAATTGCGTAAGATCGATTGGCCTAAGAGAAAGAAAATGCAATTAATGAGCATTAATTATTATGTAACAATGTACAATAAGTTATAAATAATTATAAATTATAGTAATTTTTGTAGTTTTAGTAGAGATTATTGTTGAGAACGCCCAAATGCAGAGTTAAACAAATTTTCACACCCTCTAAAAATTCAGTTTATTTTCAAAATAATATCAAGCAGTTCCCTTTGCTTCGACTAAAGTGTAGTGTATTTAATTTACTTGTATTTAGCCAAGTCCAGCTATTAAAAAAAACCAAGAAATGAAACGGAAACAAATATCGCTTCCGGTTTTGGTTTCAATACGTCCCGAAACAACTACAGTTGAACTTTCATAACTCGAACTTCTATAACTCTCTAACTCGAGCTAAATAAGTGGCAGTAAAATTAATAAACTTTAGAAAAAAAACTCTAAAAGTCGAATTTCTCCATAACTAGAACCTTTTCTTTGGATAATAGTGTTTCGAGTTAGGGAAGTTCGACTTTGGTAAAAAGGTTTGGCAAGTACCAGCATCGGTACTTACCGGTACAAAATACAACTTAAAGTTTTTTATCGAGATAAACCTAACTTAAATTTGAATTAAATTTTTTAATTTAAAGCAAAATTATATGCATATTTTGTTCAAAAAGCAATAACCGGTACCGGTATTTCAGTTTCGGTACTAAGTATGAAACGGTTGATTTGGGTTCGGTTCGGTGCCCGTCCCTATATTATTTCCTGAAAATAGCTAAAAACTAGTGGACGGTGCTACAGTGGAGCATACTCGACTGTCGGAGACCCCGTACTTACAATGGAAAAAAAGTTTTTCATACTAAGACTTGATTTTAGACTGATCGTTCCTATGGTAGCTATATGATATAGTGATCCGATTCCAATCAAATTTGGTCAGGATGTATATGATCATCCCATATGCATATACTGTCTGTTTGGTTAAGATATCTCAAACAGCAAAAAAGTTTTCCATACTAAGACTTGATTTTCAACTGATTGTTCCTATGGGAGCTATATGATATTGTGGTCCGATCCAAAATCTAAAACAAACTCGATCTGCTTGCAATATAGACAAACCTACATACCAAGTTTGGAGTCTCTAGCTCTTATAGTCTCTGAGATCTAGGCGCTCTTACAGACGGACGGACGGACAGACGGACATGGCTATATCGACTCGGCTGTTGAATAAGAATATATATACTTTATGGGGTCTGCCACGCCTCCTTCTGCCTGTTACGCACATTTTTTTTGTGACAAAGTTAATAGACCGCTTTACTTTATTAAAGTACGGGGTCTAAAAAAAAGAAACAAATCGCATACTTATGCTGCTAAACACCGACTCCTTTTTGGGGCTCTCATCGTTGTATTTGTAGTGCGAGCCGTTGCTCAGTTTTCGAAGCATGAACGGCGATTTGCGGTACAATTTGTTGGTGTCGTTGATGCCGCCGACGCCGCCTCCTCCTCCCGGTGGAGAGATTGGGCTGGCGCTGCTGCTGCCGCTGCCACCGCTGCTAAAATAGTTCAAGGGGCTGGTTGTTGTTGCTGCTGCTGTTGCATGTTGTTGCTGTTGATGTTGCTGTTGTTGGTGTTGCTGTTGTTGGTGTTGCTGCTGAGGTAGTTGTGTGGCTGATTGCATGAAATATTGCGTTTGTTGTTGTTGCAACTGCTGTTGCTGTTGTTGATAGCTTGGAATCTGCGTCGGTTTTATTGTCTTTGTCGCCGTCGTCGTTGTCATTGTCAGTTGGGAATTTGTTGGACTTCGTGCCGTTAAAGTTGCCACATTTCTGCCATACTTTGTGCCAGCTTCCTTGGCTCGTGTTGCTGCTGCCGCCGTGGTTGTTGTCGCTGCCGTTGTTGCCGTTGCTGTTGCTCTGCAAGTAACACCAAAGTTTGTTAATCAGCTGTTGCAACTACAGTGAGAGCCCGTTATGTGCAATAAAACACACAAAATGTATATGTATGCCACGTTATTTTATTGGCAGCGAAAGTGTAAAAAAGACACAAATATAAAGAGAGAGAGAGAGTGTCAGGATGGGAGAGAGAGAGTGAAAGGCAGTTTTTTTTTTCTTTAAAGCAAAGCGAGTGTGTGTGTGTGTGTGTGTATATATGTATGTATGTGTGTGTAAAGATGGTACACCTAACAAGAATGAGGGAATGAAAGCAGGCGAATAATGAGAATTAACCACGGTTGACACTTGGGGGAAATATTTTTGTATCACTCTTTTTTAAACTCTCGTTTACATTCATATTAAAAGCAGTATAATTTTGAAAAAGAAAAATTATAAAATCTTTCGGTACAATGATTAAAGTTTCACCTGCTGAAATTATTTAGTACCATATCTTTTAACAACAATTCAACATTTTACCCGTTTTGTGTACTAAAATATACCTAAAATATTGTTGTTTTGATTTTAATGTACCATATGAAATAAAATTGTATGGAATTAAAAATAAGCCAGATTTGATACCAAAATGTACCGTCTTTTTTAAGAAAATTTAGCAAAAATAAAGGTACCACTCTAAAATCGTTTTATATAGTTTTGGTACCAGACATTTTTAAAAAAGCGTACCAAAAATCTCTTTTTAGCATATAGGAAATTGTAGAATTTGGAAAAAAGGTGAACCAACGAAACGTAAAATGTACCAAATGTGACAACCGTGACTTTAACACTGACTACACTCCCTCTCTCCCCCCTTTCTCTCTCTTTCCCTGCTGTGTTTCAGTATTCAACGTGTTCCGCAGCGAGTGTAGTCAGTGTAGTCAGTGTACGCAAGAGGGCGCTGTAAGGCTAAGCTCAGAGTGCTGAAAAGGCCGATGAAAATGTGATGAATAAGCGAATAACATATAGATATACATATATACATTCATAAAATGGCAGAGAGCGAGAAACAGAGACAGATGAGTTTGGTATATACAAATATGTATGTATTTATATGAGTGAGTGTGTGCAATGCTGTGGCCTTGGAACGAAACGGAATGGAACGAAATGCAACGCAGCGAGAGAGAAAAACAAGCTCTGCAATTTTGCTGACAAGACAATCAAGAGCAACAATTCAAATAATAAATAAATAAATTTGTTTTTTAGAAAATTAAAAGAAACCTTTTATGTAATTTACCTCGTTTGATGTGTGTGAACTTTTTATATTCTTTTTCTAAATTCTAAATTCATTTTATTTTAAAGTTTGTCAAATCAAGCAAATGCAAATGTTAAGCGTTAAGCGTCAAGCAACAAGCAGAACCCGTCATGCAACAAAGTAACATTAACAGTAACAATTTTGTAATTCAATAACAAATTAACCAACAATCAACGAACGACTGGTGAATTGACAAATGATAACGAAAGGAAGTATTTCCATCTGTTCATACATTTTTTAAGCAAATAATAACCAACTTTTTATTTAAGAAATATAGATTCTCAATTGTCTAAAATGTTATTCGATTTTTAAGAAATTGTCAGAATATGTAGATAAGATTTGAATTTACAAATGTATGTACCAAAAATAGGAAATTTATTTTTAAAAATAATTTACTATCCAAATTAAAAATTTGGATATAGAAATTTAAAATTTCTTCAACGGACAATTTTAACTTTAGATTGGTACTGTCATGTTTCTTGATCGAACACGTATATTATGAGCGAACAAATTTTAAGTGAAACAATCTGAAAGTTCATATAAAAGAGCGTTGACTGTACTTTAATCTACTTTAATCTGTTACTCTCAGCTTATTTTGTGGTTACGGGTTATTGCGCAATGGTTAATGGAAATTAGTATGTATGCCAATTGAAAAGATAATATAAAATGATTAGAAACATAATTAGAATAACAATAATAATAATGATAATAAAACGCGTCGTACTTACTGAATTGGACTTTTGATATTTGGGAGGAGTTTTTTATGGTATTGAGTTCTGTTTCTTGTATTTGTATCGTTGTTTATATATTTATATATACACACACATATATACGCATACGATATATTATGTTTACATATATATATAATTGTTTGCTTGCATTTGATTATTTTTTGATTAATGTTTGGTTTTTGTTTTTTTCTTTTTATATATATGTTTTGGTTTTAATCGGTTTTACAGTTTGTCTGGATTTGTTTTCTTATCTTTTGCTTTTATTATAATAATATGTATTAGGAATTAAGTAACCTACAAAAGATGGTAATAAAAAAGATGAAAATAGAAAATCAAAAAACACACAAATTAAATAGTCAATAAAACGCAAAAAATATTGGATGGGAATTATTGTTGTTGAATACTTATAAGTATGTGTAGTTACTCTGGTACTTGAGGGATGGTACTGGGGTACTGGGGACTGGGAGGGGAAAGAGGAGGATACTGCTCACCTACATTATGAGATTGGCTACAAGAGAGAGCGAGAGAAAGAGAGAGGCGGAGGGATGTGGATTCGCATATGCAATTTAACCATGCACTTTTCATAAGTACTGACAATTTTTAGTTAATCTCAACAAAAACCATTTCAATTCCATCGTTCCAAAGGGAACGCAATGTAATGAAACGGAAATACTTGCCAGTACCGAGAGAGAAAGTGCTGTCAATACAAGTGCTTTAGAGCATTGTGTACTAAAAGTGTTATACCAAAAAAAAAATATAAGAAATAGTTAAAAAAGGTAGTAGCATTTTAGCAAATAGTAGTAGCAAATAGTAATAAAATTTTAGAATCCATAATTAATCAAATAAAATGATGTAAAAAAGAGAGTGTGTAGAATAGTGTGTAAAAAGAAGAGACATGCCTTCTAAACATTATAGAAAAGCTTTGCCAAAATAGTAGTCTTTACTTTTCCATTATTTTTTTTTTTTTTTTTAACTTTAAGTAAAACAAAAAAAAAACAAGATTATTACAAACTTTAGCAAACACCCTACGATTAGGTACAGTTTTAGTTGTAGTTACTTTTTTTTATAAATGCTTTACTTGATATTATTTTCCTACCTGTTAACAGATTTTTGTTTATTTGTTTGTCAGAGTTAGCTAAAGAAATAATAAAAAGAATACGCAACGCAACGGATTGAAACAAAAGCGGAAACGGAAACAAATATTGAAACGAAGCGTTGTGTTTGGCAATCACACACACACACTAGCACTCACGCACACACACGCACACACACACTCGCACACACAGACGGCAGACACAAGGAAATTTGGATGGCTTTAAGGACAGCGAGGGGTATTTTATTTATTTTTCTTTTTTCTCGGTAAGGTAGGGAATCATTTGGTCGTATATGTTGTTGAATCACAATTCGATCCTCACCTCGTCAGCGTGGAATCGCCGTTGGCGCGTATTCGCTTGCCAGCGGCGCTATCGACAACGATCTGAAACCAATTGGGAACATCGACTTTGGCTTGCTCGTAGATCTTGATGAATGGCTGCTCCAATAGCTCCGGATACTTGGGTCGATCCTGGTGGTTCTTTGTGAGGCTGCAAAGCAAACAAAACATAATTTTAACAATTAAAAAATTCATGTGTATTCAAATTTGGCAAGTTTACCACTTGATGACAAATTCATGAAACTGTTGACTAAAGTTGAAGCCCTCGCCGCGTGGCAAACATGGTGGCTCCGAGTCCAGCACTTTGGTGAGCACCTCAAAGTCCGTGTTGCAGCCCTCGTAAGGTGAACGCGCTGTTGCCAATTCCACCAACGTTATGCCCAACGACCACACATCGGCCCTAATATCGTACTTTGGTTTCTTGGGATCAATGCGTTCCGGCTAAAAGACAATAAACAAGTTCAAGTTAATCTTAGCTAGATTATGGATCGAGTTTTTTTAAATCGTATTGTAAAATTGTCAAAACAAATCGTCGAAGAAAAAATGTTTGAAAATCGAGTTGTCGATTTACCGATGTTCTTTTATATGACTATTAGAAAACAAGTGGGAAAGGCTATAGTCGAGCTCCCGACCATAGGATACCCGTTACTTATTTAAATATTTTTATTGCATACTTTTAGGCAATTATATTGCTTAAAAACTTAAATCAGCCATTACCACCTTTCTATTTGTCCGATCTTGTTACGATTTGGTAGGATAATAGGTAATAATAGTAGTTACAGTAAATTAGCAAAAAAATCCTGATATCTTAAAAACAGTGCATGTGGTGGTTTTTCGCGGTTTGCGGACGCGGAAAGAGGCGTGGCAAAAGTTTTAAACAAACTTGACCTGTTACATACATTGCAACGAATTATTTTATTTTTTAGGAAACGGGTATAATAAATATAATACCGATAAAGGTCTGATTAATTCGTACGGAAAGATTTGATTAACTTAGGCCCGTTTTTGCAATGCCTAAATAAAGTGTTTGATAACTATTAAAAATATATTTTGAAGTAAAATGTATAGAAATTACTGTCAAATTTTAATTTATATTTTAGATACAGTTTATAATTACATTGAAAAAACGGCCTTAAATTCTTAAAATGAACTAAGATGAACAAACACTAGTGAGTTGTAAATTTTACATGAAAATCGATTTACTTAGCTCGATATTTCGTCAATAAAATGATCGGGCTAAAGAATTTATATTTTCTTTTACATCCCAAATCTTAGCCTCGTTGAATGTGTTGGTAATTAACTTACAGCCATGTAGGCAGCACAGCCAGCGGAACGTGTGTTCGCCTTGGAGTCGACGAGTCTGCCGCTAATGCCAAAATCGCATAGCTTTATGTTGCCACGTTCATCGATCAAAATGTTGGAGGGCTTCACATCCCGATGAATGACGCCGTGTTTGTCCTTCAGATAGGACAACGCGTTGACTGTCTGTAGGGAGAGAAGAACGAGAGAGAAAGTGACAGCACATTAAAAATTTGTAATCCAATGACATTTGCCTTGACATAACCTTGAAGTAACGGTGCTATTTAGCTTAGTAGTTAACCTTCTCTAAGCATTTTTAAAATAACTTTTTATTAAACAATATTATTATTATCTCCTTAAGTCCAACTTTTATTAACTACTATTATTAATTGGAATTACACTTTTCAATGGAATTTTCAATATATTGCTTTTCCTTAAATTGTTAATTTAATTAAATAATTAAAGAACAAAATTAATCTGCATTATTTATCATTTAAAAGCCTAATTAATATTTTATTTAAATTGATTATTATAATGTTTTTTATTTATCATTTATGTACTTCGAATATTGTCTAAAACATTTATCAACACTAAAAATTAAAAAAGTATTTCATATGTTTAGTTTAATCTTTCTCAATTTCGAGCAAAAGCTTTGAAAGCACCTGAAAGCTCTAAGCAAAGTTACCTTGAATATTCCTGAATTAATCCAATGCTCAACAGCTTTATTGATTGGTCTACACTTACCGCCACAGTGACTTTGCCAAGAATGGGCTCCGGCACCGGTTTCTTGGAGAGCTTAAGCAGCTTATCAAAGCACATGGACATGAGTTCCATGCAGATCCACACATCCGGATCAGTGACAAAGCAGCCCAAGCACTGAACGATGTATTTGCAGTCGTGTGACTTTAGTACAACATCCAAATCCATGAGAATACGTTTATTCTCCTCGGCATTGCCCGTGCGACGCATTTGCTTAACGGCAATTATCGTATTGCTGGACAGGTGCAACATCTTGACCACGTTGCCACTGGTTCCATTTCCCAGATCTCCCAAATGCCGCAGATCATGAATATCTGTCGGATATTGACGACCATTAATATTCAGTTTGCCCGTTTGGCCCATTATCATTTTAAGCTTCTTGTCCGTTTCCGTTTCCGAGGGATGAGCTTGGGTCGGCAGTGGCAACATCATGCGGCGACGTGTGTGTCCCGAATCAGCTGAAAGAGAGAGCAATCACAGGCAGAACAATCAGAGAGGCATACCATAAAGAGTAGATGGATAAGACGCAAGCTTGGGCAATGTGCACAGATAAACAAATAATGAAAATTGCCACTCAACAATTCGTTTTCGATTCTAATGACCGTTATTCAAGCAAAGCACTCAAAAGCTTCCACATACGCATATGTATGTATGTATGTACATATGTATGCGCCCAACTATGTCTATGCACAGTGAGGCAAACCTCATTTGTGCTGCCAACATTTATGGACTCAAGGTCAAAGCTGCTTCTTTTTTGAAATTATTTATTGAGGAAAGTTGTGATTAAAATTTATCTCGATACCCTACAAATGTATTGGTCTATTGCTGCATATTATTGCAACATCTTTAAATTACATTATGAGTGTTGACTTAGGACATTAATATTTCTATCTAAATAAAACTTGTTTACAGGCCAAACAGCTGTTATGACAAAAGTAAGTTTTTAGTTATAGAATAAATAATATGTACTTGATATTCTAATATTTGCAGATACAAAAAATTTACATATACAACATATATTTAAAAATGTTATTAAGAATATTTTAAGGATAGTCTACACATAAGATCAATTAAAGTATTTAAAAACAGTGCATAGATGTCAAATTGGTTTTAGTATTGCAATTTTAAGTATCGAACAATATGAACCTTTTTGAAAAGCTTGTTTTGCATTCTAAAATCAGTTTCCTTTTTAATTTCTTTGCAATTATTAATAAGATAAATACATAAAAAACCATTTCCCTGAATTAAAAACAAAGTCAAATCTCAAATGACACAATAAAAGCTTTGTTTGTGAATTTGCTGGGTATTAAACACAAAAAACTATATATGCTTTATTTCACAATACATCCAGGTTTGTCCCAGTGTGCATTATACAAAAACGAACACAGAGCTACAACGGCAAGGGAGCGCATTAAGTGTGATGTTATTGTTAACATTATGGACTGGTGCTTTTGCTATTGTTAACGTTCAATGAAGTTTTTACATTTCGGCAAATTCAAATGCAAAAAAATTACAGCAACAAAAGATCATAAAATATATATTCGACATACATATATATGTACATATCTACACACATATTATAATTATATCATACATACATATGTATGTATGTATATAGATGATATTTGTAAACAAAGCGCGAATTGGCAACACGAAGCCGAAGACAAATGTTGTCGTCGTCGTCGCAATCCCCACGCGAGTCACGCTGTCTCCTCCGCTAACCGCCGTTGTATCTCACAACTGTGTGTGTGCGGGTGAAGAAACGCAAAACCAAAAGCGAATAAAAAAAACAAACAACAATGCGAGCGAGAAGCAACGACGTGCGCGTATCAAGACATTACTCCGGAAATGCCGAAAAATGCCAACAAACATGCCAAACGAAAGCGGCGACGGCGACAACGCCACACATACAATGACACTTGGTCAGACAGACACACACACACACAGATAGAATTTCACACAACTAGCAACGTTTAAATGAGAAAAGACAAAGCATTAAATAGAAGAGCGCATTGCAAATGTAGACAAAAAAAAAAAGAAAGAGTTACAAGTTGCAATTACTGTTAAAGCTCACGTGTGCAGAGCATGAAAAAGCTTAACAGTAACTCTGTTATTGATAATTGAAACGATCGGAATCGAAATTATTAAATGAATGATCATTTCTATCTACATTTATTGTCTACATTAAAAAAAAACAATAATTATGAAAATGTTATTTAATTTCTTGTTAATATCTATTTTATTTTAGTATTTAATTTAGCAAACAGTTTAACGCAAATCGAAATATATTTATTTCGCCTTAAATCCAAATAGATTATTCTTTATCACTTAAGCACATGCATTTTAGCTAATAACAGTAATTACCACATTTTTAGGCTTAAACTATTTCATCAAATATTCATTTTTACATTTAGACATTTACATTTTCTTCTAAAATACTCATTTAAAGAACTACAGAAATTGTATAGTGAATATGTTCAATTACCAATAAGAATCACTTATATTTATTGAACTAATATTGATTATCGTTTATCGAAAACTTTTTGCAAGCTTGCAAACTAACGGAAATATTATTGCAAAACAGCATCCCAAAAAAAATTCGTGGCATTACTGAAAGCACTAAAATAATATTAATCTTAAAACAAATCCAATATGAAGAAACACAACACACACACACGCACACGCACACTCCTACAAAAGCTTTAACAGCAACCGCGCGGTCGACTGCGACAGCGACTTCAGCAGTAACAGCGACAGCGACGTTAGCAAGTGCAAATGTTGCTGCTGCGTCGCTGCATCTGACAAAAACAAGTTTGTTGTGTTTTTGGTTGTTTTTTTTTTTTGGGATTTGCGCTTATCTATGCAATCGAAATGCAGAAATCGATAGCGCGTGCCCTTTGTTGAGGGTACACTATTTTCAAGCATTTCAAGTTTATATGACAGCTTAAATTGGTTTAATTAAAATTTTAAGTTAAGTAATGCACCTTTTTTAAACGCTTTAGCGAACTTTTTAGAATTTTGTACAAAGTCAGCTGATTTTTCATATAAGTGACTTTTTTAATTAAAATAGATTTAGCTGCCTTATAAACTTGTTAACCGACATCAAAGCATTTATTGTATCTATCGTAAAGCTTTCTTATCAACACACGCACACATGCACTTCATTGGCCCAATATGTATGTTTGTATATATTGATATTAACTGTATTTAACTTACAAATAGGCAGACTTGGCGTTTGGCGAATATTCCTGTGGGTGGGCGGCGTAAATCCACCGACGACGACACCGCTGCCACCGAAGATGCCCGACGCTAGTGACGTTGGCGCCGGCAGTGTTCCGATAGTGGCAGGTCTTGTTGCTGGTGAGGAGACGGCGGCGACAGAGGCAGCGGCGTTAGCAGCAACTGCTGTTGCTGCCGCTGATGCAGCGACTGCTGTGGCGGCTGCTGCGGCGCTGGTGGCTGTTGTAGCATTTTTTGTTGTTGTTGTTGACGTCGCTGGTATTATTCTTGTGGGTCGGACGCGCGTCTTATCGGTGTGCGTAGTGTTCGATAAGACGATTTGTTCATGGGATTCGTTTTGTTTTTGCAACGCAACCTCCAGCGATTGCAGGCGACTGCCAATTGTCTCAAATTCAATAGTGCTGGACATTGTTGCAGTTCTGTGTGTTCGTCTTCTTCCTCTTCCTCTTCACCTTCGTCGTCTTCTCTTCTTGTTGTTGTTGTTGTTGTTTTAAATTCGATTTTCCTTAGTTATGTATTTATGGCTGCAGTTGGCGCTGCTGCCGCCGCACACACACACACAGACAGACACACACAACGTGTGTGTGTCTTCTTTTACTATTTTTTATGCACTTGTATGCGTAAGCTTGGACTTTTCACTTGTACTGGCAATAACAACAACAAAATTCAACCAAGAAAAAAATAAATATAAATAAAAACAGAAACGAAGAGAGCGACAGAGACGCGCGAACGCAAGCACGCAGCACGCACACAACAACCAGAACAAGAAGAACAACAACAACAGCTCGCAATTCTTTTTTACTTCAGCACTCTCGACAGTTTTGTAGGCACTCTCAGAAGCGTTCTTTTTGCACTCGAACACTATTTCTCCGATTGCTTATTGTGAAGGCTGGCTGGCGCGAACACTTGCACTTTTGCATTACACTTAAATTTGCTTTATTTGCTGCTTAATTTGCAATGCACATCTATTAAAACAATGTGAAACAGTTCACCACCAACAAGAAGATAGTGTGTACTGTGTAGTGTTGGGTTGCTCATGAGTGAGTGAACAAAAAAGAGTTGCTCCCTGAAGTAAGCAAGTGAACTTGTTCCTTCCAAATTGCTCTTTATTGCTCACTTATTCTATTTTGTTCATTTGCTCAGTCTTGTTCAGTTGCTCTTTTCTGTTCAGTTGTTCTGTTTTGCTCATTATTGTTGTTTTTCCTAGGGAATTTTGTGTAGATTCTTTCTTTGAAAATACACAAATCTTGGATTAAATCAAAGCTCAATACACATTTTAAAAATTCAGAATGTTGCTAATCAAAAAGTGTAGCGAATTATGGAGCCATTTCGTAGATGTCGGAAGCCAGCAAGCTAAATGCAAGTATTGCAAATTTGTTTTGAGCTGTTGATCACAGAGCAACATCACATTTAAATTAAAATGTAACGAATGATATTTTTGATTAGTTAGGTGAGGGGCTTAGTGAATAGCTCAGTGAATAACTGAGCTACTGAGCAATATGAGTGAGCAACTGAGCAACTGAACAGCTGAGCAACTGAACAATTGAGCACATGAGCAACTGAACAAGTGAGCAATCTGAGTGAATTGACTCTTCTAAAAAAAAAAGAACAAGTGAACATGCTCACCTAAATGAGCAATGTTTACCCAACACTAGTACTGTGTGACCATGCGCCGCAACATTGAAAATACATTAAAACTACCACCAGCTGATATCGGTTAATTAATCACAGCGTATCGATATATTGATAGGTAAGGCAATTTGTTTTTTCTCTTTTTGCAATATATTTAATGTACAGCTACTTATTTTGTTAAGCAATATGGAATATATTAAATCCACTTTGTTAATATTTAATCGTTACTTTCGATAATTCATAGTCAAACGCTTTAATCATTTGGAGCCAGCCGCCTCAAGGACAAATATTAGCTAGTAGTAGTATGGCCAGAGAAAATACTAGAATATCATAAAAGATTAAAAAACGTAAGTTTAACTGGTGGAAAAGGCTGAGTTGGCAACACTGCGATTAACCCACTGGATTGTTTTCAACGAGGACGAGAGTCGTGCGCGAGTGTTGGGTGAAGAAAAAGAAAGAAAAAACGAAAGAAGAACGTCGAGACGAAAAAAAATCGAAAAAAAAAAGGCACAGAATACAGAACGCGGCATTTTGGACAGCATTTTTCTTTTCGCACAACGAAACAAGCAGCGGGCATATTTCCACGACACGCTTTGACCAAATGTGGTAAAAATAGCAAAAGCAGCAGCCGTCGCCGCGCCATCGACGTCGTCGTTGCCGTTGTTTTTGTCGACGCCGACTCAATAAAACCCACACACAAACAGCAGCATCAGTAAAAGTATCAAAAAATATTTTTTAAAAAAAAGTGGAGCAAAATTAATTTTAGTTTCCAAGCAAAACGTGCAGCGAAAAACGCGTGAAAAGAATAAAGTAAAAAAAAAGTGCAAGTGCAGGCCGCCAAACACACGCACACACACCCACCTAAATACATCAATACACACACACACACACAGAAGTTTAAACACAGCGCTGCGCCGCAATGTCACGACAACGTCCGCGACCCCCACCCATTGGAATTAATCGTGAGCCGGAACCGGCACTGTAAGTGCAATGGGGGTTATGACACTATGACACTTGTTAGTGTACGAGCAGTGTGGCAATAGTTTGCAAAGAACTTGCCAAAAGAATAAACAGTTATCAAATTCTGATTGTACTTGATAATCATCATCATGTCAATCGATCTCGCTCACAGAGAGCATATCTGTATCAAGTTTCATGAACTTTAGCTTGCGAAATAAGAGACAAATTCATGATTACTTGCTATCTCGCTCACACACAATGGCCATTTGCCAAAGACTAACAAGTGTCATAACCTTATAAAGAAGCTGCCTGTCTGCCGGCACATAACGGTTATATCAAATAATTGCAATTTGTTATTGTTTTGTTTTTTCTGTTCTTTTTTTTTTTTTTTTTTGTTATTATTTAACATTGTTACACAGTGTACCACCACGTAATCTTGACTCACGAGCAACCATACAAATTGGCGATCAAACATTTGATATCGATGCCGATAGTCTGGAGAAGATCTGCGATTTGGGACGCGGTGCCTATGGCATTGTGGAGAAGATGCGTCACAGGCAAACGGGAACAGTTCTGGCCATTAAACGCATACCAATGACTGTTAACTTTCGTGAACAGCAACGTCTGATCATGGATCTGGATATATCGATGCGTTCCAGTGATTGCCCATACACGGTCCATTTCTATGGGGCCATGTATCGTGAGGGCGATGTCTGGATCTGCATGGAGGTGATGAACACCAGTCTGGACAAATTCTATCCAAAAGTGTTCAAAAACGAGCTAACCATGGAGGAGACAGTGCTCGGCAAGGCAAGCTAAACATTAATTACAATTTATTTACATTTAAATTTCTTAATCTGATTTCTTTTATTTTTCTTCTTCTTCTTTGTAGATTGCGATGAGCGTGGTCAGCGCCTTACATTATCTTCACGCCCAGCTGCGCGTCATACATCGTGATGTTAAGCCTTCCAATATACTGATCAATCGCAGTGGTCAGGTCAAGATTTGTGACTTTGGCATCTCAGGTGAGCTAACGGCTTAAATCGATATTACCCAACACTATCGTAAATAATAATTGAACTATAAATGAAACAAATATTATTTATTTTACTTGTAAACTCTTTTTGCCCATAATATTTAAAATATTTAAAATATTTTTATTTAATAATTTAATAATATTTAATAATAAGCGTAGTTCAAATTGTAAACTCTTGAGCAACATACGTTTACAGGTTATCTCGTTGATTCTGTTGCCAAGACTATAGATGCCGGCTGCAAGCCCTATATGGCGCCTGAACGCATTGATCCGCAAGGTAATCCAGCCCAGTATGACATACGTTCCGATGTGTGGTCGCTGGGCATAAGTATGATCGAAATGGCCACCGGCCAATATCCCTACAACAAATGGCGAACGCCCTTTGAGCAATTGCGACAGGTGAGCATAATCAAATGGGCAATATTATTATACTTGTATTAGCATTGAAAAATGAAATCTCATTTCAAAAGCATTGAAAGAAAATAGTGCTTATAAATATGTCATTGCCAATGAAATGCAATTTTTACTTGCAAAGCTTTTTAAAATGCTAATGATTTGGCTTTTTTTTTCAAAGCAAAAAATGAATTAAAAAAAACAATTTTTGATTACATTTGAAAATTAAATTTGCACTGCTTTTTTTAATGCTAATGAAATGGCATTTTTTCAATGAAAATAAAAAATGTATGAAAAAAAATAATTACTAATTAAAATTGACAGTAAAAATTGAATTTACAATGCTAATGAAATGTCATTTTTATTAGCAATACTTTTGCCAATGATAATGAAATGTCTTCCTTTTTTTAATGCTAATAAAAAATGAATGAAAAAGATGTCTATTAAATTCGAATAAAATAAATAATGACGCACTTGGTGTTCTTTTTTGGTAGGTTGTGGAGGATGATCCACCGCGATTGCCATCGGGTTCATTCTCATCGGAGTTCGAGAACTTTATAGCCACATGCTTGCAAAAGGAGTACACGGCGAGACCCAATTATGAGCAATTGCTGCGGCATAACTTCATTGTGGAGCATTTACAGCGCAACACGGACATTTCCGAGTTTGTGGCTAGAATATTGGATCTGCCCGACGAACAGTCGCCGCAGTAGAAGGAGCCGAAAATCAAGATTAGCATTGTTTGTACGAGATCCCCAAAAAGTGTACGATCCCAAAATGTAAATTGCCGCCGTCTTCTACGTATGCATTTGTATGTGTGTGTCTGTCTGTCTGTGTGTATATGTGTGCGTGCCTGCGTGTGTGTATGTATACATGTATCCAAGTATGTATGTACGTATATGTATATGTGTGTATGTGCATGATAATTGCAAAAAGAAAGAAAAAAAAAAAAGAGAAATAATCGCTAGCTTAAGAATCAATGAAATGCAATCAACATACAACGATCTTCAAACATACATACATACAATATATAACATACTCGATACATACATATATACAAAATGATATATACTTTATACTGCAAAAAATACCAATTTTCGCCCTTGCAGCGCTCAAAATATTGAAACATGAAAATGAAACGAAATGAAATGAAACAAAATAACCAAACTGTGCCTCCGTCTGGCGTTGCTGTCAAACTGTAAAATCCGCATGCAACATGATAATGATAATGATATTGAAGCCCCAAGCAACACCAAAATAGCCAAGCAAAAAAAGTGTAAATTGTTTAACAAATATATATGTCAAAAATAGCTTATTAATATTTAAAGCATACAACATTTGTGTAACTATTTGTTGATTTATATTTTTAAATATTTTTTTTAATTAACTTATACGCATATACCTTAATATATAATGCAAATGCAAAATGAAAGAGAATATGAAGAGAAAACTATGTTAGTTATAATAATAATGTAATGAAACAGAAACTGTGCATTGGGTTTCCCAAGAATTCAATTCGATTATATTCAAAAAAAAATTTAAAAAAATGAAATGCTTTATTAATATATATAATACATACATACATGCGAAAGCAATCAAACAAATACATACATAATATATGCATGCTACATACATATGCATTACTAAGTACATTATGTACAAACAACATGAAATTGTTGTAAAACATATATTGAAAATAAATCAAAACAATCCCAGATATAAGCAAAAGCTTGCATATGCCTGTGTGTGTATGTGAGTGCGTGTGACAATTATAACTTGGAACGTGAAATTGAGACACGGCTGTCAATTACATACAATATACAAACATATACATACATATTGTCATTTATTTATGTGTTAAGCAATATAATTGAACAGAATAAATTGTAAAAGAATGTTACAAACTTCATTTCAAGTCGTTTTATTGTGAGCCTATTAAGGGTGTGCTTCATAAAAATACCAGTAAACTTTAACGGTCCTAGGCGCCATTTTGCAGATCCTTTTACAAAAAAAAGGCATCTTATTCAGTGCTGCCAACTTTTTATAAAAAAATCGGTTTTTAACTGGAGAGAAGCTGAAAATCTGAAAAAATCGCAAAATAAAAAAGCGTTTAAGTGCCTGTTCTATGGCGTGAGCAAGCAGTTGGTGTATCGATATTTAATTTTGCATTTCAAAATGGTCCCGAAGCACATCACTGTTTAATTTCTTTTTATCTAAAATTTGTATCGCCCGACCGCCACCATCTGGCCACCGTTAATAAGTTAAATTTTCTTTTGACATTTGCATAATTTTACATTATTTGATCATAACTGAGTCATTTAAATAAAGGTGACCATTTAATAACTACTTGCCTAATTTGCAGTGAATTAAAACTGTTATACTATTATACTTACTTCCAGCGCCACCCCAACTGTGGAATTCGAGCTCAAAGTAAATTCAAGTTTTCTTATGAAGTTTTAGAAAACACTTACATACATTTATTTGCAAAAAAAAAACGTATACATGCATATATTGATTTATATATGTAGATGTATTTATATTCTGTAATAACAAATAGAATCGGCATGTATTAAATGGTTCTTATGGACTTATGTACATCATATATAGGTTAAAGGCATAGGCAAGTTGAAGTTGCCAAAAATGAATATTTACTATGTACAATCGATTGCCTTTTTGCTAACAAATGTAAATAATAATAATAGTAATAATAATAAATAAAAAATGTAGGCATTTTATATAATTAAAAATCGTTCATTTTGATTAAGCGTACACTATGTAGAAAATGGAATAAAAAAAAGTAGATAAATTTTAAAATCAACTGGCAGACTACTTATTCGACGTCTAAATCTGAAGGTTGTTTGTGCATTTGTATAACAGTTGGCATTTGTATGACAGCTTCAGTTGGGACTTTCCTTGCACTTTGTGCCTTGTATTTTATAACAGCTTTAAACGAATTCTTAACTGCTGCTCTGTTCTACTCTCAATTCGGTTTCGTTATGAGACAATCTAAATCGAGGTTTAGAACAACAATTAATATAAAAATAAGTTGGATTTGTTAGAGTTGAGTCAAAATTGAATTGCTTTAGAGATAACATACAAAAAAAGGAACACGTATAAAATATTAGGATGAGCGCATATAACAGTTGCTGGTAGCTGAGGCAAGATTTGGGCCAAATTTTTTTTTATTTTGTTTTTGTTTTTTTTTTTTTTTGGCTAAGGCGGCATTCCACAGTTACATTTCGATTGAATTACTTTTCAACAGCCACTTGGTGTAACTTAAACGATACATATATAACATAGTATAACAATTAACTATATACTAAAAATATATATCATTTGTATATATATAGGAATTCTTGTAATTACATAATATTTATAGTTTAAATAAATTATTTACATTGGCTAATGGATGAGAGCGGCTAAAATGACAAGCTAAATTGGCCCCTGAATATTGGCTAATGGCTGTTGTACGTACGACTGTTATACAACTGTTATACACTCTTCCCAATTCAAAACTTACAAAGCTACTTTCGACATATGTTTATTTATTAATCTTAAGCAAGCATTTTGGCAGCTACAAGTTATCCCCCTCCCCCTTACCCCTTTAAATATTTCCCCGCCCCCTTTCTCATTTCCTTTCTCTTCTCGCTTCTTTTCATTTCAACTTTTTTGAGAACTAACTAATATAACAATTCTTGTCTACCATTTTGAGCATTAAAAGTTTCACTTTAAAGCAAGGCATTTACATACAGAAAAATAAACTACAAGATACCCTGTAACCAAAAAGCCCGCCAGGTGGCGCCAGCTCAATTGACTCAAAGGAAAAATAAACCTTTTTACAAAATTATGTAATCTATATATGTTATTAGCCAGTCGAATGTTTCCTTTGACTACAGGGTATCTAAAGTAAACAACAAAAATTGTCTAAATCTAAACAGACACACACACAAATACACTTTCTCATACATACATACAGACTCACGCATTCACACACTTGGAAATTTATATGTATAGGTTTAAAAAGGAACTGATGATTATGTATAACAGTTTTAAGAAGTGCTCCCTCTCGCTCGCACCCTCTCGCAACTACTTTTGCAGAATACTTTTATCCTCATAACGAATGATGGCATCGCCAATCTGTTTGCGCGACGCCAAATGGATGCACTGCTCCCGCCCACAGCTGCTGGGCAACGGCATGGGCATTGGCAACTTCCCTCCGCGTGCCAAATGGTTGCGAACATCCAGCCCAAAGCGGAGATGGGGCTCCACTGCTCGCAGGATGTGCACCGTGTGCTGGGCGGCCACGAACATGTCCAGGATGCTCTCCACACCCGACGGACGCCGTGGTGACTGCAGCAGCTGCTCAATGTCCAGATCGGAGCGCATGATGGGCAAACCCAGAGGATCCAACAATTTGCGAGCTGTAAGAAAAGAACAAAATTTTAAAAATAATTAAATTATGATTTTGTGATGCAAAAATACATCGCATAAGCAATTTTCAGGCACTTTAACTCGATATTTTTTTTACGATTTTTTTCTAACGATTTTAACATTTTGATATAAAACTCGATTCATAATTTGGCTTTTACATCACTAGAAATTATTATTAATTTAATTAAAAATAGGGTTGTTGATATAATTTTGATATACAAACGTGTGCGAAATAATAAGAACAGCATATGAGACAAATTAATTTGTTAAAAAAAAGTGTTAAAAAAGCATAATTATAATAAACCCTTATATTATTTGAATAGCTCACATTTTAAGCTATGTATATCCTAAAAGAGTTCAAGTCCTGCGATGTCCTTATATTTTATAATGTCAACTTTGTTGGGTTAAGTCGAAATTCAGGTGTTCGAAATAATAAGAACAAAGTGAGAAAATAACGGATTGTCGTGTTCTACATAAGTTTTAACAATTTATAAGTATACACTTAGTTGCCTACATTTAGCATAAGAGGGCTACACTTCTTTTCCGGATCATTTAGACACATGGGCACTTTATAGAAGCTATGAGAACGCGGCATCTGGAGATAGGAGGATTCTTCGAAGAATTTTCTTCTTCTTGTCACAACTGTCAAAAATTTTTTATCCATAACATCTCTCATTACTATCGCTATAATATTCATTGATGATCCACTAGATTATTGCTCGGCGAAAGAGGCAATCCCTCCTTAACATCAATATTGTGGGATCGTTTGAACTCATTATCTTGCCTTGAAATAAGTTTTGAGACTTTTCTTTGCGGGTAACTCCATTGTAGGACCTCTTAAATTCATCAAAACACTTTCATATATATTTTCAACATGGTAGGTGGCATTCACGGTACCCAGAATTCCAGCCAGAGGATTAGTCACATAGGACAAATAAATTCTCTAAATCCAGAAAATTATGAATTGATCCTGACACCGTTTGTTATGATCAGTTGAGCCAAATGTGGTAAAGTTCGCTTAAGATAATAAACAATAGAAGGTTAAAAGCTCTCAATAGCCGAAATTATGATGAAATTACCATTAAGCACGGTGGTCTAAGACCGATGCTACAAAAATTTTCTTTCTTTTTTTGCGGATATGCTATAAATAGAATTGTGGGTATCATGGATCTCAACTTCTATTCTAGAATAATACTGGCAAGTGTTATGCTTAAAATAAGATGCTCCACGCTAGATTTATCCACACTTAAATTATTCAAATCTCATCACAAGTCAAGCGAAGTAGGACTTAG